>JAUCNO010001819.1:12052209-12079975 GCA_032353835.1 Enteromius viviparus
TAATCTACACGGATTTCACAGCAGATTCAGAGCGTGGTCACGCTGAAGGCGTTCCCATAGCGTTTTTGACGCAGTGTCTCGTTCCTTCAAGGAACAGGGGTTATATGCATAACCCTGGGACGTTCGTATTCATCTTGACATTCAAGTGTCATCAATTTGATTTCATTATTCCACTAGAAAGTCAAAGCCTATAAAAAGCCTTTCTCTCTCCTATCACTCAAGTGAGAAACTGCACTGCTTAACTCTCTCGTTTACTCAATTCTCTCTCTTGTCATTTTAGAGAATGCCTTCAGACAAGCTTGCTAAATAAAAAGTCAAGTCTTCCCATAATGGGTCATAGACATTACATTTAACTCTAGACACTGGACAGTACACAACAGAGCATGACTAAGCACCACTGCTTTATTGTTACAAGCCACACAATATACGCATGATTAAAACTATTCTGAAAATTGAGGCTAAAATGGTAATTTCTGTTGTGAACTTCCTGAAGTTAATGAGCCAGTTTTATAATGTATCGCAACATTTCAAAACAAAACATCTTAATACGTTTCAGATTAAATGAACTAAAGTAAATTCCAACAACTATATGTTTGAACCAATTAAATAATGGTAAATAGAGGTTTTAATGGGGAGTTTTCTAAAGGCTGGAATGGACCACGTAATTTTTTTGTGTTAAAAATGACTTGAAAGTCTGGCAGTCGTGTAGTGCATAGTGTCCAGTGTTTCTCTGTAGCCATTTCCAAAGTCGGCAGGTGTATGATGTCTGATATCAGCAAGTGCTTTACAATGTTTAGATTTTAAGAGCTGTGTAGTTCAGTCATTGGTTGAAGTTTTAAAAGGGGTGTTTTTTGAACTTAGGGGTGATTTTATTGTGGCCTTGAGCAAAGCAAATACCCTGCTTCACTGTAAATCATTTTGATCAAGAAAGTATCAGGGGAGCTTTCCCGAAAGCAAACAAGTTCCATTGTCACTAATAGAGTTCAATGGAATTAACGACAATAATTGGCTTACAGAGCTTTCGTGAAACACAGCCCTGCTTAGTTAACTCATAATACAATAACTACCACTAGATGTCACTAGTGAAAAAAATAGAGAAACCCCAAAACCAGCAGAAGAATAAACAACATCAAAGAAAGTAAATAACAACAGAATATTTATTTATTCATGAGATCTTAGCATATTCCAAGAGTATGGAGCTAATATTATGACTCTTTTAATTGTGTAAATTTTAATTACATGCCTATAAATCTCTGCCTTTAAAAAAATCTTTTGTGTTAAATTTGCTAAATCAAAAAAAAGTAAATAAAAATTCTAATTCAACATCAAATTCAAAACCGTTTTAATTTCCATATAATATTCAGTTTTGCTAAATAACTACTGTCAGTAATTCAAATTTACACAATTCAAAATCTTAAGTTTTAGAAAGAAATGGTTTCGGACAACTGGTCTGTTTAGACTGACAGCAGCTGACTTTAATGTTGGGAGTGTATGATGATCCTGTAACGCCCAGTGAGACTCGGAAGACTGGGAGTAATTCAAATCATAGGTTTTTATTTAACAGAACTCAAGCGGCTGGCAAGCATGGGTCGTATTTTACCAGTCACAGATACCGTATGGACATATCTTGCTCTGTCAAGTGACAGAAATTATTTAATGCTATCTATTCTGCCTCAACACCATGCTTTTCCAATGAGGGCGAAAGGACGGCTTTCCTAGACGCCGACTCCACCCACACAGCTATGACGCGACACAGACCAAGTCAATTCAACTGTGGGAATTATTCACAGATGTGAGTTAATCAAACTCTTCTTCTTTCTCTACTTTGCCTGTTGTTTATTTCTCTCTTTTATCTCTTAACTTATGTGTGTTACATACTTAGGAATATATAAAGTATATATATGAATATATATTTTCTCATATTTTGTTTCCTAAATCAATCCATCTGTACATAGGCACACTTTGTTCTGGAAATGCGTTACATTGCTTATCTGTGCTACAGTTTGGCCTATCAACTGAAGGGAAAAATCAATAGGGCTCCAGTACGGAATTTTGATATCCTTAATGTTTAATAATTAATGTCACTGCACATTTATATACTTTAAGATGCTTTAGTACTTACATACTGCATCAATTTTGTTTTTTAGACAGAGTAGCATGTTTCATGACAATGGCTGGCAAAAAAATAAGTGTAAAGTTTAAATGACACACACCTTTGGCAATCTGGATCATTCCCACTACAATGATAAGGACAAGGGCCAGCAGTTTCCCCACAGTGAAAATATCCTGGATCCGTGTCCCCCAGCGTACACTGGAGCAGTTCACCCAAGTCAGGAACACTGTAAACACACAGTGAACACACAGGTATTCATTCACATATTCCAAACTTACAGTTTTACTTTTTTTCAGATGTTTTAACTAAGAGCTTTTTCAGAAAAAAAAAGGAGAAAAAACTCTCAGGTGTCATGGGGACAAATCAGGTTGCGACACAGCAATGGAAGCAGTGTTGTTTTGTTGGCAGAGCAGCACAAACTGGTCACATGGTCCATTTTTATTAGTTTAAAGAGGGGAAATAAAGATCAGATGTAACCTATTTTACTGCTGCAGGAAAAACACTAACCCATTCATGGCTAAGTGGATCTCGACTAACGGCCGGGGCCCACTCAGCAAACTTCCAAGGGAACCTCAAGTTAATTGAATAATTGGAAATAAGACAAAGTACACAATAAAATCAGCTTATTTTAGTTCAACTAAACTTTAGTCTTGCAATACCTTATAAAGTGATTTATAGACCTGAAAAAAATCAACTTACTAAAATCTTTGGGCAATTTTTATAATAAAAATAACCTCACACAAACATCCCTTTTCATAATAAACCATGAACAATTATTGCGCATGCACCTTTGAAACATTACTAAAGACACTAAGGGTTTACAGACAATGAAGGTCACAGATATATTCAATTAGGGCATTAAAGAGACCTCACTCTGAAAAACACCAGAAGAAAGATGTTCCTGATCACCTGTGTGAACAAGCCATAGACCTGCCGCAAGTAAGCATGAGAACTGCAGATGTAGCCAGAGCAATATATGGTTATGTTACATGTTTATTTGACATCTTTACGCATTACAATTAGAACAACTGGGAAACAAAACTGAAGACTACTGTCTCAAGGGACATCAATCCAAAGCTGACAGATTAAAAAAGTAAAAATACACTATACATTCAGGGACGGAAGTACAGGCATTAGAGGCCATTGCTTGTCTGTACATCTGTGTTTGAGGTTAGTGGCTTCTGTGTTGAGCCGTATTGTGTAACAGCTCCGGTGTAGATCCGGTACACAGAGGTCCGTCTCCAGGGCTTGACGGCACAGCATACCCAGGCATGCCGAGGGAGACACTGGGCAAAGGGGAGACGGGTTACCCCCACTCATCCATCAATGGCCGGAATTACCCGCCCACACACGCAAACACATGCAGGGCATCTGTCAGACCCCCTTAGACAAACAGCTTCCGATGCCCCACAACAAAACGGCCCAGACGCCAGCTGAATTTTTGGCGAGAGTGGGCAGTCGACAAGAGCGGCTCACGGCCTGCAAACTAACAGCTAACCTGCACAACTTCATCAGCTCGTGTGATCCTGAGCTCAATACACACCACCTGTCAACCTTCATGCCCAGACAGCATTCAGTGAATCTCTTTTCTTGAAGATAGCACAGCAGTCTAGATAAGATAAAAGTACAACTCATAACAGTAAAACTTAACCTGCATCCAGAGTGTATACCACAGATTTAGGTGTTCTTAGGTACTTTAAAATAATAGAAATAGCAATATGATCAAAGCAACAGTGTTGAAATCATAGTTACATTCATTAGTAATTATAATCTGAGAAGCCAGTTTTGCCAGTTAATAGAAGCCAGGCAGCATAGCTCTTTTATGAGAGGTAGTTCACCCGAGAACATTGTTCACATGTTGTTCTAAACCTGCATGACTATTTGTAAGATTACTGTAACACACATAATTAATGATAACACACATTAATACAAAATATGCAGTGGCATCCACTTCATACGGTAGGTTTCAGGGCCCTACAATGTTTGCCATGAGTTTTGTTTTCTCTTCTTTGGATCTGACTCCAGCTCTTTCTTGTTTTGTATCACAGTGCAGAAGTGACTAAGGGTGGCCAAATGAAGTTAAATGAACACAAAGCTAATGAGAGGAGAATTCTAATGAAGTGCTAACAGCCTTTAAATCTGCCAAAATACAACCACTCACTTCAAACCCCCGAGAGGGACATCCCTCTGCAGCTAATTGACCGATAAAGCCAACAAAAGACGCACTAAATACACAAAAATGTGCAAAACACTACAACTCTCTGTGGCCAAAGCCTGAAATAAGTGTTTCTCATGTTTACTCTGTTGAAAATGGCAGGCTTTTTAAACCGTATAAAAAAAGACATTAATAATCAAAAAACAATGGAGTGACCAGCATATGTGGGAACATCTTAAAAATGCCTGAAAAAGCATTGTTTTATTTATTCTTTTTGATGGTGTTTTGATTTCTATTGTCCTTTTCCATCTTTGGCAGGATGTATGTATTTATAAATGTATTTAAAATAATATTGACATGAGCAACCAGAGTTGAGACACATGAACAGATCTTTCAATCTCTTGAGTGTTTGGTCTTAACGGGAGAAGCTTTCCACACACTCATAAACCAATAAAAAGGTACAAAGCATTAGAACAGTAAACTACCTGTCATCAAAGATGCAGTTGTAAAAATCTAACGTGGCACACATCTTTTTTTCCAAGACAAATGAGATCTGAGTCAATTGAACTGAGTTGTATTATGCAGGTTAATGCATGTTAGATGCTTCACAAATGTCTGTGTGTTTGTTTGTGTGTTCAGACCAGCAGGAGCTGTGTGTGTGTGTATCTCACAGTGTGTAATCTGACTGCAGCAGACAGAGCTTGTGACATTCATTCAGAACATTCACAAGGGGAGGGCAAATGTAACACATGGTGCGATATAGACAAATTCTCACACAGGGCAACTAAGAACACTGACTCGCACATGACTATGGGGGCATGCAAAGGTTTCCAAATGCATCAGTTTATCATAAAAATATCCACTGCTGAATCAACACAGACAGTTAGGAAAAAGGTTGTGTATTTACAGAGCATGTTCCTGATTTTCAATTGTCAATTGTTTTATTTGCCACTGAAAGGGAGCCATTTTTTTTACATGGACCAGGCATTTTTGTGGGCAGTTGTGTGGAAACCAAAATTGTTTGTAGTTTTTGAATACCTTAAGTGATTTCCTGAGGTCTTTGAATGTCTCATCTTACATCAGGGTATTTACTTTGTCTAAAGGTTAATGGCAAACAGTGGGTTAAAACTGTGCCCTTCCTAAGCATGACTAACACACTCCAAGCGGCTAATCAAAAGATCATAATTCTCTCCTCATTTGTCAGGTTTAATGGTATTTTAGCGGCATTCACAAAGTCCCGATCTTGTCCATCAAAGAGCATTGGGGTAACTAGGGCAACCACAAGGTCCCCAAACAATACACAATACAGAGGAGACGCCCACATGTTCCGCCGGCTCAAAGCCTGGCACCATTACGGAGTCTGACGCCACACAGCCTGAGGGTCAGGTGCCCTAATACCACGACATCGATACCAACCCCACCCGGCTATCCAGACCCATACAAATACGCTCTCTGAATATCTGGCTAATAGAAAGAGATTGCAGTGATTTGGGATGCAGGTCTAGCATCCTTTGATAGGGCACATACATGAGGTGTCTTCCTTAAATAGAGCCACTGGCCCTCGTCACCCTGCTCTTTGAAGTATGTCTGACTCAAAGCTTTCGTTGGCTGTTCTTCAGGACAGACTCTGGATTCTGCTGCCAAAAATAGGGATGGATGGCTCAACTCAGCCAGCACTGTCATTAGGACCACTGCCCTCACTTTGACACACCCCCAGTACTCCTTCCTGGTAGACACTGTCCAGATCTGACAGGTCCAAACCAGCTGAGTCACGGGGCTCTTCTGAAACAAACACACAAACACGCACAAGCATAGACATACATTGGACTGGTTTATCTCCACCAGCTCCAAAAATATCCTGCCACGTGGCCACCAGGGATAAGTACTAGGATCAAGATTGAAAAGGAGCGATTGAGAAAGAAAGAGAGAAAGACAGAATAAAGGACAAAGAAGACTCATCAATACTATTTCTACTACTTTACGAGCTCAATTCTGAATGCACTAGGGTGTGTTATACAGTGTGTCGACACCATATTAAAGGTTTTTTAATTTAACAGCATTGATGGATTATGCATTTATAATTGTTAATGCTCATATCCTCCATTTTTACATTTACATTATCTTTGCTGTCATCAAATACTCACTAAAGGTCATCTTTAAAAACACAATTTAATAACAATACCCATATCCTGACAGAGGACAAGCAATTTGGAAAACAAGTGGACGGATGGATTCAAATATCCTTTTATAACCATATTGGATAAAATTTGTATCATTCCTAGTAAACACAGCAATTCTATGAAGGGATTGCTATATCTAGAACATTTTAATTAAGAGGTCACTTAAGCAGAAGACTGCATTTTTATTAATGGTGTATGCTTTACTCACTGACACAGGTGGTTGAGAGGAGCCGGGTGGCGATGTATGGAGGCAGGCAGTTAGGAAAGGCAGGCTGCAGCACATAGTTGGAGAAAGTGAGTGCAATCACAGCCAGAGTGGTTGGATACATTATCAACACAGCACTCCACAGCAACAAGAACCTGTGAAAACATAAACAAATGGCCGTCTTTATCATCACCAATGCAGAACTAACTGTTAGTGTTGCATCTGAGCAAGCAAGTAAACATCTGTGAATCTCCCCAAGGAGAAGTTCTTCTGTTTGTTTTTCACAGAAACTGAGACATCCACATTGACATTTAGGAATTCGGCAAACACTTTCATCCAAAGAAAGTAATATTGCATCTGTTCGTTCATTTTGCTGGAATCAAATCAATGACCATGGTATTGTTAGTGTTATGCTCTACTGTTTGAGCTACATGAATGCTCTGGAGGGCACTAATAAACCTACCCCACAAGTCCCCCGAAGATCTCAGTCACGTATGAGTAGTCTCCACCTGATTTGGGGATGGTGACGCCCAACTCAGCATAGCAAAGAGATCCCAAGGCACAGATCCCTCCTCCTAGAACCCACACGATGAGTGAGAACCCCACACTGCCAGCATGATCTAGAACCCCCTTTGGAGAGATGAAGATCCCTGAGCCAATGATGTTACCTGAAAAAAAAATTAACAATAGGTTGTTTAGTTTTCATATATTGTTCAGTCCTTCACCTCAGGATATGATTGGTTTTCTGTATCAGAAATAAACAGACATAGAAAATCTTATTGGCAATTTCTCCAATCAGAGCATTTTATTTGTACTAGTTTATTTGTAGTGCATGGCAATATTTAAGTGAGATTTTTTGGGGTATTAATTTTTAATCAGCAATCTCAGTTCAAGATAATGTTTTCTAAAAGATCTGTTCCTGCAGCTGTCAAAACGCTGCTGCACATTCCAGGCAAACAGACGTGAAAAATAAGATCAACAATGTTAGAGTCAACAGTATCCAGTAAAAGGTAAAAGTAGAGTCCAGTATCCAGTAAAACGTAAATGTCTTGCATCACTGCATCTACATCTCAGTCAAAACACCCAGAGCATATGCAGTGCCTGAATGATTATGCCTCAGGAAACGTAAACAAAAGAGTTTGAATTATATGAGACTCAGTCGCAGCTATGGGCCAAAGCATTATGTAATCCTTTTGGGTTCTCTCTTTGTCTGTGGGTGTTCACATGAAATAGAATTTGCTAGTATTGTGAGTGGATGTGAACGTTTGTGCTTCAGAATGCCTTAGAACTGCATAGAGAATAAGGTAACGAAGTTGACGAGGCAGAGCTTAGTGCATCTCAAAAACACTCAGTCAAATGAGGCTCAAAGCTCCTGAATAAAGTTCATGGGGTCACGCTACACCACACTTGACTCTGACTGCTCATACAACTCAAAGCATAACAAAACAATGTCCGCTTGGCTGATTATCAGAAGTTAACTTTGCTTCTTGCAGTGGTGGAAAGAATACAAATTTTTTTTAAAGTATTGCTACAAGGAAACATTTTACTTGAGTACAAGCGAAGAACAGCGATTCCATTTTTTTCAGGTTAGAGAGTGAAAACGCAAATGGTAACGCAAAAATTTTGCTTGGATTATGTTACCATTTTTACATCCACATTTGAAAATACAGTTTGCAGATGAGTTTAAAATTCGTCTCAATTATCCGTCCATACGAGTCAGACCTGTCTGTTTTTGCCTGAAGCTCAAGGCTCCACCCCAGTAGTTTAAAAAGTGCCTGTCTAAAGAGTCAAAAAAAAAATCAAAAAATGTACAAAAGTATTTGTAATTACTAATTTTCCATGCCTTGCCTTGTGTCAGCTGCAAAATTTACAAACAGTGGATATTAAATAATTTTTCGTTATCTTAAAACTAAAAGTAAATACCATCTAAAAGTGTTCATGCCAATTGCTGTCATTAAATTGCGTTATTTATCATCATGATTTCAGGCCATTTGTTACTCCGCTCTCTAGATATGGCTATTGTCATCGTATATTGACAAATAGATTTATTTAAAGTTTAACTCTAAAGAACTGATCAGGGTAAATGAGGTTTCACTGTGTCCACATTACTTAAAGACGAAAATAAACTGCACTGGTAAAGAAATGTTAAGGAACAGATAAAATGTGTCAATGACCTTGAGTAATATCAGGAGGACGTTCTAGAACAGAGAAACTTTCCCATGGTCAGGACTCAAGAGGTAAATAAGTCTCAAATGTCAAACATTTAAAGTAGTGAATGGCCGCAAACAAAATTGTGTCAGTCTTACCAGTTAAGCCACTAAACCATAAACATAACTGAAATCTACAGCTGCACCTGTATGCTGATGTTCCTCAAGGAAACCGACCTCAAAAAAGGAACCACTTTCACTTGATCGCACAACAGTCAGGTCTAGGCCATAAATAAACAGTTGACACTGTCTCTTAATCCCCTCTATCTCTATAAAACCTAGTGTGAGCTGAACCTTTTATCCCAGACAATAATGCTGGAACCCCAAATTAGCTTTTTTGCTGTAGCTAATTCTATTAAGTATGTTCCTATATTTAAACAGACTTTAAAAAATAATCCAACAAATATTCACTGGAGTAAAAAGTGTGACTACTAGTATTCTTGACACTATAGGGCTGTTATAAGGCTTCATGGAGAACGGCCAATTACACAGATATAAGAGATATAACACATTACAAATTCATTACAATTAATAACAGCACAAAGGCTTGTTAAACTTTTTAAAGCTGCATCTGAGAATATTGAACAGAACAACAACAGAATATTGTGCTGCTTTGTTGAAGATCATCAGATCACATTCCAATGAATGGTTTATTTTAAAACACTGTCAAATGTATTGTATACAGTAACGGATGTGCCCAGCACACTAAGGATAAAAAAGGTTGTTAAAAGTGTTTTATTTGTGCTATTTTCCGACTTCAGTGAACATTTACGTCTTGCAGTGTGTGTAATCATACAGCTAGATTACATCCATAACGAGGCATATGTGTTTGCATGGAAGGCAGCAGTACGATTTTGTTTAGTCTGCACGAAAGTCTGCACTTCCTCCAACTTTAAATCTATATTTTCCACTGCAGTGTATAGCAATGGAGTCTTATATGGTGGGTTTGTTCAGGGCACGTGAAGGACCCAGTGAGGTGGGTTGTAGCCACGTAAGCGCGGAGTTAAGTTTCAACCCGTTTCTCTTCCTCAATGATGCAATCCGCGCTCTGATGAACATTGCCTGATGGAGACTACTGTAAGTAGCGGCATGGCACGCTCTCTGCGGAAACCAAGCAATGCTTAGACTGTTGTCCTAACAAAGTTAGACAGCCTTACAGCGTCACGATATAAGTTTTAAAATCTAGTTTTGAACACTGTTTTTCACCACAAGCGCTCGACATGTAGAACGAAGCACATTTCACATAGCAGATGTGGACTGGTGTCAATGAAGAGAAAGTATATGAAAGAGGGTGAGGGCTTATGGTATACAGCGGAGAGAAACAGAGGGTGATAAAATGACAGACAAAGGCACACGCGAAGAAAGTTGAAGCAGGTTAGAGCGCACGCGGTGGCATATTAAATATAAGGAAACATCTCACCTATAATTATGGCGCACGCGCTCAATAGACCAATTTCTTTTTTGAGAGTCACTCTGTCCTTAGATCCACTTTGGTTTCCTCCGGAGTCTAACATCTTCTGCTGCTCCGTTTTCGCGCAGTTTCTCCGGTTCGTTTCGGTTCCATCCATCGGTGCGGCTGTTCAAGAAAACTGCATCTGTATCCGCGCCCGCTCTCATATAGCGAGGTGATGCAGGACGCAAGGCGCTCACGCATGCGCAGGACTCCTATAGAGTCTGCCTGCCTCCATAGAGATCAACAGGTTGTGCTGTGCGCTGGCACGTGCTCACCTGCACAGCAAGGGAACAAAGAACTAGACACCTGTAGGGCATGGGCATGGCAGTACCTCGATGTAACAACATTCAGTGTCCAATTGTATTAGGGTTGAGCGTGGGTTTTCAAGAGCGGTTCGGAAAAACAGTTGTACTGTGTGCAGTTTTTAGAGTTGTTCTTAGACTTTAAAGTGTGACTGCCTGTATGCAGGTCCGTGACAGAGTGTAAATGGTTGGTTACAAATCTAATTTATTCTAAGTAATAATAGCTTACTTCATGTACAATATATACAAAAAATTAAAACATACATAAAAATTATATTTTATTCTATAGTTATACAGTAGCATTTCCCTCCACAACCCACTGCTAAAACCTGTGTCATGCTTTCATGTTTTGTTTTGTTTTTCTAACAGGGTTCTTACATTTGACCTCAGTACAGATATTACACATTGTGTTCAGTTGGCAGTGCCACCCACTCTTTCCGCTCTTTAGGGATTTAATGTGGTTTTATGGATGTTAGAAGTGTTCACAAATGCCTTTACATTGTTTCGATGTATGTATGGATTTATGTTGACGTTGTGTGATATGACGTTATAGACTTTCAGTCTGACTCTGTTTTCAACTGCATTCCATTCCAACTGTTCCTGGATAAAATATGAATTAAAATATGTTTAACTTGATAATGCAGGAATAAATTAAAAAATGGTTGCAGTCTAGTTACATTGGGTCAATATATTATGAAAGCCTGATTACCTTTAATGATATTTAGAGGTTTGGACACACTAACCAGAATGTTTTTCATAATTTTTTTTTTTATAAAGGTTTAAATGTTAAAATATTTCTGTATGGATTTGATATAAATTGGCACTTTTAGGAGACAAAAATATGGTTTATTGGTATTTTTGTCACTACACTATGTGTTTCTCTAAAATAATATAAAAAACAAGAACTTTTGTCTGGTTGTGTATATTCACTATATTTTTGCACAGCCCTTGATTTTAATGACTAGGCCTGCATAGTAACTTCTGCACTATTTGTGGGGAAAATGTGTGCAAAATATTTCAGTAGGAAGAAATTTGTTAAACAGATATTTATTTTAATTTATTTTTAAAATTAAGTTTGCATGCACAATGTGTTAAGCAGTGAATTTCTGTGACAATAACTTCTGCACTCACATTCTGTGTGGGTCTTTTAATGACTCACTTCATCTCTCCCCCTCTCATTCTGTTTACTGCAGTGAAGAAGAAGAAATATTAGTCATCAATAAACAAACTCTCTTCACTTCTCTAGACTTGATTTGATACAATCATGCCTTTTCTTTGTGAGTGAGTGGAAAACAAAAGAAATCCCAAAAGATCCTGTACATTGTGGAGGTGGCCCTCTTGTGACTGCATGTGTGTAAGGTGATACTGACTGTTATGGGGGTACAATGACACCTGAACAACAAATTTCTCTCTCCGGACTGATCTGATTAGATCTTTTGTGAAATAAATGTCCTGATGAATTAATCATTTGGCATACAAATTGCAAAATTTAATTAGTTCAGCCCTCTAATATAAATTATATTAAATAAAGATAAAAATAAGTGTCAGATATAAATAGTAAAATCAATAATACATTTTTATAATATAATGATGATGTAATAACAAAACCAAGAAAATGCTGAGAAGTCACTACTCAAATGACAATGTGCAGTACATCCTGCGCTGCTTGTTCACTGAACTAAATTTGCTTAGCAAATGAAGTGAACTGTAAACTTTGAATGTTTAAGACTTAGATTATTTAAAAAAAAAAAAAAAACTGAATCTGTATGTGTGATGGAGAGACGTCAGCCTGTAAACAAACATATCAGCATTTGAAGACACTCTCATAATCACCAGCTCTGTGAGGACAAAAGCTCCACCCTAATCTGAAATATACAGTGGTCTTTTCTCTCTCCATCAGGTTTAATTAAACCTATAGGGCTTTAATATATTCCAATAATTAAACATAATAAAAATATATAACTTTATATACATTTTAAAGACTCTATAGCAGAGACTGTAAAAATGAGGATCTCCAGAGGAGCAAACATTGGACATACAGAGTGGAAATCTTTATTCTCCCGTCATGGAAAATTTTGTCAGGCGTCTAAACCGAATAGCTCTATCTCCAGATACGGTTCACGATGTGATTTATGAAAAAAAAAAAAAGGAGAATGCATTTTTCCCTCTTGGCTTTTCCATCCTTTTGGCAGTTTTAAGTGAATATACAGGGGCTGTTTATTGGTTGAGGCACTTCCTGAACTCTTATAGTCTAGATTGCCAGTACGGAATGCATCTGTGCTCGGGAGACTGGTGGACCCAACGATTCTGTCATCAATCACTTTGTCTAATGTTCAATGTAGCTGGTGTGGTCTTTCACACACACACACACACACACACACACATTCACACCCATACATGCTCACTTCCATACACACGGACAAACATGCACACACACATTAATTATACAATCACAACTTTCTATGCCAACCCATTCTTACAAACACACTTTTCCTTAACAGGCCAAATAGTGATCTAGAGACTTTTTCTGAGATCATTTCACTGCCTTGAACAGTCTGCCATTATGGATCACAAAACATAATTTTCCAGTGAGCAACAAAAGTTCTTGGGGTGAGATCTATGGCTGCATAGCAACTAAACTCTGCACCAGTCATGAGCGCTTCTCTGTTTCCACTGATCTGAGGTCAGTTTAACATGACATTTCTCACTCTCAGCCCATTCAGAGCAGGAAAAGCACTGCCTCACACTCAGCTTTGTGCCTAGCCGAATAGAGGAGAGAAATGAGCGGAAACCTGTTGTTGTAAAAGTCATTCAGGCTCAGAGGAGGAACTCCTCTCTCTAAAAGTAGTTCGGCCTCCTTTACAATAAGTTGACAGATAGTCACTCTCACTCACAAACACTTTCTGACTAATTGTTTTTGGAGTAAAAATGGTCATATTTGCTTATACTTTGTATTTACATAGGTTGACTTTTTACTGCACATTCACATTATTATTTTATTATTATTTACCGAGGAGGCATGTCTTTTTTTTATGATATATTAATGGGAAATGTTCATTTGAGTGCTGGTTCCTGTGATTCTGCAGTCATTTGTACACTTTGTGCTCCATCTAGTGGTCTTCTTTATTAGAATGGAAAGAACTGCACATGTGACTGGAGCTGCAGGCCTTGAGCTACACTTAGTGGAATGTTCCACGTGACACACACACACACACACAGTCACACACATCTTCCAGGCTGAAACTACCAGTAGGCATGCAATAGATCTAAAGCGTGGACAATGCAGGCTTCTGAAGATCATGTTGAAGGTGATAACTAAGGCCATTTCAATCTACAGTCATGACTATCCTATTTATCACTATTTTGATTTACTGTAAGAAAAATCATCATTTTAAATTAAGCTTAATCTATGTGTTTTATTAAGGATATTTTATTCATTTTTATTGCTTTATGGTTATATAAAATGCACACACAAAGTGTGTTGACAGGAAGCATTTTTTATTGATGTGGTTACCTGAGCAGCAAAGTGCTCTGTAAAGGAAACCTGAGCTCTGTGATGAAATAGCTTTTTCAGGAAATACCAACATATTGAAATAACTAAACTGTCTGCAAGTGTTACATTTAACCAAACAATGGTATCATAAATGGTTAGCTCAAATACAGGGGTTTTCCTGTGTTGAAAATACAATATTGTGGTGGCTCCATAGTTGTAAGAGCGTGGGGTGGTTAAGGGTTTTCGTTTTGTGAGATATGATGGTGTCAGCGGTTTGGCTAAAGGCTGCCAGCTCATTCCACCAAAGAGAAACATAGGGTAAACGTTTTAGAGAAATATCTGTAATAGAGAATTGAGAATAGAAAATACATTTAATCTACTCAAATTGAAATTCATTGCAATGTACTGCACACTTGCAACGTATGAGAACTTTAATAAAGCCCAGGAACATTTAATGCATGTGCACAAAGTTCACAAACATCTTGTCTAACATCTTATACTAGTGTTGTGGCAGATCAGTTTAAATTCAGCTTGTATCTCTTTCAGGGACTGTCTTAAACAATTCATTCTAATTATGCATTCACTTGGTTTGGATAAGGTCTTGAATAGGCTAAATATAGAACATAATATCATGTAAAATTAATTCATCAGTTCATATGTAGAGTTACTGAATTTGAAGTAAAACAATAAAACATGGGGTGCTGTATGATATGTCTTTAAAGTTAGACAGATAACACATGTCACTTTTATGTAAATGAATAGTTGATTAGAATATCTCAATTATTCCCCTGATGGTGGAAATGTAAATGTCCAATGCTTTGTTATAGACACTTTCTGTTTGGTGGAGCTCAACAATCTTTTGTTTCTTGTTCATTAAGGGTATTTGGCATTTCAGTAAAACAGGAAATCATGGCTTGACGTGTTTATGTTCATCTTGGTGTGCTAATAATGAGAAAAACATTTACTTCATAATGTTTGCATCCTATTTAAATCATAAATATTGATCATGAAATGTATAGCATATTCAATTATGTGTGTACCTTATGAGGTGCAGAGTGTCAAACAGTGGAATATAATGTATTTCAACTGATTTCATTTTGTGAATTATTTAAATAAAAACTGAATTATATACTCATAGATTTTACTCAAGAATTTGAAATAGTCTGTCCTTGATTTGAATGGCCATTGTGCCTCTGAACAGGTTTATGGATATTTAGAGGAGAACAATTGTAGAATAAAAACAAAAACAGTATGAGATAACCTGTCTGCCAGGGCTCAGTAAATAAGAGTAAACAAGATTCGCATGTGGGCTAGTGTTGTGTGAAACCAGTTACAGCAGCTTTGACCTCAAATCTCTGGCCTCAGTGTTAACATGCTGTCTGACACACAGCATTGATCCAGTTGGCAAAGAATAACATTGCTAACATGAACTCTGAGTGAGTTTGCTGTGTTGTGTCATTATGTTATAAGAGATTTCACTTCTTTTCCAGGCTGAAAGGGCAAGAACAAAAATGAACCTCCAGACATTATTAGTGGCGGTAAGGATCAGACTGAAAAGCACACAAGGATTTGTAACAGCTGAGCACAGCCCAGAAAAAAGTAATAAGCTGAAGAATTTTTTTTTCTTCAGAATTTATTTCCTCAAAGCTCAAAAATATTTGCTAAGATCGTCTTTGTTTGTGTTAGAGAGTGTCTGGCAGACTGAAACTATTTCATAAATCTGCTTCCGATGCAGGTATAATTTAGGCCAAACGTGAACAAAACGTTTCAGTGCATTTAACATCTAGAATCAAAACACTAGAGGGCGCGCTCACCTTACATTATTGACTGAATACAGAATCGGAATTAAATATAAAAGGACAGAAAATAAAATAAAATATATTTTTTAAGTTTTATCATTTTTGTGTGTGTGTAGTAAAAATATACAAATAACTTATGCTTACAACAAGCAAAAGAGTCAGAATATGTCTTAAATGTATAAAGATAAATTCAGTGCATAATATCTCTTTTCTGATGCAAATTTGATTTATTTGTTTGTTGGTTTATTTTTACTACAGTCAGATTTGACAAATCAAAAATCGCGTCCGTCCAGTCCAGCAGCTACCAATATATGAGCTAAAAATAACGCAGATGTTGAGCCTTTATAAGCAAGCACATCCGGGGGCGTGGCTATTGCGCAGGTAAGATCAGACAGACCTCGCCTATTGTCGTGACGCATCCAGAGGGGGCGGGGCGAGCGGGGTAACGCAACGCAAATAGCGAATGCAGAAAGTGATTAGGAGAGTGTGTACAACAGCGGATCATCAACAGACATCTGAGACTTAAGTTCCTGAGAGACACACACCTGTTGAGCTGCAGCAACGACTTGCGACTTCTGCTTTCTGAATTTCATCGAGGCAGTCGGCTGAGGATTCAGAAATGACGGACACTCTTATTCCCAATGGCTGTAAGACCAACGCACCGGTGGAGAGCGGATACTTCAAAAAGGTCAGAGTGACTCGGAGTCTCTTTTCTTTTTTACTCGATGTTTCGGGAGGCGATGAGAAGTTCACCTGGAAGTTGTATTGGACACGGTCTAGATTGATACATTTCTGTTTTGCTAGCGTTGCTGTATTGAAAAGATACGTGACTACTTTGAATGTTCATTCGACAATCGTGAAACGTTGACGTTGATAACAAGTGAAGGACGAGGCATCCAGTCTCCCTTCTTCATAAGGTGTTTGTAACAGGATCTGTTTGAGATGAGCACACATCTGCGGGGCATGTGGACGCTGTCGACGAGCTCTGATGCCCACAAACAATGCCAAGCCAAAGACTTTAGACTTTTTCTTGTGAAGGTTCAGCCTCCACTTGGTTTTTTGTATCGTATTTACCCTGTTTAACCACTTTTCTTTGTTGTTTTTTTATATTTACTTAGTTTTTCTATACCACAGTTCAGCTTAAAAAAAATGTAGACCCTAACTAACAATTATGTTATTAATAGATTTATCACTCCATCATTTATTTGAGTAGGCCTAATT
The DNA here is from genome assembly GCA_032353835.1 of Enteromius viviparus. Taxonomy (NCBI): domain Eukaryota; kingdom Metazoa; phylum Chordata; class Actinopteri; order Cypriniformes; family Cyprinidae; genus Enteromius; species Enteromius viviparus. The sequence goes on from JAUCNO010001819.1 coordinate 12,069,338, forward strand.
GGACGAGAATTACAATAGGTTATTGAAACAGTAATATTAAAAATAATAATTAAAAATGTAAAAATATAAAGGTAATCAGTTATTTACAGATGTATTAGCCTATTCCACATCCTGCCTAGTAAGTGCTGTCGTTTAGATAAGGTAATGCGGTTTGAAGTCAATGTAAACACAATATACATATAGACTATGTGCAATTAAACATGCAGAAAGGGGTTAAACTTAAACCGAATGTTTACCTTTTGACAGTAGTTAAAATAACAAAACGTTATAATCACAAAATAAAAAATGACAATAAACAAAAGCAGGTACAGTGTACGAGGAACACGCATCTGAACTTATTACAGTACGTTTAGTCTCCATTACAGTTTTCAGGAATGATTGCTATCTTCTGCTGAACTGCTGTTCTGTTTTGGTGGAAACTGTGGTTATGGGGTGAATTATTTGTGAAGAATTACCTTACTGTAAGAATTTTACAGGAATTTGCTTATCTTACATTTTGACAGCTGATTTTATTCAGATTCTGCGTGGTCATGGTGAGGTTTGCTCAGTGTTTGTAAATAAAGGTTTTTGTGCAGGCCGCCCTGAAGTGTGTGACTGAAATGTGTGCATGTACATGCCTTTACTTCGGACTTTGGAAGAGTACCTAGTGGCAGGTTTTTGGCATTTATCCTGGATCTTTTATCCTTTTTTTTTTTTTTTCTCAGTGTGAATGGCAGCTGAAGAGGCTCATTGTCTTTGTTGAGCTCACCTCTCTTTATGTCAAGAGTATCTACTGGGCTTTTTGTTCAGGGCTTCTTATTGTTCTTCTTGTTTGATGTCGAACCGAACCAGTACAGTGATCAGTTTCATCAATTTCTCTTGAAATGCTTTTCTAAAGTCCCCTTCAGATGAAACCAAGTAAAACAGAAAAATGAACCACAGTCTGGTTTTTTTTCCTGAGTTAATGTAAGCAAATTTGGTTATGTTTCTGGATGGTTGGTTGGATTTTAAAGGAAAGGCATTTTTTTTTTACTCTGCTTCTGGAAGTAGTTGTGTTTGTTCAGTACATTTCCGGTGTCTACTTTTCAGTTGTTACATTAATTCTTTGAAAATGAGTGTGTTCGCAGTCTGCAGTGAGAAGGTTTCAGGCCTGTTACCAGGTGGGGGCTACTTCAGAGTGGTGATGTGGTTTTGGTCCAGTTCTGCCTGAGCTGATCCTGCTTGGGCTATAGGGCTTGGAGAAACTGAGTCGCAGATTCAGCATGTTTTTTTTTTTTTTCAATTTTCCTCCTATTAACGTTGCATCTGCCCAGTGAAAGTGCATAGCCAAACCACAAACATTAATGAAACACAGATGCTCCAGTTTCATGTCCAGACACAGGCATGAGAAGCTGTTCAGAGCTTTACGATTAGTATAACATGGCTTCTGTGCAGCATTGTGCAGAATGACTAAAGTGAACAAACAGCAACCAACAATCTATGAGTAAGAACCAAAGAGTGCGCCTTAGCAAAAATGAATCATTGATCAGAATGTAAAACACTTTGCATAACTCTCTAATAGGTCAGGTGTTTACTGAAACAAAACTTGTTACCCCAGTGCAGAAGCAGAGCAGTTAGTCATTGCTACATTTAAAGGATGTCCTGTGGCTGAAAATAGAAATGATCATTTGTTATTGTGATGGCATATATAATACTTGCAAACTGTTGAATGCTTATACAACTTAGTTGAGGCCCTGTTTTCTGTCTCATTTGTGCCCTGGTTTGATTAGGACCTTGTTTGTGCTCTGTTAGCATTGTTAGTTGAGGGGTAATTGTGTGATTGTGACTGTGGAACGCAGCGCTTTGGTTCTGCTCGGCTAAACATTGCCTTGGTCAGTGTTCTAGAATGTGCAGAGGTCATGTTAAGTCCCTTTGACAACCACTGTTGCATATATTGAGACAGCCCATGTTTACACTGCAGCAGACTATGCTTCTCATTTTGTTTTTAATATTGCTTCTTTCACACAAAAGTGACAACCAAATAATATAATTGAGTTGGCATTTTCAGTCAAGCTGTATCGTGAGAACAAAACCGCACTGGGCAGCTACTGGTCTGTCATGTCATACAATACGAGGGGAACTCTGCCCTGCACATGTTCGTGTCTCAAGTGTGCAGGGGTTTTTTCATGTGGGGTTTTGGTAGCTTATAGAGAGGGGGATATGAGCTGTGTGTCATCTGAAACTTTAGATGTAGATCTTCTTCCAGAGCTCTTTTCACCTGCACTTGCAAAGTTTAATGCCACAGTCCAATAAAGAAGACATGATAGATAGTCCTTGATTGTAGTTGTTATTGAGTAATGTTGAAAAAGACTTTTTGGTTATATGAACGTTGCCATGATATTTTGGTATTTGCTTCAGTCATTGCCACTCTACTTCTAAATGTTATTCATGGCCTTTGCACGCAAACAAAATAGGATTGATTTCAGCAATGTGTGTGTTGTACACCGAGTGTATTGGAACTGCTTACTGTAAGCTGTTCCATGAACATCACATGTTAGCGTAGTTATATTTGGGCTAAGTTCACAATCAAAACAGGCACAATTTTTATAGTGTAGTGATGCATAAAGCTCCATTGACACACAGGTTGCTTTCAAACCAAGTAGCTTTTTGTTGGTCAGGGTGGGAAATTAGTTGAGCAGCTCGAACCCATTGCAGACTTCTTTGAGTTTGAAAGAAATTCCAGATCACACAGCTTCCTGTTGAGCTTCGCTGGATTTCCAACTTGCAATTTGTGAAAAATGTGACCACACGTTTAGTACACCAATCAGTCCAAGACATTAACTGTGTCAACTTTTACACATTAAACAGTAAGTTACCGTAAAATTGTTTGACTTTTGACAGTTATGAATCAAACAATCAGTTTTTGATAACTAAAGATATTAGTAGAATTATTATGTCATAGCAAGTGGGCGTGCTTTCAGAAGTACATGGTGTGTTTTGACTGTAGGATCTTATGGAATGTTTGTCAAGATTAAAGCAGTAAGAGGTTTGCTATTTTAACCATCTAGATTGATACCAGCCTCCTATAAAACAGACCTCCTCCCTCAGCTATCAGATTTATGACTGATACTTTTTATAGGTGTGTTTGGGTGGGAAATTGATCTTGTTACGTCATATACTGGGTAAACCACACCTTAAAAACATTGTAAGGTGTATGTGTTAGCTGGCATGTACTTGTGTGCTTATCATTTATAGGTAAGAAGAGTGTTCACAACAGGCAGTAAATTCATTTTAAATTAGCTGTCAATGAGGAGCCTTTGCCACAAAAGAACTGTTGTTGATATATTTCTCTTTCTCTGACAGGGATGTAATCCATTTGCTCAGACAGGCCGAAGTAAGCTGCAGAATAAAAGAGCAGTTCTCAATCAGAAAATCATCAAGCAGATGAGGATGAGAGCTGGAGCGGAGAACCTTCTCAAGTAAGTCAAGCACTCTTATGTGTGGACACAAACTTAAGGGCAAAGCTCATTAATCGCCCATGCCTCATATTTTTTATGGGGATATGCGCATATACAATAGCAAGACCTTTTTCCCTAAAAAAACCAACCAAGTTTTTTTGTAAAGAAGGTACCGTAGTCATTCATTGATGGTTTTTCTTTGGTTACATAACAGCATGTGTGTCTGGCACTGGACCGCAGAGCACTGGCTCTGTCGGGTGAATCACTGCCCTGTTTTAGAGGAATCCTCTGCTCTGGGTTAGGTTTCATTCGGACGTCTTGCTGCTAACCTATCATCAAAATATTTCTCTTGTGTGTATGTGTGCAGAAGCAAATGCTTGGAGCTCAAATGCATTCTCATCTGGCATTCAGGTGTGCATTTTTACCTTTAGATTTGGAGTTGTTGATAGACACTGTAACATTGTGCCTTTGTTAAAAGTTGATGACTGAAGAGGCTGGGAATGCTATACATGAGATTTTCTCTTTTCAGACATTGATGTGCGTATCCATATGTTCAACTCAAATATAAACTTGCTTTGCTTAAAAACATTTAGCATGCAATAGAGCTGCACAATTAGACTAAGTTCTAATCGCAGTTAAAATTATGGAGACCACAATTATTAAAGAGACTTTTAAGGCAATAAATAAATATACTGTTTAAGTGTTTTCAGCTTATTTATTTTCATATAAATGTTTGACATGATGTTGCTTCAAACAGCGATATAAACATCATTCAGTGTAAATTGTGTTAATCTTAATTAATAATGGCAATTACAGTTTCAAGTGAATAATCAACAATTATTATTTTTGTCATAATCGCGCGGTCCTAACAGAGTAGTTTTTTAGCAGCCAGCTGTCACCTGATAAATGCTGACACTGATTTGAATGGTAACCTCCGGTCAGTCATGCATACTACTATAGCTGATCCAGACAAGAGACGGCAAATTGTGTCTAAAAAACATGCAAAGTACTATGCAAATATTTTTTTAGTGTCACCTTTCTGGTGTCCTGTAGCATGTCAAGGAAAAGAAGAGTTTAATACAATTAGACATAAAAATGTTTAATGCCATTCTAAAATGAATTATTTTTAATTAGAATTTTGAATTGTTGTTAGTAATGATATATCAGTCCATAAGCATGCTGCATGTTTTCTGTTGTATTAGTTTGTAAGTAGTGACGTGTGTTGAATTCAAATAATTGGCCAGTGGAAACCAAAGCCAAATCAGTAGTCTTTGATAATTGTAGCATGTAATACATGTTTTTAAGTGAGTACACTCACTTCCTTCATTCAGCATTTAAATGACATAATGACAAAATTGACAGATTATGACCCAACAATATAATTATGCACGTGTCAGCATTGAACAGTGTAATATGTTTTGCACACATTACTATAAAGTGTATTAAATGAGTATTTACATACTTGGACGGGACTAGTTTCACAGGGGGTCGTTAGAGAAATTTTTGTTTCACAGACAAACTTGGTGATTTTAATCCCGTCTGAATCTGCCATGTCTGTGTTTTTCCCGCACAACCTCAAATTACCTACTGTTTTTCAGCAAACTCAGTAGTCCTCTGAGAAAACTAATCCCGTCTGAACGCGATGTCTGTGATTGCAGGTGATATTTTTTTTACAGCGTGTTTCCTTGTGTTTTTTGGGGAACACAATATGCCGTAGTAGATGCTCTTACAGCACGCGTTTGAAAAAATAAATAAACACAAATAAAGAGCCAAATCGCGTAAACTGTTAAGACTGACTATTGTAATATCAGTATTAGGTAAGATTACTCACGTTCATTTCTGCACTTGGTTACATATATTTTAATTATCAGAATTAAACATGGTTTACTACAAATAGTAGTAAATGGTATTTGTGATTACACTTACACTTCTTGTATTCAATCCGAATGACTATAGCAATGCATGCATACAAAACGTGTGATCTCTGTGAGAACAAAACAGACACGCACACCTCTGTAATAAACACGGAGGTGTTAGTCCCGTCCAAAATGGTAAATGAAAATCGCGGACGTCAGGTGATAACGATCGAAACTCAAACGTAGTTTAGAAAATGAGTCCCCTCCGAAAAGGGCTAAAGACTGCTTTTATTTGATCAGACCATTAATAAAACCTTTATTACTGTAAAACACTGTTTAAAATAGACTATTATTAACATAATGTAATTTACTTCTGTAATATCAAAGCTGGATTTTTAGCAGCCATTATACCAGTCTTCAGTGTCACATTATTGCTGATTTGGTGTACAAGAAACATTTTTGATTTTTAGTGTTGAAAACAGTTTTGCTTAATATTTAATACAAAGCGTGATATTATTGAAAAAAAAAAGCATCTGCTAAAAAACAACTACAAATAAAAATAAATACATGATCTTAAAATCTTGTCCTTGCTGAATACATTGATTCAACAGTATTTGGTTTGAATATATTATTATTATTTATTTTATTTTATTTTTTATTTTTATTATTTTTTTTTTTTTTCACCTGCTGAAACTTCAGCTTATCCCTGGTTTAAATGTTAACACAAATGATGTGTAGAAAATGTTCTATTCTGTTTTGTAGGACAAGGAAGATCTGATTGTACTTTGGCTCAGGACATAATTTGCCTGATTTGTAACTGACCAGCGCTTCCAGATTGTCTGCCAGATTTATATCAGCTCTGTATAAGGAAGCATTTATATAAATTAAACATAAGCTGACAGGAAACATTGACATCTAATCAGCAAACACCCACATTTATACCAGTACAGGTAGCCTACTACCTGAACTACTGTTGCATCTTTTTGTGAAAACTCCAGCTGCCAGTGCTTTTCCCTTTACCACAAGCACACGCTGTAACATTGGACAAACCGGTCTCCATGGGGACGTTAAGTGTGTCTGTTGTCTCCATGGTTTTGAAGGACACACCTGCTGGGTTGGTCCTTGGAGCGAAGCGTTTGATTGGCATTGACGTCAAAGTGCCTTTAAATCTTATTAGAACAATAAAGATTGGACAAGCTCTGTTTAATAGGAAACCAGAAGTGAGTCTCCTTTCTTTTGATGTGATATGTTTAATCTATTGCGCATATTTGCTGGCTGCAACTTGGATGGATAGTGTGAGTTGTCTGAAACCTGAAACTTGGTGGACAACAAGGCTGTATCCAAGCAGATGCAAGGGTTTGGTGATTTTTAATTCCAAAGGAATGTTTGTATATGTAAAGAAATTCCTGCTAGTCAGCAGGTGACACTCGTGACAGGTACACCAGTGAGGTCATTGCAGTGCTGTGACGTGTTGGCCCCGAGGCCTTCTGTCAGCCTGTTCAACACGTCCACGCAGACACGTATGCAGACTCTCTTAAAAACAAGTCAGCAGAAGCAGTTAAAATTAGACTGCTTGAGAGGGACGGCAACGAGTACATGCAAACACTGCCCGAGGATCTCTCTGCCGATAGTTAGTCAAACACAAATGCTTCTATGTCTGAAATGTGATTCAGAGCTAAAGAAGGCCTGGTATTGTAATGGTATACATGAGTCAGTTTTATAGCCCTTTATTGCAGCAGGATGCCCGAATGTTTTTGGTTACCTGAGCTCATTAATATCGGGATGGGGTGGGGGTGGATGCTTGCTCAATCTCTTTACCTTCCATTCATAGCTGCTCTATCTTCAAAGCTGATCTGGAATGTTCTTTCATTCATGGCTCTCAGAAGTTTGTGGTTCATGGGAGAAGGATAACCACATAATAGATCGATTGTAAAGAAGCCGTCTGCTTTTATTAACCCCCCCCCACCCACCCCCACATGCTTTCCAGAATGTTTTCTCTTTCTATCTCTCTCCGTCCCATTCTCTCGGATATAAGCACTGCAGTCCACATTCTTGTGTGTGTTTGTTTAAATGAGCTCACAGGCCAGACCGGTTTCATTGAGGACTAATTATGTGGGCTTCCGCCCTGCCAACGTGACTCTGGGTTGGTGTATGGATAATGCACCTCATGAGGTCTTTGAAACATTTCTGACCCCTTCTGCTGTTGAAATGGTAACACTTTATTATAATAGAAAAGTAAAAAGCGTTGAGAGTTTTGTGAAATATTAGTTGTGCTTTCATCTGTGAGAAACATGTTCGGTATTTAAAGTATAACCATGACTCATTAAAGTTGTGTTTACTTTCAAATTAAAGCACATCCTGGTCTGCACTGTCATACGCCTTAAATAATTCATCACGTCGTTACATGTAACACATGGAATCAGAAATTTTCCTCTGTATCTTAACATCTAAAAATTCATTTTTTTAAAGAGTTTTCTATTTTAAAGATTAATAACAACAGAATCAACAATATGATGCGTTTCTTTACTTTTATTATTATTATTATTATTATGAGGCAGATCATGATCAAGCTTGTTATATTTAGCTATGATATTTTATCTGGTTTTGTATGTAAAAAAAATGTAGAGCATGTTGAGCTGAATTTTAGTTTAAAGCTATTACAACGCTGTTCAAATGAATGCATATATTTATGATTAGTACAGTATTACATGTGGTACAGTGTTTTCCCCTCGGGTGAATATGTTTGATAACCACAAGGTTTAGAATAGCAGTCCCAAATAAAACAGGGTCACTATGCGAATGTGCCTCTGTAGAGTTTAGTATTTAATTAACTGTAGTTAGGCATATTTCTGTTTTATATTTAGTGTATATTTAATATCTGCAGCTGAATTCTAAAATCTTTTCTTTGACAAACATGGCTGCACTGCCCACTCACCACTCATTTCTATCAGCTTTTAGGGAGCAAATAAATAACAAAGACTCCAGTCTTATCAGCCTCTTCCTTCTTTACTGTTGCTTCTTGACATTTCAAACTGATTAAAATTATGGCAGTTGTCCTGTGTTGTGAACTTAGTAGCACGTGACCTTAGCTTATCCTGTCTTTTTCTCTCTTTCAAGGGCGACGTCCAATAATAAGGTTCGGGACCAGGTGGTTCTGGAGTTGAGTTATGTCAACGCAGATCTGCAGCTTTTTATGGAGGAGCTGGAAGGACTCAACAGCTCTGTGGAAGTTTATCAGAATGTACAGTAAGTACACATAGCACTGATTAGGGTGAAGAAAGATACAGTGAGAACATAACTTGAGCCAGATTCATTCTAGAAACAGAATGCACTGTTACTACTCCTACTCTTTATCACACATGTCCAGTTCTTCTGGACGCTCTGAGCCTCCCCTATATTTTACAGTAATGTAAGGGGTGTGTACAGAATGATATAAGAGCCAACACCTCTGTTGACTGCACTGTACCATCATCACATTTTCCTTCTCTTAGTAAATGATGTGGAATGTATTTAAATATGGCCAATAATTGTTAAACAGAACTGAGTGAACTGCAGTGATTATTGGTAGTTAAAAGCATCATCAAAATTGACAAAATATGTCATTAAAAAACACAGAAGGCCCGTGGATTGTGCAAAATTTTAGGTGTTTGGTGTTTCAAGCTTTTTTTTGGGAATGTCTGACTACAAATTCCAGACACACAAATACATTTCCTGTGAAATGACACATACCCCTGAAGGACGTTAGTCATAAGAACTTTGAGTTTTAGAGAGCTCTCTCTGTTTGGAGATTTTAAGTAAACTAAATGACAACAGTGGAGATGTTTGGAAATCAGAAGCTGCACAAATCATTCTGTAAACTAATACCATCCACAGTTTTAACACTAAAGGTGATATACATTTTTTTTAGTGATTTTCAAGAATTTTTTAGTGTTAATTTCATTGTAATACTATATGATTCAAAATGAAATCAAAATTCTAAAGTTTTATGGAATGCTTATTTTATTATAAATTATTTAGTAAAGCACATCATAACCTTGATCAATGTACAGTCACGATTTTTACATTTAAAAAATAGTACCTTCTTATTAATATTAACCAATTCCAATGGACAATATCAAGTCTCTTCACAAAAGAAAATTGTAAAATCATTTCTATTTCATAATCAAGAGTTTGAATTCTCAAAAGCCAAATGGCTTGTTTTCAAAATAGAAAATAAAATTGCACCCTTAAAATTGTTGCACACTGAACTGCTGGATCTTGCTGTAAGTTTGGTCAGCTTGATGACATTCCAATTAAAAAATATTGAAAATAATCACACTGAGCAGAGACTGCTGATTTCTATAGGACGGTCGGTTCTACTCCTGCTTCCAATGCTTCCCTTATAAAAAAAAGAAAAAAACTAATCCCCACACACTCTTATATTTTTGTAATCTTGGCAGAAGTTTAAAGAGTAGAGAAGAAATAAGCTGTGGGCTCATTGGTTAATCAGTTACTTTCTTGCGATGTTAATTCCCATCAAAAGAGACTCGGTTCAAGACTGGTCAGACAGGTTCATGCAGAGGTGGTTTGACAGGTTGACAGTTCTCAAGCTCATCCTCATGCTACATTCATCCCCCTCATGTGTCAGAAACCTGTTACCTTTTTCTTGGTATCACAATTATAGCATGTTGGTCTCTTATTGCAATCAAATTCTTTTTTGTCAGTTACAGTGCCCTCCACTAATATTGGCACCCTTGGTAAATCTGAGCAATGTTGGCTGTGAAAATAAATCTGCATTGTTTATCCTTTTCGATCTTTTGTTCAAAATATTTACAAAATTCAAACCTTTCATTGAAGTAGAACAATTGAAAAAAGGGAGAAATTCTTGTGATGAAATACTAATAAATGTTTTTCTCTTTGCACCCCTAGAATTATAACTAGTAAACTAGTCCTTATGGACATGGGTTCTTGTTTAATATATATATATATGCGGGAAACCAAAGCAAACCAAATTCCCTTAATCATCAACACAATGAGAAAAAAACAAATAATATATTTTTTGATGTGCAGCAAAAGATAATTGAGCTTCACCAATTAGTGAAGTTATTATTATAATAAGAAGAAGACATAAACATAGACATAAACACAGACATCAACATAAAATGTTAGAAAATTGCCTGAAAGAGGAACGTGTGTCTCTATCATCCTAAAGACTAATGACTCCTCAAACACCACAGCTGGAGAATTGCAGAAAATAGTTTCAGGGTCAGAAAACCTTAAAAAAAACACCTGTCAAACAGTCCCTACATCACCTACACCTACATGTTTTTCAGGAGGGTTTAAGAGAAATTCTCCTCGCTCATCCAAAAACCATCTCCAGCATGTTC
>JAUCNO010001819.1:12080075-12092398 GCA_032353835.1 Enteromius viviparus
TCTGTTCTGCTCTGTGTGATAAATAAACAGCCTGCAAATGAACCCGCACGTCTCCTCGCCTTGCTCTCGTGACAATAATAATATAATAATGATTTTCTATCTTAGAAATAAATGCTTTAGAAATCATTGTAATATGCTAATTGATTATCAGCATTGGAAACAGTTGTAATATTTTTGATCTCTTTAATTTGATCACTTTTTATCAATCCTCACATCCTCACTTAATAAAAGTATTAAGTTCTTTCAAGAAAAAAAAAAGTACCAACTCCAAATGGAAGTGTTTAAGATTTCTATTTGAAATAAATGTTGTTTTTTTCAGTCTTGCATCACAGAAATAAATTCTATTTTAAAGTATATGTATTTTCTGTATTTCTAATCAATCAAATAAATGCCGACTTGATGAGCATAAGAAACTTCTTTAAAAACCTTAAAAATCGTATTGATCCCTTTTAAATGCCTGTGTATTCTGTACTGTATACATTTTATATATTTAAATATACTTACTTTTGCAATCTGATCAAATTTCCCAAAAAGTTCATTCAGCATAATCACAAGCTCCTTAGGAGAACAGTCACTGGCCAGGCGTGTGAAACCCACGATGTCAGCATATAGGATGCTAGTAGAAAGCAGACAAAAACAGACAATGTTATGTGTTTTTGTAGTTAATTTTAGAAGTGGCACAAAAGGGAAAAACATTTAGATGACATTTAGGATTTGATATGAATTCTAAATGAAGGGAACAGCAGAAGCTCAGAGTAGGCTGTCTGAACTCCCAGGAAAGAATAAAAACTTCATATAAACACGGCTCATTGAAGTTAACCTTTAAGACCCAGGTGTTCAGACACACACGTACACATAATCCATGTCATCGCACTTCTAATGAACGTGTTCAAAAAGAGAGTGGAGCCCATGAATTTCGGCAGGTGAACAGCTCTCTATTGTTTGCTCACACATACAGGTGAGTGCATCTGTGTTCTATCTGAGCAGCTGTAAAGGGAGGCAAACACACGTCTATCTTAATATAAACAGCTGCCTGAGAACCGAACATTGTGAGCATGGGACAACAAATATTAATAGATGCATCCCATCCCCCATTGCCACTCTTGGGGTTGATGGGAAATAAAACTAATTAAATGAGAGGCCTCATGATGAGCACTCTGAGAGTCAGGGCTAACAGACTGACCATTCATTCACTATCAAGACTTGATTAATCAGGAATGAAATTGGAGCATGGAAAACACACAACACTCAGCTCCAGATATGTACGATGTGTGCTTGCATATGATGTGTTACCTGACGTTCTCGTGTCTCTTTACATAAAGACTGTGGAAGTTGTTATCACGGACCATACGCTGCTGTTCCTCTTTATCTTTACACTTGCAGCGCTCCATTATGGCCAACTTCATCTTCATGGAGATATACACAGGAAGCACTGACTGCAGAAGGTTTTCCTACAGCACAAATAAGAGATTATACTGTATCATTCAGAAGAAAGCACTGTCTTATGAGTGTTAAAAGCACAGTATTTCCCTGTGTGTAAACACGTTTGTCTCTAAGGTTCATCGCTGAACTTATATAGCCTGCTTTTCAGAGTTCTCCTTAATTGATTTTACTTCCTCATTGACAAAAAGAAGTTTAAAAATGATGCAAGAAGTTTAGTCTTTTTCAGTACAAACCTCTTTTAATGTATAATATAACCATTAGGTGTCAGAGTCTACGATAAATTTACTAAAACATCACTAAAAAGAAAAAAAAAACAATTCCAAAATTTCTAGAGAAAATTTCTAAAGCTGATATTTAAAAAAAGTTCATTTAGTGGTAGTTCAGTAGTAGTACATGTTTGTTTAATGCCACGCCGTTTCACAGTCAAAAAAAAACAAATGATTACTAGACATGACTGTAACTATAAACTAACAAGCACCTCTAGCTTTAAAAAAGTAGAAAGAAATTGACCAGAACTTCTGCAGAGAAATTGCACAGACGCATAAAAAGATTCTAGCTCTATTTCTGAACTGTGTACGGTCTGTGCCCATCTCTGTTACCAGACAATTTCAAATCACACCAACTTTAAAATGCTATGTGGTTGGCATTCATTACAAATGTAAAAATGTGGTGTCAAAGAAGAAAAAAAACAACCCATTTCTGCAAAATAACAAATTTGTAGTCAGTGACATTTTTAGAAAACAGACAGTATGATACTATTGAACTATTTGACATTTATACAGAGGGCTACTTGCATTTGTTTTGTCCTTTATGTTTTTTTCTTTGGCTGTGTATGTGATTTGGGAAAAAGGTACAGGAAAGGGAAAGGACGTGACATGTGGCCAGGTATGGTTTCCCATACTAGGAATTTGTGCTCCATCCAAGAGCACACACACAGCAGTGAGAAGTGAACAACCACGCACACACATTATGAACACACACCCGGAGAAGTGGCCAGCTGCGGTGCCCGGGGAGCAGTTGGGAAAACTGTGTCTTGCTCAAGGGTCTCACCTCAGTCGTAGTATTGAAGGTGGAGAGAGTGCTGGGAATTCACTCCCACCACCCACAATCACTGCCAGACCTGGGACTCGAACCCACAACTTTTGTGTTATAAGTCCAACTCCCTATCTATTAGGCCACTACTGCCCCCAATGCCCCCCGAATCATTTGTTGCAATAAAGTTGTATGAGCACCTGCTGTCTCTTCTCAATCTCCAGTTTCATACGAATGCCAAGGCATCGCAGAGTATCCTGAAAAGTCTGCATGAGAGCTTTCTCCATCAGCACCTTATGAAACGCACCAACCATACTTCCACAAACAAACACCACAGCATTTGACAGCAACTAGAGAAAGGGGGAGAGGGAAATTGACTTTTAACATATCAGCATCAAGGTTTTACATCCTTTTCATACAAGTCTTTACATATAAAATTCAATGAAGCTAAAAAACAGATTTGCTATTACCTGATTGGTGATGTGGTCATTTGTAAGTCGGGGGGGTAACTCATTCACTTTGATGTACACCGAAAGAACAATGAGGTGAGACATAAAGGAGATGATACTCAGGGCCACAGCATAGCACAACTGGAATGGCAGCATTGTGTAGACCGCAATGATAATGAAGAGGAAGAATGGCACCTGGAGAGAATAATATGAAGAGTGCAACATCAACATTTATTTAAGACTGACTAGCATTAAATGACTAATTGCTGCTAATATTGCAATGTATAGCAGAGAACTCCTAAGAATGCTAAGTAAATACTACCCTGTCATGTGACATTAAAATAAATTATTCTAACTTGTGTGTGTGTGTGTGATACCTGGTCCCATGGTTGTATTGGTATTTTAGGTACTGTGCTGAAAATAAAGGTGAATCCCATTGTGAGGTGTATGGCCCACACGGCGAGGCCGAGTAAAGTTCTCCATCTCTGAGAGAGGGTCTCTGTACACAGTAATATAAACACAGCCAGGAACAAACAGAAAGCTCCTCCCACAACTCCCACAAATACACCATGGGATTTTGCTCCCTGAAACACACATAATGAAGAGAGCAAGGTGTTAGGGTCAATCATGCATATCACATATAAGCCAGCTCATTCAAGGAGTTTGGAAAAAGGTGTGTGTGTGTGTGTGTGTGTGTTTAAGTGGGTGTATGGGGCTAGAGTGCATAAGCTTAGAAAAAGATAACGTTATGAATGTGCGTGCATTTACATGTGGAAGCAGTCTTTCTTGGAAACATTAGTTTTGCACATTAGTTGTCATGGAGCTATTAAGGGAGTATTGCTTCCCACACTATTCCTTCTATTTTTCCCCCTTAAGGCAGAAAACACAAACATAAAAAATCCCTTAAGCTCTAGAATCTGTCACACAGCTAACACTAATTTAAAACTAGACACCATCTGAGTGAGCTTTTTTTAGTATGCATATATTTTTAATAATCTTAGTGGAAAACTGCAAAAACAACGATTCATTAAGAAACTAAACTTACTTATGAGTAAGTCACTGAATCATTTTCATTTGCAAAGTGATCTAAAACCCTATTTAATTCAGGAACAAATGTGCCAATAAATGTTATTGACATTGCAGCTTTTAAATATGATTAGAAATATGTGAAAATAATTATTTTATTTTAAAAATGTTTAAAGATATCACTATAATTTAATCAATGAAAAATTAAGCTTTCTGGAACAAAAGAGACTTTCAAAAACATTAAATACTGCATACATCTCATTAACTTTAAACATTTGAACATAGATATCTATATAAAGTCAGACCCTACTCCCTACCTATGTTGGCAAATCACAGCACTAGGTCAAACCCCACCATTTACTCACGCACCAATATACACACGCACTACACTGAGCCCGCCACTAACATTGGCACCCTTGGTAAATCTGAGCAAAGGTGGCTGTGAAAATAAATCTGCATTGTTTATCCTTTTGATCTATCATTCAAAATTCTAACCTATCATTGAATTAAAACAACTGAAATGGGGAGAAAATCTCATTGTCAAATAAATGTTTTTCCTCAATACTTGTTGATCACAATTGTTGGCACCCCTAGGATTTGTAATGAGTAAAATATCTCTGAAGTATACTCCCATTCCTATTCACAATTCTGAGCACTCCAGGTTGATTGTGAACATAAAGTTATCTAGCTATGGTTCCTTTTTTTTCAGAAATATATATAGGAGGGAAAACAAAGCTCAAAATCCCTTAATCCTCAACACAATGATAAAAAACAAATAATATATTTCCGATGTGCAGCAAAAGATAATTGAGCTTCACCAATTAGTGAAGTGGCTTTAAGAAATGAGCTAGAGCAGTGAAAATTACCATTTCCACCATCAGGGAAATAATTAAGAATTTCAGAGTTTTTTAGCAGCAAAAATTCAAGATGGGTTTGATGAACACAGGGATAAAAAGTACTAAATGTGTACAATGAAATATACTGCTGTGTTTCTGATGTGTGTCTATATTTCTGCTGGAGGTCCTGGACGTCTTGTTTAGACACATGACATCATGGATTCTATCAAATACCAACAGATAACAAATCAATAATCACTGACTCTGTTAGAAATCTTATAATGGGCCATGGCTGGGTCTTCCATTGGGACAATAATCCAAAACAAACATCAAAATAAACACAAAATGAAGCTTTTGTCATGGCTGTCCCAGTCCTCTGACCTGAACCCTGATTGAGGTGAACTTAAGAGGAGAACCAACATGGAGCTGGTAATCTAAAGGGTCTGGAGTGATTCTGGATGAAGGAGTGGTCTCTTCAGGTGTTCTCCAAACTTGTCAGGCATTACAGGTTGAAAATCTTGGGAAAAGGATGTAGCAATAATTGGGTGCCAATAACATGAATTGGAGAAAAACATTTATTTCATCATGACTTTTTCTCCCCATTTTCAATTGTTTTTCTTCAATGATTGGTTAGAATAATTTTTTAAAGAAAGATCAAAAGGAAAAACAATGCAGATTTTTTTTCACAGCCACCTTAGAATTTATGCTCAGATTTACCAAGGGTGCGAATATTAGTGGAAGGCACTGTTACAGGTTTAAAGATGTCTTGGCTAAGAGTGGTCATCACCTAAAATGGATAGCAAAAGCGAGAGAAATGCATCTTGTCTATATTCAAGGATGTTTCAAGTGGTTCAAGTAGTGGTTTAGAGGTACAATCCTTGCAGCCAAAAGGAAAGTATTTAATAATGGTGCTGCAGTCATGCTTTTGTGACCGTCACGCTGTGCATATGTTCTTTAGTTCGTAGACCTTGAGTGTGTTTCCTTGGTTACTGTTGGATTCCCGTCCTCTTTAAATCCTCTCTAAGCCCTCTTTTGCCTCTCAGGCCACTGAGAGTGAGAGTGTTTGCACGTATGCACCCTTGAGTGTCTTTGGCATGCTTCGCCGTCTGCACGAGAACAACCGTCTTTCTCTGCTCTGGGACAGCTCAGTCATATTTTCAGCTCAAACCCTGCTCAACAAAGCTGTGCTGGCCTAGTTTTGTATCAGCATTAGCTTCATAACATGTTGAGGCTTACAGTCTTGGGTTTGTTCCTCTGGGCCAAGCACTAATGAAAGAGTGTTTATCCCCTGTGCCTGTAGGGTTCATAGTAAACCAGAAAAACCTCCTGCAGACATATGTACCTGATTCTGAACCCCTGACCTCTTTCCCTAGTTACAACACACTGCACAGCTGTAAACATGACATAAGCACTCTACTTCAAAATTAAATTGCGTTGCCTTTGCTTTTTAACTATTTTACTCTATTTTTGGGTGAACAATCCAATTTAGTACAGTAATATAATTGTTGTGTTTTTTTTTTTATAGAATTTATTTAGCTCTCTTAGGCTATACAGGTATGTTCTGTAATTTGTGGTTTTGGCTTGATTCTCAATTAATATACTAAAATAATAAATATACTTTATTTATTTGAGCATTACAAATTGTCAGAGGAGTAGTTTTGATTTTGGTCTTTTTATGATTCCAGTGTTTTCATTTATTTTGGTTAATACTTATGGTTCTACTGGTTATTACCGTGAATACTTATACTAGGCTAAAATTCTCTGCAGAAGCTCTGCTTACGCTCTTCCTCTGCACTGCAAATGTGTTTTTTCAACTTTCTACAAACATGCTTTATTTGTCCTGTTAAACAAAGAAAGACTGTCACCTCTTACATGTGACTGAGTGTGAGAAGAGAAATATTCCCACTGGTTTCGGTCTTATCACCTGTTTTGTGAAAAGAAATTTGAACAGAACAAGGTCTTCCTGTAGTTGCACACAATGTGACATTCTCCATCACACCTGGCTGCTAGGTTACTTGGTGTGTGTGTGTGTGTGTGTGTGTGTGTCAGTAAAAGCAGAGAACTGCATTCTTTCAGTTTATTTTTTTAAGCCCCTCTATCCCTCTCTGTTTTTGAAGCAAACTTTTTTTTCTCATGGTCTGAAGAGAGTGCAAAGAAACAAAACCTGTCTTCTGTGTCTGTTTTCTGCAACCTGATTGGTTTGCATTCTTAAAGTTTCATTACATACATTAGTGTAGTGATTTTAGTGCAAACGCTTGCTGCTTTCACGCTGGAAACAAGTTTATTACAAACATCTAGAGCCTTGGTCAAACTTTACAGAAAGGTTACATTTGGTAACATTAATTTTTTAGGAACGAACAATGTTAAATGCATTAAGTAATGTCAAACTAATGTCAAACAAGTCTATACAGTGTTCTAGCATTTTGAGATTTGAGGTTTTTTTTTAAAGAAGACTATCCTGCTCATTAAGGCAGTTCAAAATGCAGTAGAAACATGCTATGAAATATCATTAGAATTTTATAACCACCTTTTTTCCCCGTGAGTTTTTTTACATTTTTTTTTGCAGAAGCTATTGCAGTCTTCAGTGTCACATGAACCTTCAGAAATCCTTCTAATATGCTAAATCGTTAATCTGTTAGGATTCTGTGGTAAATAGGAAATATAAGCACTTATTTAAAATAAAAATATTTTGTATAAATGTCTGTCAATTTTCAGTAAAAGTTATTTTATTTCCAACTGACTCTAAACCTGAATGCATATAAGAATCCAGTTTAACCAACTTAAATAAATGCTGTAAAATGATCATTTTACCAATTCCATTAGCCAATGTTAAAGAATAAATCTTAAAAGTGCTCTTTTTTCTTCAGTAATTTGTATTTTCAGCATTTACTTGAAGCATGAGTGATATTTTCTCTGTCATTTCCTCTGATCCAGAGATTTCTCACAAATATTTCCCCAAGCCACACCGAGGCTGGACCATTATCTGTCATCTAGACTCAATCAGGACAGAGCAGGACTGCCTCTCATCAGCTCACACGTTTTCTCGTCTGTCATCACTCAGACTGCTCTGAGCTAATGCCCCACCAGTGCAAGCTTGTAATTAATGCAGTGACTCCACAAACATAAATACATTGTGTATGCTGTATAATCTCATACTTAAAAAGTGTGATCGGCTCAAAATGTAGACTCTCAGACATGCCTGTTTCTCAAGGTTATAATACTCCATAATTTTATACAATGCAAGTAGGTTAATGGGCTTGTGATTCAAAGCCATCTTTTACTCTAGTATCAGCTGATTAGGGAGAATTAAAACTAGCAGAAAATTGTTGTTGTATTAGTCATGTGTGACAGGGGTCACATTCACTTGCCCCTGCAAGAATATTTCAGTTCTGAGTCCCAAAAAAAAAAGGAAGTTAGTTTTGCTGACTCATTGGCCACACTTTATTTTAAGGTCTAATTCTCATTATTAACAAAGCATTTACTACTACGTTTGCCTCCAAAAACTCCTGGTTTGCTGCTTATTAGAAGTAAGGTAGTTGTTAAATTTAGATATACAGTAGGGTAGGACTAGTTAATATTAAGAATTGGCCTCTATACTTAAGTGTTACTGAAGCGTTACCTTTTTTTTTTCTTACTGAAAGTGTTCCCTTCTTGGTTTTTGTAAATATAATTTCTGATCTGTCTTTTATTGATTTCACAGAGAGACATCCAGCATCCCACTCATCCCTCTGGGACTGAAGGAGACAAAGGATGTGGATTTCTCAGTTGGTCTCAAGGTCAGTTTCTTTTTACAGCGCCCCCTCAGTGTTTACTCCAGTTATCAGGCCTCCAGACAGGTGGCTTGTGAGAGTCTCTAAGCTTTTCAAAGTGAAAATGGAAAGTAGGTCACAGCATAATAAACAAGGAAGCCAAAGACTCAACAAAACTTTAATAGTGGTTTTGGAAGTCTGCAGTGATGTTTTTGATGTTACGCCTCTTATTATCTTATAAATAAGTGGGTGTTGAGATGTTGGTTGAGAGACGAGGATCAATCAGATGAGTTTTGGTATGCTTCCAACCTGTTATTTAGTGGACCTGTAATGATGTAGCTGTGTTGAATCTATTACACTGTGTCATTGTAATGTCTGTTTTCTCACCACAGACAGGTTTAGCAAGAAGAACTGGCCTGTGAATATGCGACTGTCTGGTGTTTTTGTGTTTGCTTTGACATAGAGAGTGAATGGATATGATTTTTTTATAATTTTTTTTAACAGGATTTCATCCTGGAACACTACAGCGAAGACGGCTCAAACTTTCAGGATGAGATTGATGACCTGATGGACCTGAGACAGGTATGATGTGACATCTGTAAAGTTGTACGGTTCGCATCTGCTAAGAGATAAGATACACAAGGCTAACCGATGAGACCTTTTGTGTTGAAGTTATGACTTGCATGTGTTTTATAGGCCTGTCGGACCCCCAGTCGTAATTCTTCTGGTGTAGATTTGCTTGCCAACTACTTCAGTCAACTTTCCTTCTTAGAGACTCGATTCTTCTCTCCGACCCGCCAGATTGGCATTTTCTTTACATGGTAGGTTGCATCTCACCCACGCCAGCAGTAATGACATTTAACACCGCTGTATCAGCTGTAAACATCGCAACTCGTTCAGAGGAAACACACAACTGGTCTGACTGGGTTGTCAGGCTGCCATTGTTGTTCCTATGCTTATACATCAGCTTTTTGCATAGTTACACCATAGCGACAAAGAAAGATTGTAAATAAAAAACAAAAGTCATCCTAAAAAAGCAAATTAAAATAGAGGGAAGTAACTGAATTACTAATGAAACTACAGTATGCAAGGTATGTATGTGATCAAAAAGTGTTTTTTTTTTCAATACGAGACTTAACACATTTCTTTTTTCTTTTGCACCTACGCAGGTATGACTCTTTTACCGGTGTGCCTGTGTGCCAGCAGAACATCTCTCTGGAGAAAGCCAGCGTACTCTTCAACATGGCAGCTCTGTACTCCCAGATTGGAACCCGCGCTGACAGACAGACACAAGCTGGACTTCAGGACGCCATCGATGCCTTCCAGAAATCTGCAGGTGAGAGGTTTTGACTAGTAAAAATTGCACATAACCAGCTTGGAATGTCAGCAATGTCGTACAGATTTGGATAAGTTTGCAAGAGAGTAAGGAAGGTATCCAGAACTGGCTATGATGAACTGTGGATGAACTCCTGCATCACGAGAACAGACCCTATATATTTGGGTTCTGCTTGTGTTTCAAGGTGGAGTGAGCATGATGCAATCCCTCCCCCTCGACAGCAGATATGTCAAAGGCTCATGGGAACTCAGTGGCTTGTGTCAGTTTTTAACCTCCTTAAAATAACAGCAGCATAAAGAGAGATTTGGCCGTCTTTCTTAAGCTTTTAAAACAGCCAACCCCGCTGTCTTTCATCACATCGAATGTTTTGTTTATTTTCACCAGAGAGAAGGACAAAATATGATCTCTCTCTCTTTGTTGTTGTGATTATTGATTAACACATTGTTCTACAGGTCTTTTTTCTCTTTAAGATGTGTTTGCAGAAGTACTAAAAGGAGGAAATTACTGTTTTGTTTAGTTTAGATTTTTTACACATGCCAAATAAATAATCTAGAATTTTCACTTTCAATTTTTGTTTAATTCACACTCTACTGAAGTTGAAGGCAAATATAACGGGACTGATGCATGCTATAATATTGATTTCTGTCTAGTTTGGTCTGTTTGAATTTTGTTTATGTTCTGCTGCAGGTGTGCTGCACTACCTGAAGGAGACCTTTACACACACTCCCAGTTATGATATGAGCCCTGCTATGCTGAGCATGTTGATCCGGCTGATGCTAGCACAGGCGCAGGAGTGTTTGTTTGAGCAGATTACTCTTCCAGGAATCCGCAATGAGTTCTTCAGCCTACTCAGAATAGCCCAAGAGGCTGCCAAGGTAAAAAAAAAAACAGTGATTATTGCAGTAGTTAGCTATTATTAGTTTGATCAAAAGGGGCCGTGAAGATTATTTCCAATAATTGTTTGTTTTAAACATACTATTCATAAAGGATCCCGGAAAAGATGCATCTCAATTTCCACACAATGAAAATAGAATGTCTGTATAATGGGACATTTTTACATCTAAATACATGGCCTATTGGTCCTATCAGTTTGCTGGTCTGTTTCAAAACGTACATGTAGCCTCTGACCGGAGTGCTTGTGACATTTACCCCTATCTCCTTTCTGTTCTCAGGTGGGGGAGACCTACAATGAAGTTCACCAGTCCATGATCCAGACCCCTATTAAGAACAATGTGCCCTTTTTCTGGACCACCATGTCTGAGCTGAAGACCAATCACTACATCTCTCTTGCCCATTACTTTGTCTCCACTGCTCTGCTGGACCACCAGTGTAAGTCAAGCACACAATCACAGCTCTTGGCCATCTCCCATTGGCTGACAGCCCACTGGAACCTTTAAAAGGTTACCTTTGTGTCTTATTCATAGAAATTGTTTCCTTTTCCTTTGGAGAGTTAAGGATTCAGGTATCAGTGCTTTAATGGACTTTTATTCTTAGGTGGGTTTTTTTAAAGGACGAAATAGGGAGGCAGAAGAAAGGCAGAGATGGTTGAGCATCTCGGGCTACATTTGACTGTGTTCTGGAGTTCAGCTATTAAGGAGTTTAGCTATTAAGCAGGTCATTTGGACTCAGCAGACCAATATACAATGGGTTGTGTAAATGCCATAACATTTAACATAACCTCTGTGCAATGAGATGAAATTTAGAGGAATGTACTTGTTCTCTGTGTTTGAGCAAAACAATGCAGTGTTTAAATGTTGGGGATTTATGTGTTTGCATGTGTAGTGACGCCCAGCGATGATGAAGACAAGCAAGAGAAGGCTCTTTCACAAATATATGATGCCATGCCAGAGGGTCGCTCTCCTCTTGAAATCCTGAAGCATAAGGCTGAGAGAAGGCGGATAGGTGAGAGGCTCCAACATGCAGATCTGTCAGGCTACGGAGAGTGTAAATGATTAGGATATTTCACAACATTTTCTGTCTGTCTGCTTAGGTAAAGCTCATCTGCAGCGCTCCATCATGGGACACGAAGAGGCCATCCGCACACATTCTCGCTGTCGACACCTGCAAAAACTGGACATCCTGAGTGACATCCTACAAGCTGGCCTCAAACGCTCTCTTACTAAGTTTGAGCAAAATGACAAGGAAGAAGAGTTCACAGACTACATGCTTGCACCAGAAATCATCTGTAAGTGACAGATAGGCAACTGTTATTAACACTTTATGGAATAGACTATATTTAGATTTTTTTCTTAGTTTTTTTTTAAAATTAAACTAAGAGTCATGTCTTTGTGAAACATATGCTGAGGGCAGAGTTTGTTAAACTTGTGCAGCTTGTATGAGCTTGTGTATCCTGTCTCTCACAATTGTATGAATGGAGCAGAGATGGGGACTTGAGACTTGATGACTTGGACTCGAGTCGACTCGAGTCGCTGTTTTTATGACTTGTGACTTG
>JAUCNO010001819.1:12110575-12146548 GCA_032353835.1 Enteromius viviparus
ATATATATATATATATATATATATATATATTTACACTGTATAATACTGTACTGTAGCTCATTCAATGTGATTTGTCAGACGTTTTATATGCAAGCCTCTGTGTTTTCCAATTGCATGGTAACCAAACTAAACCAATTTAGCCAGTGTGTGTAAATGAGCATACACATAACACACATGCACAAAAAAGTTTTTGATCACATTAAATTATTGTTAGAAACCATGAAACTATGGTGGTATGATGAGTAAGGCTTCTGTGTTGACTCATGCAGTGACTTTTCTGCAGAAGTGTAAAGTCAGATTCATCCGGCTGACTCTACCTCAGCCTGCTCCCCTGATCCACACTCAGCTGTCACAATACAGCTATGCCAGGCCTTTACGCAATGTTGCCGAGCAAGGCAGAAGACATCAGATATCTCCTGGAGGAAGCACGGTATTAGCATTGGAAATGAAAAACGCTAAATGGATTTTGCGTATGATCTTTCGCAGGAAACTTAGCAAAGTAATCAGACAGCTTGCGCAACCACCATATGTATTTCTGTGCACCAGAAGCAAAGTGAAGATGATTAGGGCTATTTTTGCGCAGCGGCTAAGCTTAGCATCACTTGTTCTCGAATGGGTCAGACTGATGCGAAGAGTTCTGACAGTCGGCTGTGATACAGCTGTCACCTCGGAGCTGAGGTATTTGCTCGGATGAGCTTCCTTTGTCCCTTTCTCTCTTATCTTGTATCTAATTTTCACTCTGTTGAATTAGCATTAGCAGGGTCATCTGCCCCTCATTTCCAACCATTTCCATTTATATCTGTCTGACTGGGATTCGATATAGGTCAGCGGCCCCTCTCGCAGCCTGTGCCCAGGCCCCGCTGCCAGGATGAAAATAGAAAATGAGTTATTAATATGCTTAGGTAGTGTGTAATTCAGCTCATGATTATTGCAGAGGGAATCCTGACGGAAATCGTGTGTGAGTTTGCAGAAATTAAGTGATTTTCATTCTGGGTTTGTGGGCTCACAGCCATTGAGGAAATGAAAGCATGTCATATAAAAGCGATCGGCACTTTCTTAGCCCTTCTCATGCAGCAAATTATAAGTGAACATCTAAAATGAAACATTTTTACTGGTGATCTGCCTTTTTTGCGATTTCATGCTGGGAAGGTTTGTAAATTTGCTAACAATCAGGCTGCTTCAAAATAGTGCTTTGTGTCAAATAGATAAATGCTTCATTCTCCATTTAATTGGACGCAGTCCTGCACGGTGAACTGAGGTTTGGCAGCATATCTGTGTTTTAATAAGCTGTGAATGAGTTTTACAGAGAACAGAAGTGGTCTATAAACTTTATTGAGCTCATTATAGCAGTAAATACAGACCTGTGAGTCACATAGCAATGAATTAACAGCACAAAAATACTTCGTGGACTCATAAGCTAAACTTAATGAAGGCATGTCTGCATTATATGAACATAAAATAAGCGAAAGCAAGTGGAATTTATTATGACAAATAGCCCCTAAAATGACTTTTAAACAAAAAAGGTTTCAGAAACGTGGCATGGAATCGTTCAGAAAACTGGAGTGAGTTCTGAGAAGAGACTTTGTTTGTTTGTAGATGTCACCGTTGCTGTCTGAAACAATGACATCCAGATACTTCCTTTGAAAACATTGTTCCAGGGTCAACAAAATATGTTGAACTAGGAACACAGCGAAAGCAGGATGTGCATAGGTACAAGTTGGCATAGTAATTTCTTAAAACTTTCTTTAACTGGGCCACCTGTTGTATATACGGTGTCTTTCTTTTTCTGATCTCCACTCACTCAGTCCCATGATGGTAAAGTAGGGTACAATCTTTCAGCAACCCAGAAACAGCAGTAATCTGGGCTAGCATCAACGTGCAGCGCCTGCATGCCCTCTTTCTGAGAAACTAGCCACTTGCTGGATGAAATCCTGACTTAGAAGACTGTGAAGGTATCATGATTATGTCCACTGTAGTCTCAGATGCTATAATGCTATACTTCTTTGTTCTGAAGTGGTGTGAACCTAAAAGAGAAGCTACCATGTATTTACGTAACTCAATATAAAAAATTGAATCTCTATCTATGAGCTATTTGCTTGCTCACCTCAATCTGTTAATCAGTAGTGCATTTAAATATTATTTTTATTTATTTGTATTTGTTCCATTCAAAACCGAAATGCCTCAAAAGTTAAGCGGGTTGTCTGTGGTTGTTTCTTCTCAGATTTGAGACAGTAAGGATGTGTAACAGGGTTTGCCGCTGTCTTCAGCTCGCAGCATCACCTGGGGAAGCTTTCCCTCGCTCTCTCTCTTTCTCTTAGGCTCTGTGGAGATCATACAAATGAAACTAGCACTCAGATTACTCATTCAGGTCAGATGGGCCCGAACACGGAGCCTCACTGTTGTGTGCTGTTTCACAGCTCACTTGGCTCTGGAGATTGAGACTTCTCCCACTCATCAAAGAGTGTAAACTCTCAGACCAGAATTGAGGATTGGGTTTATGAACTCATGCTCTACACAGGAAATGGGTACCTTGTTTACAACATACACGTAACAGATAACAGACCGGATTCTGTTCTACACTGTAAACACTTACTTACCATGTTTGTGGTTGCATGATGTTTAAACATATGAATTGTTTGAAAAAACTGCTGAAATGCTCCAAGTTAATGTTTTGTTAAGGGAAAAGCTGCATGTTTGCAGTAAACAAATGGATTATTGTTATATGGACTCTCATTCTGATGGCACCTATTCACCGCCACTGGTGAGCAAGTAATGCAAAGCTATATTTCTTTAAACCTCTTCTGATGAAGGAACTGGAGATGAGTCTCCGAATTGAATATTCCTTCAAGCTAAATGGCAGTCCCTGGAGGCTCAGAATGAAATTAGCCATAGTTGTGTACTTGGTTGTTGCTGAATAATCAGCCGCCTGGTTTGTTATGGACTCTTGCTCACCCCTGCTAATGCAGTTGATGGTCTAATGAGGACACAACAGCCTGATAATTGGGGCAGTGTTGACTTATGATGTATGTAACTGCTCAACCCTGTTATCTTTCTCATTCTGATACTCCTATCCTGCAGACTGTTTTGTGTAAGAATTTAAGTGCAAATATGTAATTAAAATTACAATAATGATCTGGTTCGGGTCAGAGACTAGTTTAAAAGCATACTTAACATTCAAGAATAACATTAAAGCTTAATCTTAAAACAACGGATTATAAACAGCTTCAAATGTATCATGCTTTAAACATCCTGTATGAAAAAAAAATAGTTTTCTCACATAGGCTATATATATATGGGTGTGTGAGTGGTGTGCATTTGTTATTTATCACCTTATGAGGACCAGTTGTCCCAACAAAGATAGTAAATTTTGACCTTGTGGGGACATTTGTTAGGTCCTATGGAATGTCCCCATAAAACATGTAAACCCAGCATGTGTGTGTGTTTATACGCTGCTGGGATCACATAAACTTTTACAAGCTGTTTGGACTGAGATGTGTGTTGGGTGTGTGCGTACACAACCACCCTACAATGATAAAGATCCACCAGTAGTTTTCTTTTAATTTAATAAAAATAAGTTGCCTCTTCTGAAATCAAGCCATTCTCAAATGCATGTCGGTGTGGTGACACACAGACAGAGGACACTCCCACTATAGTTGATTGACAGCAGCGTGTCACACAGACTGAACTGGTGTCTTACTGTACCTCCGACTAGCCCTGAGTGAGCCGTCATCAGACCGAGACACAGAGACAAGACTCCTAAGAGATTGAGGTGTTTTGTTGTTGAATGTATTAATGATCAGAGCAGTATCAACTATCTTTGAGAAAATTTTAAAACAAACCTTCCATTAAGACCCTAAAGACTTGTGGAAAATTTGCTCTGTATGAGTCCTTTAAAGAGCTGCATGAGGGTGATTTTTATTTTATTTTTTTCATGTTTGAATGAGTTCCTTAGATAATGAAGAAGTGTTCTGGGAAAAGGTCAGCTAGTTATAGCTAGGCGATTGACAAAGTAGCCAATATCTATAGGTCATTCATAGTAGGTAATGAAGTCCATAGTCAGAGAGGATGGAAGAGTGTGAGTGGTTAGTCAAGGGATGGAAAATGATTTGTGTGGGATGGATTTATGTACATTAATTTTGGAAAGATAGTAGTCTCTGTGCAGTGTATGTTTTTCTACTTCTTTCCTGATCTATGCATTTTGTGATGGTTTTCTGATTTTCAAGGACTTGAAGTGGAGTAGCAAAGAGAGTTCAGAAAATAAAGTACTCTGCAAAAGGTTGAAGTGGCTAGTGTTTGAGGAGAAGGTTACAGCTTTTAGAGGTGTCAACAAAAGAAAATGAGTAAAGCAGGTGAGAAGCCATAGAGGATTCACTGAGGCTGTCTGTGCATAGGAGACTGAAAGGTGTGAGACTGTAGGTCTGAGATTCAAGGGTAATCAGACAATTGAAAGGTATGAGAAGGGAGAAGCAACTGATACAATATAGCTGTTTCTATCACCCTGTTTTAATATGCATTTTGAGGTTTTACATCAGGAACGAGTGATGGAAATTCCACATTTCTTTACACTTCTTTGTTTTTGTAAAAAAGGTTCAGTGCAAATATTGTGAGATAGAAATGCATTTGTTAAATAAATCCCTCCATGTGCATCAAGAAATCGTATGACATGAGAGAGTCAGACCTCCCTTGCGGGGCACAACTGGACACATCTTCCAACTGAACCATAGCTAGGTTGTTTACAAAAAAAGTTGCTAGGTTTGTAAGTATGGACCTGTTATGTAACAAATGTTGCCAAAGGGGTCTTAAAATTTCTAAATATAGTCGCACTTGTGTGTGTGTGAGATGCGGAAGCTGATGGTAGCGGGCGGTGGATATTTTTGGTGGCTTGCAACAAATAAATCAAGGTTTGGGAAACAGTGGAGATTTTGTGCGGAGATGTCAACAGGTCTTGAGCACACAGAACAAGCAGTATGAAACACGTAGTGCGAGGAGAGATTTTCAACTAAAGTTAACTGATCTCAGATGGTTTCATTATCTCCAGCAGATGATAAAAAGTGTAAGAGGATAGCAATAAAAACAAAACTGTAATATACCGTTAATATACCTGGATGGCCTGCCCAGGTAAAGTCTATGTGTGGGAAGCACTGGACTTTCTGATGCATGACCTGACTAACTATTTGATATTGTTGCACAGGATCTGAAATGTTGTCATTCTGAAATGGCAGAGAAAAGTCGTTTGTCAAATGATTTCTGTTTTATTGCCTCAATTTCTCAACACAGAAACAGCACAAATAGTTCTCACACCAACAAACTGCATTACTTGACAAAAACACAAATAAAAACAATACACTACAAACAACACAAAATCATTTGAAGCATTCCAGATCTGTTACAGTACACCACTGCATTCTCGTACAGCAGGCATCCGTGAAAGCTATGACCGCATTTACTGTGCTATGTCTGCTCACTCTCGAGGGTCATTTATTACATATGAAAATGATCATATTCAGTGGCTTCTACCACTTTTCTTAGTGATATTAAGTGCCAGTTTATCAAAAAGTCATGGTTTTGTGACTGATGTAACTTTTGTGTGCAAGTTAGTCTTAAGGCCAATTAAACCTTGGTTGACAAGCCTTGTGTTTTTTGGCAAACAAATGGATGTGAAAAATTAATGGTATAAGGAGATCACTGAAAATAATAGAAGCACAGTGCTTCTTCATGAGCTTCTCAAAAAGACATTTATTATATCTGTGTTCAATAAATATTCAAATATGCATACGCATTTCTTGAAACAAAATTAAAATTCTACACTATTTCAAAGAAATCTGCACCATTTAAAACTTTTTTTTAATGTTCATTAAAGATCAAAGACATTTTATTATTGTTCAATTGAACCTTCTATTTATCAAATAATTAAGGAGCACAATTTTTAACACTGATCTTAGTAAGACATGTTGCTGATTTGATTTCAGAAGGATCATGTAACCCTGAAGACAGGAGTAATGTGCTATAACAGGAATAAATTACAAAACAGTTATTTTATTTGTAATAATATTTCACATGGTTACTGCTTTTACTGTATTTTTCCGATTAAATGAATCCAGTCGTGATGAGAACAAGATACTTTTTCAAAAACATTTTATATAGTGTTTGGTGACATTTTTTTCAAATGTATTTTTAATTGAGATGATAGACTACCATCATTAAAAACTCATTTACTCGCTCACTTAATTATCGCTCTCTAATTCTGTTGTACAATTACTCATTTATTTTCCCAATCGATTTATCACTCATTTACCACTACCTTACTCATCGCCTTGTTTTATAAATGTTTTTTCATATTGCTTTTGTCAGAGCTAAACGATGACTGGAGCGCTCAGTCTCACAGATCAGTGAATACTTCAAAAAGAAAGACTTCACGGATGAAGGAGAGTCCAGTGAGAGGGAAGGAGAGAGACATCAGTCCAGGTGAGGGGGCATGAACTCTCCTCTGTGATCTTTCCAGCTTTTTTGTCTTAAAAATAAATAATTTTGGAGCTAATTTCTCTCTAGGACGCTTGGCCCAGAGTGGCTTGTTGCTTTATTTCGATGTTCAATAAGCAATTAAATGTATTGCTGACTATTTTACAGCTTAGAACCTGAGACATCCCACCAGATTTGGCTAGATTATCAGCACAATTATAGTTGAAGACTAGAGCACACAGACTAATGAAAGAATGACTAATGAACTAGATCTCATTAGTTCTGTAAGTTATTTAATAATAATAAGTCTGTCTGTGTCTAATTAAGTTTGTGCTGCTTATTTTCATGAAAATATAGGATCAGACAGAGTGTGTATTTTAATCTGTGGTAATGTGATAAGGCTAACATTAAGATCAGCCAGACTAATAGAATGAATATATTGAGGAATCTCAACAGACTATACAGCGCCAGACTCATTATGTGTATTATGACTAAACAGATGGTCATAAACACATTGTACTGTTTTACATGAAATTGAATTAATATAGTCAGTCTTCTTAGGAAAATAGCTTCACTTCAGACTTTTTCACATTACAATATCTGATCTTTTTGATTTCTTTAAATGCTAGCCTTCTCTTTTTTCCTGTTTTTACATTTTGTGCTTTTGTTGTTGGTGTGTTATGTTGTGCTGTTGATGTGATCTGTTTGTTTTATACTGTTAAAAATTCTGTTTTCATATTTGTGTGTATCATGTGTGTTGTTGTGCCGTGTTTTGGCCCGCTTTTGTGTGCTGTGTGGTGCAGAGGCCAGTGAAGTGTTGTGCAGTACTGTAGAGGTGCAGCAAGCACTTGTAAAGGAGCTGAGGGAGCAGACTCAAATTCTGGGCCAGGAGAAAGAGATGCTGGAGAAGAGATGTTTACAACAGAGTCAGCACATAGAGCATCTCCGGAAGGAGCTCTGCCACTCTCATACAGAGAGAGGAAACTCCACAGGTGCCTCATCACTTACTGCTATACATCTCACAGCGCTATCAGAGCCTATCCAGCATTAAAAGGATCGTTCCCCCAAAAATGAAAATTCTGTCATCATTTACTCACTCTCATATTGATTCATAACTTTCTCTTTTCTGTGGGAGATGAATTTTTTAAGAATATTCTGGCCACTTTTTAATATAATGTAATAAAATGAATGAAGGGCCTTCTTGCATGACTTTAGAAATCTTTGGTTTCTACTTGTGTAGACCATTTTATTTAGTTTTCGCTAGCTTTGTGTCCTTTTGGAAGCTTGAATACTCCAGTCAGCATTCATTGAACACTAAGCATCACTTGCATTATGTCTTCATAAATTATTCTTTTTAAGGGAAAAAATGCATACATGTTTTGGAATAGCATGAGAAGGAGTAAACAATGACAGCATTTTAATTTTTGGGTGACCTATGCCTTTAAGCAGTGTGCTGTGGAATAAAATCTACATTTCAAATAGGCTTAATCTTCAACATGTTCCTACAAGCAGTGTTTTGCGCAGTAATTTTTGACAACTGAGCTGTAAAGTCAATTAAACAACCCATTTTTAATGAGACTGGTATTTTTGTTCATACTCAGTGGTTCTTTTATTAGGTAAAAAATGTCTAATTCTGAGTAGGATCTCTAGAACAGCAGCCTTACTTTTTATTGGTCTCATATGATAGCATTACACAACTACTCATGATTTGTTTGCTGCACTTTCAGGCATATTTTTACACAATTTTTTGCAAATAGTGTCTAGAAACTTGTGCATGAATATCCTTGGAGGTCAGCAGTTTTGGAGATACGCAATCCACTCCTGCAGTGACCAGCAAATTCAAAGTCAAATTCACTTAGATCACATTTTGTCCCTTATCTGTGCTTGGATTTGAACAAACACTGAAACTTTGGGAAATGCCTGCATGCTTTGATTGTTGTTTATTCTACAGGCATTTTATGTCTCAGGGTTGATTTTTATTAATTCAGCTGTGCTTGAATATAGGTTTTTTTATGCTGCATCCTAATTCCCATCACAACTGACAATTTATCCTCTAGTAACATTTTTCCAAAAAATGGTCTACCTGGTTACCAAGGAGATAAGTGTCAGAGAAGAGATGATTTATGAGACATGTGATGTGTGCGGAAACAAAATAAAGCAAAATAAAATCAGGAGAAATGTCACTTCTAAACATAATATATAAAAAATTAAATAAATAAATACTAGTAAACCTAATATTGTAGCTAATGAAATTAACTTTAAAGCAAATAAGCCTTAGGATTTAATTTCCAATACAAAATAAATTATTCTTTGAAAATGCACCAGAAAATATGCTTGATTATGGCTGTTCAGGTGAGGAAAAACTAATTTATATAATTCTCCCATGATACATGTACATACTTTTCTAAAAGTCTAGAAGATAGAAAGTGCCCATTGTAGAAGATCCACCCATATCTTTATATATTTTTGTGTGGGAGATTTTTATTTTATTTATTCATTTATTTTGGCTGAATTAGTTTTGTGTGGTTTTGATCTAACTATGTTGAGATGTATGTGTATAGGCGAGAGCTCTGAGCTACAGAATCTGAGGCAGCAGGCTCAGGAGCTGGTGGATGAGAATGATGGGCTGAAGATGACAGTTCACCGTCTCAATGTGGAGCTCAGCAGATACCAGGCCAGATACAGACCATTTACCAAGGATGAGGTAAAACAGCTCACTGTACACCATTTTCAGAGACGGGTTTGGAAGCATTTTAAAGACCCAGCACTACTGTACATTAAATGAGTTAAAACAAACATTTCCTGCTCTCAGCTATAAACAAATATCAATGTATATGTATTGGATGGGGAATCAGAATTTTCTAGCTTTGTGCAAGTTCTCAGAGTTGTTACGATTCTACAACTTTTAAGTGCTTGCAAAACAATATGTGTGCTGCCACTGATTTCACATCCTGTGGAAAAGAAACATGCCACACAGCCTTTAATTAAAATTCTGGAGATGATTCTCTGAAATGATAAATTTGAGTTCATGTACGGGACATTATATCTGCAGTATCGCTTGTTTTGATGCGAGAGATGGGTGCTCTGTGATAACTGAAGTTAATTGCTGCATGTCTGCATAGACGAATTCTGTAGGGTCGCTGCAAACTATGGTTCCATTTTCTTCATAACTGATGAGAACTCTCAGAATTTTAGTAGTATCTGACACTGTCTCCTTTCAGTCTTGCAGGGTATGATTAGCTGACACCACAGTAATGATATGCAGCACTTCCTTTCATCTCCCACTTCCTGTTTAATGCAGAGATGATAGTTTGCAGGGTATTATAATTTCAAAGGAGCATTAACCAGCGAGAGGTTGAGATCAGATCTGTGTGTGCGCGTGGAATCAGAGATTGTTTCTGCTTTACCCTTGCGTGCTGCTTGTCTTAGCATTATGAACGCATTAATCTTCTTGCGCCTCTGAGATGGCCTTTTTTTTTTTTACCCTATCACTATTAACGCTTTGTGACAATGTTATTTAAATATGCAGGGATTTGCATGTAGGAGCATAATATTGGGAAGAGCCCTGTAACTAAACAGCTGAGTTGTTGCAAGTTTTATTAGCCTTTATGCAGTGAATAATAAGTGGAAAGCACTCAGAGGAATTGCATAACTGAGCTTCTTTAAGAAAGCCTCAGAAGAGTTTGACAGCCTGAAAGCACCGTGACCTCTTTCCTGCCATTTTTGAAGGATCAAAGATCTCAGATTTGTCCCGCTGGTGTCATTTTATTAAGGACGAAGGACTGGATTAAACTTATTTCATATTGATGAGGGCTGTCTGAACTCTGAGCCTGTCTGGCTCGCTGGTTCATGGCTTTACTGATTGCTCAGATACTTCAGTGTAATATATTAATCTGCTTTTCATTCATCTGTACAGTATTCAGATGCCTGGCATGCTCCTCATTTAAAGATGAGCTTAGAGCTAACAGTCCCTAACCACAATGAACTAGAGATCTGCTGATCACAGCACTGAAGCTCTTTTTTTAAATATTCTAATTTCCTTTTTGACCTTTTAGGAGGTTTCGGTTAATAGTTTTAATAAAAAAATGATCATATCAGTTCTGTTCATTTAGTGCGATTGAACATTCGACTGTCCTCGACTCTTGAACTCTGGTTCTTTAAAGACTGACTTTAATTTGAGCACCGGTGTGTGGTTGGGCAGATGCGAGCGGATGGGAAGAGAGGAGACAATCGGCAGGCTAAATATACCTTGTCACTTTAGTTTCAGGTCAGTAGCCTGGATCTCACTCTCCCTTCTGCTCTTTCTCTCCCAGTGCCCCTCCTTCCATCTCGGCAAGAATGAAATTTAAGAAAATTTGGTCAGTTGTCACATGGGCTTTAGTTAAAAAAGACACAGACACATGCTGCACTTCTGAAACTAGGCTTTCTCTGTCTCCTTCTCAGTCCTTTCACCAGCCTTTGCATTTTACAGTACTGTTGATTGCTTCCCTTTCTAGGCTTAAGTGGATCAGTGTAACGCTTAACGTGTCTGAACACTGTTGAGGGAGCGGGCTGCAGGAAGCGTGTACTGGAGGGCTGCTGGAGTGATTAGGGCAGTGGCTGGCAACACTGCTGCACTGTGATTGAGTCATTAAGTCTGGGGACTCTCTGCAGTGTTACTTTTACTTTAATTAGAGATAAAATGGACATTGCACACAGGATCATACAGTACTTTGCAAAAAAAAATTGTTGAGGATAAGTAGCATTTTAAAGACTTTTTTTTTCTCATGAATTTAATGACCTGTAATGTCTTTGTGCAAAAATGAAATGGGTCATGCATTGTGCTTTTGTAACAGTATGTATTAGCCCTTTGAAAATAACCCACTGCTTCATTCATTATTCACACAATTATAGATTTAGAAAATAATCAAACTAAGTACTGTGATTGCAAACTCGCAGGCGGTCTCTCTCTAAAATAGTTGTTTTTTGAAATCCAAATACATAATCTGTTCAGACCCCAACTGAATCCATTCCATGAAAACAACACTAGACCTAACACATGAGGAAAGCTGTTAATGTGCATTTAATTTAACATTTTATTACTAAGCATATTCAGATAAAGATGTGTTATATCTGATCAGTAGTGTCACCAAACTGATTTTTTGTGTGCAAAAAATACAGTTTCTACAACACTCTTCCAGGTGTGTGTTTTCCAATATCATTAGCCAATGGAACTGTGACATAGGTGAGATTTTGCAATTTAATCAAACATAAGAATATAGGGAAACAATAGAAAAGAAAAAGAGCAAAGTCATCCTCAGATGCCATGAATGTTTTTTACAACAATAATCTAAAATGTGAAGTAACAGATATGTCAACGAAGTTACTACGGTTTTGGGAAATGGTTGACTAGCTGCTTAATTTCTCTAATGCATTGTACTATTGTATTTAAGCTGCAAGTTACATTGTTGTACAGAAAATGCACCCACAAAGTCTGTCTGTAACTTACCCGATATATTTGAAATTGACATTAATTCCAGGTTTTCATATGTATGGGAGAGGTCAGAGATGTCACTCGCCTGTATCAAATTAATGTTTAAAACCATATCACACTTCAGCTTTAAAGTCAGTAGTATATTCCGTAATATGAAAACAAAAGTGTGTGTTTTGAAGGAAGAGCGAAGGTAGCATTCTCACAAAATCTGTCTTTTAAACTCACAATGACAGCTTGTCCTTAAGCAACCTCTAAGCTACATCAGCATTGAGCTGTGTGTGTGTGTGTGTGTCTGTCCTGAGGGGGCCATTGGCTCATGTCACTTGTGAGTTCTGAATTGCCCTCTTGCATCAACGTCCGAAAGAGGCTCATCTCTCATTGCCTTTAAAGCACATAAAACAAGCTCTCACACTGCTGTCAGGCTCAGACCCATCCTTACTGGTAATCACAGTAACCACATACTACATGGCTCCTTTTAGGACAATCCCTTTAACTTCACTCTAAAGAGTCTGTTTTTCTGTGCATGTGTCTGACATATTTTTTATTTTTCATTTCACTGCCCAGCATACTATAAGTATTTTACGCAAATCTGTCTCATTCTTTTTCAGCTGTCTCTCTAAGAGCTGCAACTGTTCTGTAATTATGCTTCAGTGTAATTACAGTACTTTTACTTCTTTTGTCACATCACTGTATCTACAGTATATAGGATAAAGGGTGTGAGATAATATGTAGGCTTAAATGTATTTCTTGTCCTACATTTCCCAGAATGCCCAGAATAAAGGACTGCCAGCGAAAGGACCTGCACCTCCTTGGCTGGTATGTGAATCTAAGAGATTCTTTAGCTTTTATTATATGTTTTTTCATTTATTTAGGCCAAGTCTAATATGTCCATACTTTCTGTTCCTAATTATTTTTATTGGTTATTTTTCTAAGATGATGCATTCATAGTGTGATTATGGGAACAACACATTAATTAAATTGAAAACGCTAATTTCTTACTATGTGCTTATACTGTATGTTTTATTAAACAAAGACAGTGATAACCTACTCTTGTCAGATTATTTTACCGCTGCTTTTTGTTGGACAGAAGCAAAATGCAGAAAATATTTTATTTGTATTTGTTTAATGCCATGGTTGTACTCTAAATTGCCTTTAGCTGGATATGAAGTATTTATCACCCCTGCTGCTAGCCTATGAGGACCATCTGAATGCCAAAGACAAACTCCTCAAGTCTTGTGAGGTGAGATTGTTTGTGTCTGTGTGAGAAGGGAACACCTGAGTCAGTTTACTCTCATTATATTATATTATTTGGATTTTATTTGCAAGAATTCAAAGTCAGTGATATTTGTGATTAGTGTGTCATAGACAAATTCAGACACAGTGAAAACACAATGCAACTTATACTCTAAAAATATCTAAGTTTCTTCTGGAAATTTCTTAAAGGTAAGATTTAAAGAGATTCATTCCTGTGTCAAGGTGTTATTTTGAGAGATTGCTAAACATTGGTTTCGAGAGCTGAGGTGACTTTTTCACTTTGTGCACCTATGCTGAAGTTTCAGATGATCTCTGGCTGAGATGAATGCTTTTACAGAGGCAGAAGTGGACGTTCATGCATACCAATAACCTTAAAGTATTTTAGCAGTTTGTGGTGTTTTTTCCATGGCAAAATAAATGCAGATTATGTCTTTTCTGACAGGAAGAACTACAGAGGCTGAGAGCAGGTGCAGAGGAGGTAATTCAGGAAAATAAGAAACTTCATGCTCAGGTCAACAAAAGCAGCATTGTTAGCAACAAAGAATGGTGAGTCTGAGTGTGTTTCGGTTCAGTGTAAAAGTATGCATTTTTCTGTCTGGGATTGCGATAGTCCTAAGGGCGATAACAAAAACACGGCATCGTGTCCTTGAGGCATGCCTCGTTCTGCTAGTTATGCTCTTATCACAGGATTAATAGCCTGCTTGGTTATGGCTGGCGGTCATAGGGCTGAAGTTAGAGTACAAGAGTGAGAATGTTTCAATACAAAACGGCTAATAAACCGACTGTTCAAAACAAAAATATGCCAGATCTGGACTATATTTCATTAATGGCTCTATAAATGTTATTACCAGAATAATAGTTGTGTTCAAGTAGTCGTTTAAGTTTCTTCTCTCTTATTTAATGTTAAATGTCTTATTTTAATTTAAAGTCATGAAACAATCTGAAATAATAATAATAATAACTGTAAACAATTCATCCATATATATGTTTTGTTTAATCAAATTCATCAATCAATCTTCAGGTGAAATGACAGGCTTCCAGACTTCTGTATTCATTTAGTCTGCTTAAACTAGACTGAATCATCAACCAATGGAAAGGACCAAGCCCGCTCTACAGTTTTTTTCCCCTGTATAATCTGTTTTCTGATGTCTCCTTCAGGTTGTTATGGGTTGTTTTTGAATCATGTTTCATTTCTGTGTTGCCATGGGAGCAGTGTTTGCATCAGCACGTCAGACATACAGGAAAATTTCAGCTTGATACAAATACAAATAGTGTGAATGCCATAGAGCAGTCTTGTCTGCAGTGTTTAAAGAGAATGTCAGTATGAAAACAAAAAGAAAACTTTTCTTTTTTAAAGTACTGCACAACTCCCTCAGAAATATGTCTTTCCCTTTCTCTGATTTTAAACCTGTCACTGGGCTGAAGAATGTGTGTGTGTTAGCCCAAAGCTTAGAGTTCAGAAAGCTAGTTTGTGTTAACTGGAATTAATTTGTATGTCCTAGAGAGGTTCTAGCTCCTGTCTTTGCCATAATTGCCAGCTGTTCACAGTCAGCTCGTCTTCTTCATCAGTGAAAGAACTTTTATCAATCTTGTCAGCTTCACTGTTCATTCAAACACTAACATAGGTGTGTGTGTGTGTGTGTGTGTGTAGGAGGCACCTGCAGGAGCAGGCTCGCTTGGTCCTGGAGGAGAATCAAGTATTGGTAGAGCAGTTGGAATTACAGCATGCCAAATCTAAAGAATCCCACAGCAAACATACACAGGAGGGTATGGTACACACAATCGCACCTCATACCTCTCAATGCTCTTGTAGCCTGATAGCAGCTGCTAATTAAGACTGTTACACAGCAAAAACGGCACAAGATTAATCCTGTGGAATTCAGAACTAGGTGCTATTATGGTTTTTTTTTTTCTTTAAGAAAACTATTTATTTGCTGAACTTTTGTAGCTCAAGGGACATACCATATTTCTTAATTTGACTTATATGTCAGTTTAAATATAAAAGCTCCTAGCCCAACTTAAGGGTCTTGTAAGTTTTGTAATTGAATTTACCCTGAAATATGTAAATGTTTCAAAACAAAGCTGTTAGTTTGAGCTTTTTTTAGCTAGCTCAGAAAAGCAACATTTCAACCAATAGATTGTGTTTGGTGAGGCACCTGTAGTCTGATAAATATAGATTGACTGTAAATGTATTTATCACAGGAAATTTGGGCCACAGGAAAGCTCAATATATTCAAATAATACAGTCACTAGTATTAAAATAACACATTAAAATTGATAATGAAATTAAAAATAAAACAAACGTAAAATCAAGTTCATATATGTGTTTTCTAAACAATCTTTGTTTTTATTGAAGAACTTGCAGTTCTGGAATAGTAAACTTGAAATCACACTAAGATCTCATCTGTCTTAAAGATGGTTAATTTTAAGATCCTTGTATTACGTCTTCTACCTGTACAGTATCTTTCAAATATTAAACACATCTTTATTTGTGTGTAGTGTGTAAAGTGTCCAAACAGCTGATGTTGTTGGAGTCAGAGAAACAGGCTCTGGAAAAAGAGCTAGAGGTGGAGCGTAAAGAGCACCATGCCCTGAAGACAGAGTTTCAGAGAGTGCGCTTGGCTCTGGAACACTCTCTGAGCTTGACTGAACACAATGCTGTGACTGACAAACTCAAAAGGTACCAAACATGCATTTCATGCCAATGGAAAATATGTTTTGAGCTTTGAGAGTTTTTTTTTTTAAAAACCTTTTCACTTCTTTATTGATAAGTCTGGAAAGCAGATGTTTAAAAAAAAAAAGACAGAAAAGCACAGAGAAGTATCAAGAAGAGACATGCATTGCTATTGATGAGCTGCTGAAGAATGAGAGGTTTTACAGCGAGAGGATTTCTGTGAGAATTATGAGAGAGAAGGTCATGTGGAATATTTTACTGAAGTTACACCAGAGTATGTATCTAAAAAATTTGAATTTTTGTAGGATGTCTCATTAATTCTGGAACTAACCCAGAGAAAGATAAAGCAAGAGAGAAATTGCTTTTTTCCATTTTTCTTTTTCTCTCCTTTTTTTTTTTAAGACAGTGTGAATAGTGAAAGAAACAGCCTACACATTCTTATACTGTCAGTGTGAGAGAGTTGACGAATTAAAAAATAGAATAAATGAAAAAAAGCACAGATGGACAATAATTCATTCTCTCACACACACACACACACACACACACACACTCAAACATACAGACAGTTTATGTTGCTTTAGACACACAAAATGCATCTTTACACTTTTGAAGATGTCAGCTTATTCCGACAACATATCAGGCAGCACAACATAAACAAAGATTACAGAAAGCACCTTGGAATAGCAATGCATTTGTACAGGTGAATGCTTTAACCTTGCACTCAGTCGCGCATATGTTTGTGTTTCAGACAGCTGCAGGATCGTGAGAGGATGAAGGATAGTGAGGTTGAAGAGCTGTTGACGCGTGTGAGTGCACTGGATGCAGAAAGAAAGACTCTGCTGCTGGACAAAACCAACCTTAACGTAAACATCAAGCACATGGAAACAGAAATCCAGCTTTCACAGCAAGCTAACAGGTGCGCACATATGAACACACACACACACAAGCAAACATACAGAAGACACTTTTAATGTGCAGATTTATTTTTTTTAATTCCTCCTTTTCTCACTCTCTCCCTGTTGTGTATGCATGGGTGGAGTTAGGGGTGTGCGTCGGCTGTAATATCGTAATTGCTGTTTTAACGATGTGCGATTTGACATTTAACAAGTATTTAGCAAAAACGATCCAAAACACTTCTGCGTGAAGTCTGCGTGACTAGTGCACGCACGCATTTAGAGTGTGTTCACTGCACTATTGTCTATAGTCTATGGGAATGTACGTCACGCCGCGCTGGATTCCGGCATATTTTTGAGTATTTTTTTAGATTTATCTTTTAAAGGAGAGAATATATAGCTAGATTTCAGTCAGTCATCGTTGTTATATATATCTTATTATAAATATATCATATTGCCCAGTAAAACCACTCAGTATGAATAATTAAGCCATTATAAAGGTAACAGAACTTACTAGAAGCTGCTGAGATATATGTTTTGGATGATATGCAAATAAATACCTTGACTTTAATGAACTAAGCTGAAGATTTTTTTTGTGTGGAGATTTCAAACAACGATGCAAGTGATCAGATGGATGAATGAAACTTCATCCGTAAAAACGTGGTCGGGTATCAATGAGCTGCCGCAGATGATATTTCCATATATGATATGATTCAACTTAAGATTGCGTTGGAATGATTAACCTCTTACTGTATAAGCATAGCGCTAATGAAAATCAGAGAATGTATGCAGGAACAGGCTTCCTCTTCTTCAGCTTTCTAAAAATAAAAAGCATGTTTTTACACCAGCCATGCAAATAGCTATGGCAGATGTTGTAAAGTGAGCCTTAACCACTCTAACCTGATCTTAAGAAAAATAATATAAACATTAAATAATATCAACGTCTACATTAACTATACCTTTCAGTCTTCTGTAGCGGCTGTGTCCTAAATTCCCAGAATGCATTGCCCCTGTGATGACACATTCCCATGCTCTATTAAAATGCAGTTAGAACGATCACAAAATTCAAGATATGGGGACAGAGATTTATATATTTATATCATATCAAATAGTCATTATCACATAAAGAGTGCCAAAACACATAACTTTTTTTTTTTCTTTTGCATCTCTGAGAAACATGGTGGTATTTTCACCGTATTTCCAATCAACTATTTAAATGATTCAGTTCAATCGCAATGACTCATTTATTAGCAGTGATATATGCTGCCTCTTACTGGCAGTTTTAATTTTACATTTAACATTTCTATTCATTATTTAAATAATTAAAAAAAAAAATTTAATATATCAAAACATTATTTATGCATTTGTAACTGCAGGATGAATGCATTCATGCTCTGAACTAAACAATACATCTAATGCTTCTGTCTTTCCTCTGCATTGCAAAGATTTTTCAAGTTTTATTGATATTGATTTCATTTACTTGGAACAGTCCACTGATTAAATGTAAGAATTAGTTTTAAAAAATAATGCATACTTTTAGATAAATAGCTTTATAATGGTTAAAATGCCCATAAAATTAAAATGAGACAATCTGGGTGAAAAAAAACTGCTGAGGAAATATAGTGAAACATGACTTTTAGCGAACTCGATGAAGTGACAATATTGGGGTTTGATGTTTCTGACTTCAAGAGCATGTTTTGCTGGGAGGAGGCAGATCAGGATGAGTAATAGGCCACAGAAGTGGAGACAGATTATTTTGGCCAGAGGGCTGCAGAAACAGAAGGAGAGCAGACTGGAAGTGTAATAGCAGCCACGACGTTAGAGGAGAGATGAGAAAGAAACTCTAAATCAAGTAAACAACCAACAACAGTTCTCTGATGCAGGGGAACTGCTTGCTGAAAGATTTAGGCCAATCAGTTGGCATTCAGTATTAAGGCTAGAATTAGGAATACATTTAAATGGCAGACATTAATGACACTCCTTGTAGGGGAAAGCATCTGAGCTAAAGGCTGCATTTATTCGGTCAAGAGAACAGTCAAAAAAAGTAGTGCTGTGAAATATTTTTTTAATTTAAAACAACAATTTAATATGCACACTATTTCTGTTTTAATATTATGAGCATGCTGGTTTGCTGGTTGATGAACCTTTTGTTTTTATCGATGTTGAAAATAGTTTTGGTGTTTAATATTTTTGTGAAACAGTGATACATTTTTTTCCTGAATTCTTCAATAGAAATAATAGACAGCATCTTTTTGAGTTAGAAATTTTTGGTACCATTATAAATATACAGTATTTACTGTCAATTTTGATGTTTTTTCTTTATTGCATCCTTGCTGTAATGATCTGCTTGAGTCGTCTGGATCCATGTGCAACGTTTTATTGAAACCAAGTCAGACAGGCAATAATCCAAAACGCAGGCAAACAGGAATATTGAAGAACAGGCTGAATCGTAGTCGTTAAACAGGCAAAAAGGTCAGGAAATGCTTAACTGATGCATAATCTCTCACACCGACTCTGGACCCACACCAGTATACTACTCGCCTGGCATGCTGTTTTTCTCGTACTATATAGTAGGGAAGTAGGCGATTTCGGACGCAGCAAGGTTTACAGGGAAAAAGCAAGGATCACATGGGGAAAATGACAACAACATTCACACATGTAACATGTGTGTATACTGTATATATATATATATGTTAATCATAAATTACTAGTTTATTTGCGTTTAACTAATGCATAATTCGGGCCCTTAAAAAGTTAGGTTAATCATTAATTACTAGTGTGTTTTTGCTCAACTATTGCTTAATTGTGAACAAATTAACCATTAATTAATGCTTAACTAATGCATTATTCTGGCCCCCTATACTAAAGTCTTACCGTTTTTCTTTACAAATCCCTGTTATGTAAGTGAATCGTGGATTAGAAAATTAACATGAAATAAAAAATGTTTTAGTATTTGGTTGTCTGTTTATATTTTTAAAGACAGCAGGTAATCTCCACAAGTTTGTACAAAACCTCATGATCCATGTTTCCTTTTGTGAGCTGCGAATTTTAGGAAGCAAGGAAATCTGAATATTTATACAAAGGCAAAAAAATTTAAATGCTGAATTTTATATGTACGTATGTCATCTTAATTAGATGTCCTTAAATGTTAATTTTACATGAAAATGTATAGTTTGATTTTTAATGCCAGATGTTTTCTGAGCAGTGTGTTCTATTATAAACTCACATAAATACTGACTTGTGAAAGGTTCTCATTCATGTCTTATCCTCTCACTGTTTCTCCCTCCTTAGGAAAGCTCAGAAGCGTATAAGTGTGCTGAAGCAACAGGTTGAAGACTCTTTAGAGAAAGAGCTCATCGCTCATCAGTACCTTGCCAACATTGTCACACTTGCCGAAAGAACCACCCATGAAAGAGACCAGCTCATGCACATGGTACTTCTACAGAAACTCACATGCATGCTGTGCAAGCTGTCATCTGTTTACATCTCAGTATGTCTTGATCTCTGGCTCTCTTTAGTTCTGATCTGTGCTCTCTAGCAGCAGCGCATTCAAACAGAGAACTTTTTTACCAGACAACTTAGGTAACGGCTACAGATGGTTACAGAGGTTATAGTTTTTGTATAATGTGCCAACTGGTAATGATTATCCCTGAAAACTAGCTTTACTCCTGATCAGGTTTTTTTTTATTGTAATTATTAAATAAATAACAATACTGGAATAATTAATATGGAATATGAACCATATAATTATTGCACCTCTACTTATAAAAAAGTGACTTAATAACACTATATGGCAGCAGATCAGTTGGGCCATAATAACTGTTTTATGGAAGGTTCACACACTTCCACGTCATAAATGCACATCTCCTTATACTTTATTTTAACTTACAAAGCATGTTTTAACCGAGGACACACCATATACCCTGAATTCGTCTGCCTTAAGAGTCTACATTCAAACCCTGCATCGCATCATTTCACACAGCAACTTTTGTGTTTGAGGCAGAGCCTAAAGCTTGGGGATTATGAAAGCTTCATTCTCCTTATTTTCCAAGCAGTGAGCCTCACTGCCGCTCGGGGGAAATGTTTGTACTCAAAAGAATGTTAGTGCCCATGAGTCTAGTCAAACTTTTAAAGATTTGCTCTACTGCTCTTGCTTTACTGTTTTCTTCCTTTTATCAAAGTAACTGGCAACTCTCTCTCTCTTTCCCGGCTCTTGTCCCTGCTTAATGATGGGTCTCCTCAATGTCCCCCTTTTTCCTGAACCTTCCTCCCTGTAGCTGTGTAACCCTTCCTGTTCCCTTTCTCCATCCTCAGGCTTCATCTCTAGAGAAAGACAAGCAGGGCGT
The DNA here is from genome assembly GCA_032353835.1 of Enteromius viviparus. Taxonomy (NCBI): domain Eukaryota; kingdom Metazoa; phylum Chordata; class Actinopteri; order Cypriniformes; family Cyprinidae; genus Enteromius; species Enteromius viviparus. The sequence goes on from JAUCNO010001819.1 coordinate 12,131,675, forward strand.
CCTCACACGCATCCTAGAAAGCACTGTCAGCCTGGGAAAGCTTCAAGAAAAAGTCAAGGTAAGCCCTGCAATTCACAAACTGCTAGGAAGTGAGATGAAAATAAAGAGAGCAGTGGTTCTCAACCATAGGACCAGTGAGGTGGGGTCTCAGGAAACCTCCAAAGAGGCCTTAAGATGATAAAAAGTTATGTAGAATAAGACAAAATAAGTTTTAAAAGGCAAAACAACTAAATATCAAGACAACAACTCCTTTTTTCTACTTATTTAAAGAATCAGGGATCAAACTGTTTTAAAACACCTGGATATTGTATAGTTTTGGGCAGATGAAAGTCAAATTTTAACTCCGTAAATTGGGTAAGAATCACTAAATGAGAAGATTCACAAACACAAAGATGCAAATATAGTATTCTCAAAGCGTACACTTAATTTTAAGGTGACATTTGTTACAGCGTAATTACACAGAAAAGTACTGCGTAGTGTAAATTAACCAAACATACTATAGGGTTAAGGTTGGGGTTTGGTTTAGGTTTAGCTGCTTGTAATTACAGTTTTGCATCATTGACTATTATTTCTATAGTATATGTAATTTGTACTGTAACTACGTCACCTTAAAATAAAGTATTACCCGTTCACACAGCAATCTTGAGGTATGTTTGTATGAAGAGCATGCTGAAGGACACGAGTTTGTTTTGATTTGCTTTAACATGCTTGTGAAAGATTCAACAAAGAGACTAAAAGACACACACACACACACACACGTGAAGAATGCTGACATGCTCACATACACACAGCCTAATTAAATGACCTTGCCCGTCTGACATATCCAATAAGAGGTCAATCCAGACACAGAAGCCTGCCACACTCAGCAGGTCTATAATTAACATTTCAAACGGAAGGTTATTTCAGTTGCAGAGTGAATGCTTCCCTGTCTTGTTTAACTGCACTTCAGTTTAGATCCTGCCTGTGTCCATGTGGATTGACCTCTGTGTGATTGGACACCACTGAATGAAAGTGTGAGTCTATATTTGTGATATTTCCCTTGAGTAAGATCGGCTACCTGTTTATTTGTACTGCAATGGACAAAACAGTCCAAAGTAATTTTAAATTTAAGCCAATGGTGAGTTTTATGAAATAGACATACAGATGGTGTATGAGCTATATGGAGGTGCAGCGGTAATGAACATTTTATAAGCATTTTGTTTTTCAAATGTATAGAAATTATACACTGTGAAATAGGAGCTATACTGGTAGCAGGCAGAATATGCAGGCTAACCAAAATCCAACTATGGTCAAGAGGATGTCCTTATAATCTTTTGAATAACAGCTATAAATCTATGTAGTTTTCTAAAGTTCTGTTCTGTTCCTGGTTCTGTCTGGGTGTGGCCATAAAGTATGTTATGGAGAGAAGAATTTAGTGCCACATTTAATCTGTTGATTTATGAGACTTCTTATGAATATTCTGTAAACCATGTTTCACTGGCGGCAAGCAGCACAGCACAACTAGATTGTTCCCATTGTAATGAATAAAGCTCTTTACACTAAGCACGCTATGCTTTGTAGTTGATTACAATGGGATTGCTATTTTTGAGAGTTTTGTTGTGTCATGGTGCACTGTAGACAATGTAGACTCAACTCTAGCAGTTGTCATTTAGTTCTAAACCAAAACTGAATGTATTTTACTTTCTTTAGGTTTAATTGTTTTACCTTACTGCTGCGAACTAATGCCTGTCTGACGGTGGACTTCTTGTTTATGGACTGTTTTATTAGTTTTAAAGTCACGTTGCAGACCACTGAGCTGTGATATTGCATGGATTACTTTATTTTCTGTACCAGCGGCTGGTCTCATCAAAGACGAACTGATGGACATTCTTTATATCTGTCCTGATGTGCTCCCTTTTTTCACATTTCTTCTGGTCTCTTCTTCAGATGTGTCTTCAGCTAAAGATTTAGCACAAACGTATACCAATATTAGGGACATTAATACAGTGTTACAGAAATAGTTTTGGAACTTGTTTCAAATCCGTGTAACACAAAAAAAGTTGCTGGTTGATTTGTCCCATAGAATAACAGTGAATATGGTTTTTATAAGCTTCAAAAAGCAATAAAAAATACCTTAAACGCAGTCCATATGTGTAATTCTAATGCAGTTGCTACTACTAGGGAAGTAGTGAATCATTCTTTTTAGTCAAGTCTTTTCAGTGAATAATTTCTTCTTAGAACTGTTCTGAAGGATTCATTCACAAATCCTGCAGTCCTTGAGTTCAACTCAATGATCTGCTCACAGCGGCTATCAGACCCCTGGAGGGTGAGATTATCAGTGAATAACAAGATCAATTTGAATCGGATTCCTTATGGCTTCAGAAGATTTACACATAAGTCATGGACTACTTTTATGACAACATTTTCATTTTTATGTAAATTATCTGTCTAATAATTCAGTGTATGTGTTTTAGGACCCCTGTGATCATCTGTCATACTTCCTGTTTTCTTTTTTCCTCTTTATTTATGTCACATTTTCTGTCCCTTTTTCCCCACCTTTTTTCCTATTTCCCCTGTTGTGTTCTCTATCTACTTTCCTCCACCCTTCACCTCCTCTCTTTCTCTCTCTATCTCTCCTCCACTGTCTCTGTTTGTCTCTCTCTCTTCATCCGTCTCCTGGTAGCTAATTAGAAGGAACAGATGCTAGACTCACGCAGAGTAAATACATGCACAAAATCACTAATCATTACCTCACAGAGAAGCACAAGATGGTAAAAGAAAGTGAGATCAAACACATAGAATACAAAACGTTAAAAAAAACACATTTTATACCATAGACAAAGGCAGTATGTAAGAAAACCAGCAGCAACAGCAGCTTTGAGTATCTCTTTCAGTTACAGCTGAAATTATTACTTATTTACTGTAGACTTAGACAAGGTCTGCAAGAAAACTAGTCATTTTTGAGTTAAAATAGATGTCTTTACACTTCAGTGTCCTGAAAATGTTCATGAGCCTGTGTTTGCATAAGCATTCGTGGTTGATAGGACAGGGCACAGTGTTAGCTTGTCTGTGCAAGTGTTCATCTCGTGGTTCCTTCCCAAAGGGTCAGAATGTCATTCTCGTTACCCATCTGAACAAACTGCCATAAGCTTCTGTTCTTATGTTTCTGCTCTAGTCACACACACACACACACACACACACTCACAGCATGAGGTATACATGGCCATTCATATATTATCTTTTGGTCCATGTGCTATATTTGTATGGGCGCAGGCAATAGTAGTCAGCTGAGAAATATTGCTATATTTCCTATTGCATACGTTTTGCATAGTTATGCTTTGATACTTATGTCCTCCTAGTTTTCCTGCATACTACTACACAGATGGCTGAATAATAGATGGTGTTGGGTGAGTTATGGGTCACCATGAACAGGTCAATCTACAGATTATTCCTTATTTTCTGCATTTTTGTTTGTGGAAAATCAGTTAAATTCAGATTTAAACATAGTAATTTGAAGTAATTTAAGTAAAAAAAATGTCTTTATGGTAGCAAATATATGTATTTATAAAATACATATTCCAGCTGGAATTAGCTATTTGTGTTCTAGTGACCTATTTTAGCAGGGCTTTTCTGTTTCCAGCATGTCAGCTTTGTTCTGTGAACACAGAAGGTTCACATGCTTCCTTCATTCCATCCTGATGCAAGCTGTCTCTATAGTAACAGCAGGAACACTAGAGATTGGCTGATTTGAATCTTCATGGCTCCTGAGAGCTCTGACAGTATTTGTGCAAAGCTACAGGCTGTTTAGCTACGAACTATTTTTCATATGTATGTGTGTGTGTGCATGCCTGATAACAGATGGAAGTAATCACTTCTTTTCACTTCAAAAAGAATAAAATATGGCCCTGGTGAAATCAGACAGCAATTTAAACCTTTACAATATACTGGAAATTGAATCCCTATACATAATCACAGAGAGGGGAAAAGAAGGGAAGAAGAAAAAAGAGAGAGAGGCTAAAAGAGGGCCGGTTGCAGGCATTGTGTTCTTTAGGGTTATTTTTGAGTCTCTCGCTCTCTCCTGTGCTCTCTCAGGCCGAAGTGATGTGATAGATTGCATGAGATGGTGTGCGTGATCTTTTAAGAAAATAGAAGGGCTTCATGCATGGACTGCAGAGTAGAAAAGTGTTTGTGTGATAGTGTGCCTGCATATGAATGGCTGTAAGAGTCATATATATTTTACTTTTCAAGTGATATCATCCATTGATAACAGTATTCAACTTGTTGTTTTTAGATATTGCTTTTATAGATAAGGAGTTTGTTTTCAAGGGTCTAAATAGTTTTGGGGTCCCCATCAGCGACTGCCCTGGTGGTCAGTAATGAACTTATACAGCTTCTCACCTCATGAAGTTAGTTTGTAACAGAATGACAAGCTCAATAAACCACATCATTCTGTTTCACTGCTCCAAAATCTAAACCTTTTGCAATTATGCGAAGCGCTTGCAAAGCATGGAGTTCCTTTCTGAGCACAGTCAGGAACTGCATCGGATGATTTGTCTCAAAAATATAGCAATTTGCAGAGCTTGTGATGTGAAAAAGCTTGATGAATTCAACCTGACATGTGGCTTCAGGAACTTTGTCACACTTGTTGTCTATCTGTATTGTCAAAGGGAGAATGTGTCTGACTCCCTTTTCAATTCACAGAGGCCCATGGTGACGTGTGGTCAGACAGTTTTATGGACATTAGCCCAGATCTGTAGCCACATCCACCTTGTGTAAATTAGGCTGCATAGTTGGGCTTAGCATACCTCCTTTTACAGCTTTAACACACACACACACACACACACACACGCATTTTCACTCCATTGCCACTAATTAAGATTTCAGATTCAGATTTGTCTGTGCTAGAAGAGCAGTGTGACTAAGACGTAAGGCACTGCTTCCATGTGTATATGTTGAGTGGGACGATCAGAGCCATATCTACTAAAAAACATCTGTTCAAGCAGATTTTTAAAATATAAACATTTTTCAAGCAGAGGCAAGAAAGGATTGTTGAAGGGCAAGAACTGGTTAACCGGTTGGATGGTTAAATTACTGAGAGAGATCAGGAGGCGGGTGAAAAAGAAAAGGGAACAAGTTTGGAAAAAGAGGGATGTGAAAGGTACTGCACGAGGAAAGAATATTGTGTGTAAATTATTCACAGGTTATTAAAATTAATGCGGCACATTTGCCTGAAACTGCAGAAAAAAAGATGTTGAATATTTGATTGTGTGTATAAATACAGTCTTAAATGGAATTTTGTGATGATGAGGGCTGTTTTTAGATTAGACGCTTAGCTGTCCTTCCTTGATTGGTGAATTACGTTTAGAGAGTGTGGTGTGCTGTGATTAGGTCTGATGCTCGATTATTCAGAAATGCATTCTCTGTCCTGACTGAGTTCAATTAAATTGTTGTTAAACCAACCATAGTTCATGCAGATTTTCTTACTGTTTTCAGTGTATTGCATAAGCATATACAAATGCTGTAATTATTCGTTGCCAGCAGAGAGCTTGGAAACAGTTCCAGTTTTGATTAAACACAAACCTGAAGTGCTGTGTATTGTTCTAATATTGACCCACTAAGCTGCGTGTGTCAAACTCTGTCTCTAGATCAAGTTCAGAGTAATGAATGGATCTCACTGCATCTCAAAGTAAAGGCCCCTTAAAGAACCTGCAGGAAGAAGAAACACCAGGCTTGAGTGAAGGATTGCAGAGCCACTGCGCTTGTTGGCTATGTAAGATATGGATTTTAGATAAAGGTTAAGGTTTAGGTGAAGGCTCAGAGCAAAGGTTTTATAGAAACACCCATGGATAAGCAAAAAAGAGCACAGATATTGATGAGATTTTTCTCTGACTGCATCACCTCAAGTGTAGCCGTGAGATTCACAGTCATGCAGAAAAGGGCTCTCTCTTCAAATGCTCCTTTCTATAGGCTAAGTGTCATTGGGTTTACTTCCACTCATTTCATGCAATACTACATGCCCCCCTTCCCATGCAGTGTTTGTGCTCTGTTATTGAATTCCTGGAGCATTTTATTGTGTCAGCTCAGACAAGAAGTATAGAAGACCATTTCAATTTGTTTCACTACATCAGATCTCAATGGGACATTTTCAAATTCTGATGTCAGTGAGAGAGAGAGAGAAAAACTGTAGTGTGTATTGTGACATTGCTTACAGTTATGATTTTTATAGATGGACAGAACAACAACATGGGACAAATCTCTTTATTTAAGGGCCCCTTCTTACCTCAGTGACTACCCACCTCTGCACTTTATAAGACCTACAGTCGAAGTCTTTAACCACACTAGTCCAGTCTTAACCTGTGCTGCTCATGGAGCCTTTTCATTAAGAATCAGGGCACGCAGTTTATTTCACAGCGATGAAAATCAACCATAATAAAACTTTATTCTTTATGGCCCATCACCTCTGCCTGGCTGTACACAAAGTCCATTCGCTTTGATAAACTCCCACTCATGCATCATCATCTGCTCTGCATGGAGAACATTTCTAAGGTCAGCTTTTTTACTTGGGAATGAGCTTGAAGGGTGTGTGCAGGAACTGTGTTAAACTAATAGTGTTTCCTCCTGACTGACCTTCCCCTTTAATGCATGACCCATCCTCTTATCATAGCTGCTTATACACATCCCTTCAAAGCAAGATGGTACAAATTGCATTTGATTTGCAGCCAGGAGATTCAGATGACTAGAGTGTTTGTTTGTTTTTTATCTCCTGTCTGTATGGTGCGATGATGTTGCCTATGATTTTCACTGGCCTGTTTTGTACCAGTCAGCCCCTGTTGGAGCAGTCGCACATGCCTTGGCACAGACACTGGCAGAAGCCGTAGACCAGACAGATTGTGAGACTGGACGGCACTAGACTCACGCACACAATCCCCAGAGTCACTCTCTGGATCACCAGCAAATAGATGCCAAGCGGCAGCGAACCGAAATAGAAAAAGCCCAGCAGCCACACCAAGACTCGCGGCACGTGATTGCAGAACTTAGACAGTGCGTCTTGGTCCACTGCACCGCTGTTAGATGCTACGGAGACTGAGTCCAGACTGTGCTCGCCGTAGTAGTCAGAGCTGGCGTTTTGGCTGGGTGAGCGCTGCTGGTCCCGTTGCACCTCCATGATGGTGATGACCAGACAGTTGGAGGAGTCGTGGGATGGACTCTCATTGGAGGACAGGCTCTTGGGTGTCAGCACTACCTCCTTACTGTGGTCCGAGCTCCAGGACTTGTCCCGCACGGCCAGACGGGACATGATGTTTGAGTCGTCTGGCAACCCAGCCACTTCATACTCGCTGACCTGCGTCTCGTGGCGGCAGAAAGGGCAGCTGATGGAGCTGGAGCCATCCCCCATGTCCAGGATCTTATTGAGGCATCTGGCGCACACGCGATGCAGGCAGTCCAGAATCTTAGGCTTGCGGCTGTGTGCATTGTAGCGCTGGTAGCAGATTTTGCACTCCAGCTCATCGTTGGTGGTGCTGTTGAGGCTGGGGTTAGTATTGGCGCTGGCATTAGCAGAGCTTTCCTCCGGTCCAGCCTGAGCACAGCTCATCTTGGCCTCATGCTCTGGGGAAACAAGAAAAGGATGTTAGCACAGAATACAACATCAAGCACAGTTACAGTGATACAGTATAAGATTACAGTGAGGTTATTTTTCTCAAGACGGGGTAAGGGGTAAGATTGAATTTTATATGCCTATTCTTTCTGTGAGATGTTTTATTTATTATATCTGAACAATTTTAGGGTAATTATTTGTCATTAAAAAAGGTGATACAATTTGTTTAGATTTGAACCATAACAAATATTGTTAACATTTTGAAATGAAAAATTTTAACTTTATTATTAGGGTAATAAATCATTTGTACTTAATGGTCCCAGTGGCATGTTGTAGTAATAGGAAGTTCTGATCATTTTGATCAGATCTGACTCTCTCGTTCCATCTCGTTCATCCAAATGAACAAATCTTTATTCAAGTCATTTTGTTGTTTCGGTGTGTTTAAATGTTGTATTTTTAATGGCCAATTTTCCCAACCATATCAATCACAATCTTGATCATATTCCGAAATCAGTATAATGCAGCCAAAGATAATTTACAGGGAACATAAATAATTACTTTACCTTCTGAGTCTTTTGCTCGTTTGTCACATTGTAGACACAATAAACTGATTGTTCATGAATGACCCATCACTACTGATCAAGCAAACGGTTCCATTTGTTTACCCTATTTATTAGACATCATCATCATTTTGTCTGCCAAAACTTCTCTCTTAATATGTTACAGTTTAACAGTAAATTCAGTTTTTAAGGGGTCAGTCTGCGCCAATATCAGCTTGATAAGTGTCTCTCAAATTTTAAAGTGGTCTATTGAATTTTTCCTTATTATTAATCTATGAATATTAGATATTAATTACTTTTTTAAACATATTATCCCCAATTTATGTCAAGCTTAAATAGGATATCGTTAAAAATGAAAGACATTACGACAACAGTAAACAAATCTGTGGGTTTTGTCACTGTAGGTTCCTACACTGTGTTATGCAATCATGCATTAGTGCATTGTTAGTGCGACGGTAATATACTAGCACCCATGCTATTAAGTCTTCATAGGAAGCTTTCTCCTGTGCCACATGGGTGTTTTCAATATCTCATTCAGTCTGCAACTCTCCAAAGACCTAATTAAGCTGCTTTGTTAATCGCTGTTTGTGAAATTAATTACGGAAAGAAACGTGGGATCGACTTGGCGAATTTGATTCATTGTCTTGGGGAGCCAAGTGTTTTTGTTTCCTTAATGTCACCCAGAGGTTGTTATACTGAAGGAAGAAATGCCAATTTTTAGAGGAATGAAAAAGTGGCCCTTTGGGCAAAGAGCATGCTCCTCCAGCATACAGACATCTCTCTATTATTAATGACAACAATGCCCATGCATAATTGTATTTCTGAGAGGAATTTGTTTTGCTTTGCTGGATAGAAAAATAGCTGGCCGAGGCTTTTAATAGAAGCCCAATAAAGAAACCTGATTGCATGCCGTTTAGGGTTCAGACTGTATTTGCAGAGCCTTTTCTAGATCACCGATTAACAGACTCACTGTTCCCAGTTCCTCTTCAAATGGTATCATCCATTTTTCAGATGCATATTAGTGTTATTAAAAAGAAAATTCCACATTTGCTGGAAATGGGTGAGAATGACAAGCATTGATTGATGTAGAAATGGTAATGTACTGCGGTATTTGTGACTCCAGTGTGTATTGGGGCATTAACACTTTTTTCTCTCTCTGTTCTTCTTTCTCTCCTTCCCTTTTTCCTGACAGTAATGACATATGGTGTTTTAACATGCTTTTTAGAGGAAAGATGTGCTCTGAGTTTTCTTACATCTTACATTTCAAATCTAATATAAGCAGCTCATTTGTAGCTTAATTGGACAAAACTAATTTTGTCATTGTAATTGTATCTCACAAAAAGCATTGAAATGGGGACCTAATGAATGTCCTGGATTGTTAAATAGGCCATTTTATGTCACTCAGGAGAGTAGTATGTTGATGTGTATATTAGCGTAGCAATCTTCCTGGAAAAATATGTTAGCAGAAGGATGAGTTAGCACATAAATTGTCTACAGTTGAGTAATCAGAATATTCCTGGAGTGTTTTTCTATTATTTTTGGAATTCATTCTCAACAGACAAAGTGCAGTGACAAATATCTGAAAAGACATAGTAGAATATTTAATGCATAGTATTGCTGTCCTGTATAAATACAGCAATACTATGCAAATTGAACAAACACAGATATGAAAACGTTAACCCTACATTACTGTTTAGGTGAGATGATTTCCTGATTTTTGAATTGTAATTATGTGTGAGACTGCTGTGAGCCTGACTGCAGGTTTTCTGTTCTCCCAAACGAACAGTGCAATCTAGTTAGTTAACAGCAACATGCAGCAGTCCAGACTGCAGAGTTTACAAATAAATAAAACGGTGTTTTGTTATTGCAGAGTCCCACTGGATATTAAAGCTTGTACTCAGACAATGAAGCAGACACAGGCGCTGCAGTTTGTCAGCACAAATAGAGAACACTGTTTAATTCTTTTATTGCTGTGTGCTCGAGCTGCTTGAGTCATGTCACATATACATTTAACAACCAGCCGACCTACTCTACAGTTACGCTAGAGGTCAATTATGGCCAAGCAGTTGTGAGACAATTATTTTATCAGGGAATACAGTAAAAACAGAAATGTTGAGTAACATACTACTGTACAGTTATCCGTACTGAAAAGTATGCTGCTTAAAGGGGTCATGTGATGCAATCTTTGCTGTTGTGTGGTGTGTAGCTGTTTGTGCATGTTACAAAGAGTACAAAGTCTACCTTAAAAAAAGAAAGGCTGATCCAGACCAGGCTAAATCACCTCATGAAAGCACGCCCACACATGTCTATGTCATGACGTGGGATCAGCTCAATCAGAGCAGACTGTGACTGTAGGACAGACGACGCATTTGAGAGAGGTCGGGCATAGAGGAACTACAATAATGTACAGTATTTGAAGAATAATGTGTTTGAACATTAGAGCATGTCAACATATTCTAGTACACCAAACACACAAAATAAGGATCTTTAAAATAGCATCATATAACACCTTTAATATTTTTTTTCTTCCACAATTCTTTCATGAATAGGAAGTTAAAAGGACAGCATTTCTGCAAACTGTGTGGCAGTTCTATCAAGAAGGACATTCTTGTCAGTCTTCTACTTCTGGCTTAATGGCAGCCTACCTTTATGTTTTAACCTGCTAGACATACTACAACTCTTCCTTACTCATTCTTCCTCGTTGGTGTGACTATCCCTGTCACTTTTTGGGTTAATTATCATTTTAAGATTAAATAAAGCTCTTGAGTCACTCACACACACACTAATTGCTTAAACACTTGCATCTCTAGTAATCATACTCCAGGAGATGTGCAGAGGGTGAAACAAAGCTCCTTATTGGAAAGATGTCAGCAAGAGTTCTTTACGTCACATACAGCAACACACACAGTTCATTAAGTCGCTTTCAAGTGCAATCACTTAGACTTCTTAAATTTAGGTGCCTCATTCATCTCGCTCTCCAGAGACCTGAGAATCCAAAGTCAATTCAATTATTTAGACCATCTTGTAAATGTAAGATACTAGGTGCAGAGAGAGGGAGAGAAGACTGTGAGTGCTTATCTGTTTTAACAATAAACTCAATGCTATTTAAAGCTCTGTTCAATCATTTATGGATGATGATTATGAATACCTTATGAACAGTGAGCTAAAAAGGGAGGCTGGGATCTGCTCTTAAGGCACATGCGGATTTGTTAATATTTCATTAGTTTGAAGTCCTGTGTGACCAATGCTTTATTTCTGAATTTGTGTTCCAGACCAAGACAAATTCTCATACTGTGCAAAAAATATTAAAGCTAAAGTTCTGTATTAGGCTATATTAGAAGCTAACATTGACTCTGTATATCTTCAGTCTGGCACTGAGTGGGTTAAAACAAAGAGGGTGGTGGCTCTGTCTATGCCGAAACCAAATAAATCCTCATTTTCTGCCAAGTTCATCTTCTCAATAAACCAGACTGAGCTCATCATCTCATAACTGTGACATTCAATATGATCATTCTTTGACTAATAATATAATGCTGCATCATTGTGTATTGAATGTGATAATTTACCTCATTAGATTGGACAGCAAATCTTATAAACAGGCAGTAATGTCTATGTAACATCTCTAATTCTTGTACTTTCAGGGAAAGGATTCAGAGCACAGGAAATAACAGTCTGCTGTTTTTCGCTTGTAGAAAAGTGGGACAAATTAAGAAATACCTTAGTGACAGACATTCAGTGCTCTCTTTCATTCAAGCTATTCATGCGACTCTATTTTAATCTCAATAATACCTTTTAGAGATCAAAAAAAAAGTTTACATAGTCTCATAATCATATTATTTCACAGATGTTTTATCAGACTCAGGCGGCACATACACGCTGTCTTGTGCTGTATCTTCAGCTTAAACACAGGATTGGGTAGTGTTTCTTGCTTGCATTGTTCAAATGTTGCTTCAGTACTTACTGTCATCATGAGAGAGAGAAAGTCTCATCCAAAAGAGCATGAGACTGAATTCATTTTGCAGTGAGCTTTGCACAGTTATGGGTAATCTGAAATGCTTTCTATTGCCATAACGTGTTTGTCTCTGTGGAGAGATTACAAGGGAATGAAGGGGTGGAGATGAAGATAGAGTGAACTGAGCTTTTCAAAAGACAGTGGAAGTGTATTTTGTTGAGCCCTTTTCAAAAGAAGATTGCAGGTCTGTGCTGCTAATCTATTCTGCCAGTTAAAATAATTGGATCCGCACAGTATGTCAGGCCATTTGATTAGGGCCATGTCATTATTCCTGTACTCTGAGAATGAGAGAATGAAATGTATTTGCCACCGCTGTGACACAATCTTCCTATGCACACAGGTAAACATTTGTTCCTGCATTTGTTCAGCTTCTGTCAAAAGGTTAAATGTTTCTTTTTGTGCCTGAGGATGAATATGGATTGCATGTATGCATGTGTATGCTTTGTGTAAAGCAGTGGTTCCCAACCTTTTTTAACTCAAGGCCCACACAGCCAAACAAATATGCTTCTGCGGCCCACTGCAAAAGAGTTTTTCAACAACCCCGCTTTTTGTGTCGGTTTAACTAAGTACTCCGAAGCAAGGATGTTAATTGTCTTTATTGAATAAACTGGTAATGTATTGAATAAACAGAAAATATACATAACGGATCAGCAAAATAGACATTTTTTTATTATATTAACAATATTACAATTTCTATTAATAATAATTGGCGCCCCCCCCTGCATTACCGGCCCACAGGCTGAAAACCACTGCTTTAGACCAAGAAAACAAATGAACACAAAAGGCCTTTGGTTTGTCAGCCGCTCTCTTGCACCTGGTTGGAGATTATCATCTGTTCCTTAGGGAAGACTGTTTTCAATCTTTTTTGATAATATAAATGACTACTGTGAAATTGAGACTGATAATTTTACCAATCGCACCAAGACCTTTAAAATGATACCAAATATGAGGGGAAAACAATATATTCACAGTATATTTTCCTTGGTGTCTTTCAATGAAAACTTTTGGGAAGAAATCTGTGAGAATAGGAGGTGGGAGTTTCAGAGAAGGGAAAGGGATCGTAAAATGGGCAAGGAGGTTTAGGTTTTTTTTTGCTGTCTTTGGAGATCCCCTTTTCCAGATGAACTTTTATTGTTTTGTTGCATGCTCTGGGCCTCAAGAAATTCCTGAGTGTTGACTTCCCGAGGAGATCCAAGCACCTTTCTAATCCTTACACAGTCTACACGTGCACATTCACTGACTCTCTCACATGCTCATGAACTGCATTCGCCATTAAGATGGAATATGTTTGAGTGAATTGTGCAGATACAATCCAACTCCTCAGTGTGTGAGGATCAGTGCGCCTCGCTCGAGCCGCACAACCTTTTTTAATGCTGTGAAAAAAAGGGTGCGTTAAGCACACGCAAGCCGATCTCAAGCTCTCACGCCCTCTCCTTTCAAGGTGAAGTCTGTGTATTTGTGAGTGAATTTATGCAGACAACGGAGATATCAGTCAGCCCCTGCTCTCTCATTTCTTTCCTCTCATTCTTCGGAGGAAGAAAACATACCTTTGCAAGGCTGAGATATCAAGGCTGGGGGATATTTATGCAGCGAGGCTTGCTAAGACCACTCTGATGCGCTCACGGCCCCTCCCCCCTCCCTCTCCGTCTCACGTGTCTGCGTCAGTGCTTCCTCCCATAGCACAAACACGAGCCTTATATCCCTAATAGTAATAAAGCGCTATAAAAACCCCTCCCTTCGGCAAAATTATGGGGATAATAAAATGACGGTTATTCCCTTCAGTTGCGATCCGCAGCGCATGGCCCAAGTGAAAGCACTGCTCTTAAAGGGGCGCGACACATTTGTCCCTCAAACAGAAAGAAGGGTTATACAGCCAGTGCTTTAGTCCCCAAGCGAGATGGCGGTCTGAGACCTTACTCGTCCTGAGATGTCTGATTCACGCTCTAAATTCGGCGCTTCAGAATAATAAGTCTAAAAATCATCCCCTCGCAGATGCAGCCAGGAGACTGACTGCTTTCTTGCGTACTTCATGTACAAATAGCCCCTTATCACAGGCCATTCTTAAGATTCGCCTTTGAGGGGATTGCATATCAATACATGGTCCTTCCCTCTGATCTCTCCCCCGTACTTTATGAAGTGCATGGATGCGGATGCGGCACTATCTCCTCTGAGAATGATGGGAACACGCGTCTTGAATTATGTCAATGATTGGTTCATTGACAAAATCGCGAGCCAAGGCAGAAAGACACAGGGACATTCTCCCTAATCATTTAGACCAGCTCGGGCTCAGAGTGTTTTTCGCAAAGAGTAGGCTGTCGCCCAGCCAACAAGTAGATTTCCTGGGCACAGCCATACACTCAGGGAATGAAAGCGGCTATTTCACAGGAACACGGCGCGAGCATAGCGAGATGGCGTCCTCCTTCCGAGGCTTCAGACAAACACAGCCTGCACCGCAGCACTGTGCTTATGGAAAGCACCCAGTGGCTGCAAAAAAGGGAATTCCCCTCTATGTGGTCAGCAGAAGGAGAGTGCTTGTAACAGAGAGGCTCTCCGGCCTCCGGTCAGAGAGAGACAGCAACTTGCACTTCAACTGCCTGGAAATGATAACAGTATGGCATGTGTGTCGCATCTTCTGTTGTGAATTTCTTAATTCCCTCTTTTCAATGATACTCAGAAGACTTGGGGTTTGATATCAAAAGCTGGTTTTATTCTGTCGCGAGCAGAAC
>JAUCNO010001819.1:12154792-12251344 GCA_032353835.1 Enteromius viviparus
CACCCCCGCTCCGCTTCTCTCAGTATACTCTCTCTCTCTCTCTCTCTCTCTCTCTCTCTCTCTCTCTCTCTCTCTCTCTCTCTCTCTCAACACTACATCAAAGCTCATTTTGAAGTCAGTTCTCTACCCAAGCCTGAGTGTAAGTGAGGTTTTTAAATGTCAGCTTTGATACGTCAGTAA
This sequence comes from Enteromius viviparus, assembly GCA_032353835.1. Classification (NCBI taxonomy): domain Eukaryota; kingdom Metazoa; phylum Chordata; class Actinopteri; order Cypriniformes; family Cyprinidae; genus Enteromius; species Enteromius viviparus. Next base: position 12,154,973 of record JAUCNO010001819.1, read on the forward strand.
AATGCTTCTCCTTCAGAAGAGTTTGTTTTTATGTGGTGTGTGTGTTTGAGATTACTTGTGAAAAATATGAAGGGAAATGACATAGACTTTGTTGATTTTCGCTATTGATTCTCTTACTATGCAGCTGTTCAACCATCTGGTTAAACTATTAGCTTTTTTATTTTGTTTATTTATTTATTTATTTTTTTTATGTCTATGACATTCATGTTGACACCACACTAAATGACTGCAGGGGCTATTGTTCAGGAACTTTAGGAACTGAAAAACCCATGGTGATTCACCAAATTATCTCTTCAATAGATGGAGTAGCAGCTCATGATGCTGTTGTCACTCTTTTTTTTCTCTGTCTTTATGTGTGTGTGAGAGTTTGCGTTGAAATGATTTCTGGTCTAGTGCTGTGTTTGTGTGTTACCCTGTGCCTTGAATGAATTCACTTTTTACACTGTGATGTTCAAAGGTTTAATGAACAGTCATTTAGCTCTAATTATTCTCTCATTTCCTGTGAGTTTTCCCTTTATCTGTGAGTGATTCACAAACACATAATCACCTGGGCCCTTTTCAATACAAACAGTTTTTAAGCAATTGGCAGCTTTATTAAAACATTTATATGCTACGTTCATGATTTTCTTCAGTGCCTATTAAAAAATCATTTTAATATGTTTATATTATATTTGAAAGGTCGTGCTGCTTAATATTTTTACTAAAAACATGATTTATTTTTTGGAATCTAAACAGAATTTACTGAGATTAAATTTATCTTTAAATTATAAGTATACATTTTTTGAAATACCAGTTTTAATGTCAACTTTGATTAATTTAACGTATTCTATATCAAAGTAATATTATTAAAAAAAAACTAATCTAATTGACACTAAGCCTGTTAAATTTTATTCAAGACCTTTTAAAATATGTAATATTTTGTGTTGAGCAGAAAAAGAAAGTCACAGAGATTTGGACATGACTAACGATGACCGAATTGTAGTCTCTTTATTTCTTTAGGATTTCACTCAAACTGTTGGGTGGTTTGCAGTGCTGTGTGGGGGTGAGTGAGAGAGCAAAAGTTTAAAGTGTGGGCCGAAGGTGGCCCTCTGTCAGGCTACATGTGGATCCGGAGAGATCTAATCAGGCTAATCTTTGCTGCTCATATTGCTTCTGCAGGCCGCTGAAACATTAGCTTCCAATCATATAGAGATTAGTGTGTGTGCTTTGAGATATATGTGTGAAAAAAAGAGATAATATACTGAAATGTCACCTGGCTGTGAGAGTGAGAACAGAAGGAAGAGAGAGAGAATGAAAAGGGAAAAGAAAGGAAAGATTAATGGGCATATCTAAATTACACATGCGCACCATGTCAAATGATTTGGTCTTCCCCTTGTATTATTATGGGCATGTGATGTGTCAGCAGTGCCATTTATTGTAATTGATTCCTCCTCATCCCTGCAGTGTTGAGTGACAGCTATGTGTGACACAAGGTCAAAGGTGAACCAATGTAAGGCCTCTGTCAATTTGAAAACATCCTTATTTTAATGCCCTGTCTTCTCTCCCATTAAACCTTCTCCTGTCTATTTTTCTGACCAAAAATGTCTCTCTTTTTTGTGTACTGTTAAGTGCAGAGGACAAACTCTCTCATGACTAAAGTGCTCAGCTTGAGGTGAACATGGCTGTGTTTTAGATCACTCTGTTGAGTCGACTGACAGGGCTGCCTGTGGAACAATGGAAAAATGTCAGATTTACAAATTACTGCCTGCAAAATGGCCTGTCATTCTAGCATTGTGCAAACCTTTTTTCAGAAAAGGATAGTTTGATGAATTATATTTGTGGTTTTCTCAGCTCTGTGGCATCGATTGAAAGAGGGAAAATGTGTGCGGATCTGGAGGCGTATTTACCTTACACCGTATAAAGGAGAAATATTTGTATGTTTATCTGTCTTGTCATGTTAGTGTTTTAAAAATGAAGGGCTTTGAAAAGGTTTTCGTAATTTATAGGTCAGAATGATGTAAGTGATTTTGAGCTCTCTTTTTGATGTTAGTGCTCATGCGTATTTACAATTTTTTCTTTCTTTGTTCAGAAAAATCACACGCCTACAAGTAATGAGACACTTTTATGCAATTTACGACCTGAAGGCCTTATGATCTCACCCTGTCACGTTGACCCTACCACACTTAATGTCTCTCTGGGTGCAGACTGGTCTTGACATGTGAAAACATTCATTTGCTACCAGCCATTCTGTGTGAGATCATCAGACTATACATGAAGCATTGATTTCCACACACCTGGAGTAGAAGATACTTGTCTTAGTATTACATAATATGATGACATTGATTACCACATACAGATTATGACCACATTTGTCCCGCATTAACATACAGTCTCCGTCATTCTCTTACACAGCATAGATTTGTGTTCATGTATGTGCACGTGTTGGCCATATGTTGATCCACTCCAGTGGTACGGCTGAATCATTCTTCATTAAGTCTGTGATCCATTACACACCACTAATGAATTAATTAATTATGATTGCTGTGCGTGTGTGTGCACGTGTGTCGGTTCATGAGACGGACCTTGTGTGTGTGTGTGTATTGAATTAATGGTGCTGAGTGGCCATTTGTGCTTCCAATTTAACTTTGATGAAAATGAAAATATGAGACTGTAAAATGTAGATTTAACTGCAGATTATACTGATTCTTTTGCTATTTTACATTAGCAAGGCCGTGCGATGTTAATAATTAACTCCTAATTGTGATGTAATATCTCCATATTCATAGATATCTTGTGAGCTCAGTGCCATGATAAAGTCACAGATGTTTCAGATTAATAATGTAACATTAATACTTAAATATTAATAAAACATTAGTCAATGGTATTATTTAATATTAATACTAATATTTATATTAATAATTCTTCATTTAAGATGTGATTAAGATGTAGATGATTACGTTGCAGATGTTTTATCCATAGAAACTAGCAATTTAACTTCCAGAGATGAATGATTTTTGATCAAATGTTATAATCATCTCTGTGTGCTCTCCGCCATGTAGTCTGCTACTTGTCATAAATAATAGAATTGATAGAATATGCTCAAAAAGAGAAACTGGAACACTTTATATGAAGCGACTTTAACTAAAAAAAATGTTTTGCAATACACTTATTTAAAATGTATGTAATTTAATCTACAGTTAATTTCTGTTGTTACATCTGTTGATGCCTACACCTACACCCACCCTTAAATCTACTCATAACCACCTAAATAACATCAAAGGTATTGGTAAAGGTGTTTGGACAAACAAATGTTTGGCCACAAATACATAGCACAAATAGCTTTTTGGGCAGGGCGCGGTGTCCCGAGTTCGAGATCCCATCCCCTTCTCATCATAATTAATCGTTTCAGTTTTTTTCAGTTCTTAATAAAACACTTTGGAGTGTTATTGTTGCACATTGTTGTATGCTGCCTGAGAGGGGTAACTGCTCTAGAGCAAACGATTCAGATTGATCACTAACTGTTTAACTAAGTTATCTAAACCCAGTTCCCTAAGTCAGGTTTAACAGAAACAAACCATGAGCAAACTAACAAAACTTGCCTCACCTTGCCTAAAGTACTATCTGAGTAAAGACTCCCACTGGCGCTTTCTCAACAACCTGTGTGGTTACAAACCTAGGTCCTTAACCGCTAGGTAATGGAAGAAACCAAGCATGAAGTCTTATCTCTGACATTACCAATTCACCATTAAATGACAGCTTGGTTTCTGTGACGTAGATTACTTGTGTGGCGTCATTAAAAGTGGCTTTTACCCACAGTGACACAGCAGAATGTACCACAACCTCATTACTCAGATTACTACTGCTTCCTTAAACCTGCTTCCCAGTGCAGCATTCACAGAGTACTCTCCCATCTCTCTGGGTGTCTCTCTCATTTCTTTTTTAATCTCTTGTAGAAGACTTTGATGCTAAAACCAGCCGGGTCAATACTGGTCTCTCTCATCTTTCATCTCCTGACGCTCACCACTCAGACGTGTCACCTCTTTCCTTCACGCCCACTCGCACCCGTCTCTCTGGTTCTCTTCCCTCTCTCTTTTGGCAACTGGGTCATGAGAATGAGAGCGAAAGCAAACATTAGCAATCGATTAGATAGTGAAAGAAGGGCCTGCAGGAAGCATTTTTGGGATAATTATTATTTCTCGCCTTTATGTGTTTTAAAAGGATATTAGCACACAAAAAGCCATTAAGCTATAAACGTATATAAATATTTATTCCTGTCAAGATTATTTATATGCACAGTTTAGAATGTATGCAACCGACATTGTTAAAGTTTTTCACACACTTTGATGATGCATTGAGCCCTCTCAGCTTCATTTTTATCACAGAAAGGCACAAAAGTCTGATAATCCATGTGGGCTTGTGCATTCAGATATGATATTAGTCTGTCAGACGTGTCTTCTCTTCTCATCTGTCAGACTGTGGGTTTATTTGTCCCTCACTCCTGTCCTCTCTGCATCACTCTGTCCTACTGTCTGTTCCCCTGTCTGACACTATTGATCAGCTGACCCACCCACTGACAGCAATCTCTCTCGCACTCTCTCTCTGTTTCTCTCTCTCTGTTATAAATCTCTAAGGTGACAGGGGCAGGCTATCTGTGTGCATAGATAAGGCCTTGTTTGGCTTTTGCTGAGACTGCACAATAAGTGATGAATAGAGAGGAGAAAGGAGAGAGAGGAGAAGGGCACCTACAAGGAGAAATAAAAGAGTGCCGATGTGAGAATCTCATTAGAAATGAAAATGAGATGAAAATGCACGTAGCCATATTTACCAAACTGTTCGTCAGGATGTAAAAAAAAAAGCTGCCTAAGGCAACACATCAATTGTCAGTATTGGGACAAATCTGCTGTCCCAAGCTGTTGACTGAAATATGGATTTTAAAAAATGATTATTTTGTTTAGATTTAGAAATGTCGATTTAAAAGGTTACTCCACCGCAAAATGAACATTTTGTCATTAATTTCTTCCCCCCATGTCGTTTCAAACCTGTAAAAGCCTCATTCGTCACCTGCTTCTACAGGTTTGTACCAATATGCAGGTAAGTGATTAATCACCACATTTTCATTTTGGGGTAGAGTAACAATTTGAGAGAGTAACGCTATTGGTTGTTTGATTAGACTATTAGTTATTTTGCGTAATGAGTGTGTAATCAGAGAAGAGAGGCAGGTGCTGTTTAGATAAATATTATATATTCACAAACTATTTATTATATCATTCAGAACATTTTCTATTTTAACATTCCAATGTTTTTTTTTTGTGTGATGACAAAAAATAATTTAAGCAGGATTTACTTCAGTGATTATTCAGAAATCATTCTTAAGTGCTTTGAGAAACATGTCTAATTATTAATGTTAAAAGCATTCGTGCTGCTAAATACTCCATGTTGAAACTGATTCTTTGATAAATAGAAGTCAAAAAATAAACTTAAATTAAAATATTTTGTACCATTTTTATTTATTCATTATTATTTATTTATTTAAACTAATTTTCAAAATAACAAAAACATTTTAAAAAGTTTAACACACTATTCTTGGGGAACAATGACATACCTTCCAAAATTTGCTGCACATTCTGAAAGAAAGTACAGCATCACAAGTAAATTCTACAATTTTAACAAGAAAGCTAGTTATTAGATTTTTTCAGATTAAATACATATTCATAAATATAGATATGTTTTGTTCTATTTCTGAGGTGTCTGAAGCATGGGAGATAAGTTTGACTGCTCGAGTCTGTCAGAGATGACGTTTATTGATGCAGGCAGTGTTTAAAAACACATCTTAAAGGGACAGTTCACCCAAAAAAATAATGTCATCATAACAAAGACCTGAAAACTGCAGTGTAAAGGACACTTGCATAGACGGCTTGCCTATTTCCACACAGTGGGAGATAAACAGAGATAGGAAGTTGTCATAAACCGTTGTGGGTGTGTTTGTGTGCATGTGGACTAGAAAATGTGCATCAACAGATGGTCTGGCTAATTGATCTATGATTACGACAGCTTACACCCCTCCACCGTTTGGTCATCTCTATCGTTCTCTCTCACTCTGTCCAAGTTTGTGCCTTAGCACATTTAATACCTGTTATTATTGCACAGCTGAGCCCTCAAAATCCTGGTGTGGGAATGACTGGAGGGTACAAAATGACTGAAGGTCACAGAAATTTTGTGTTCTCATTTTGAATGTCTGTGTGTATGTGCGTGCATGTTTATGTGGTTTATGAGGACACAAATTTGTATAATGACATGGGTATGACATAGGTATGTGAAGGTGATTTATGAGGACATTTTCAGTGTCCCCGTAATTCAAAAGGTTTAAATAACATACTAAATTGTGTTTTTTTTTTTTACATCTAAAATGCAGTTTCCTGTAAGGGGTAGGTTTAGGTGTAGGGTCAGTGTAGGACAATACCACATACAGTCTGTACTGTATAAACACCATTACGCCTATGTAGAATCTCCATAAATCACAAAAAACAACATGTGTTTGTGTGTCCCTTTTAAAGAGAGTGATAATATGAGAGCTCATATTTGATTCAGGAAAGCCTACCCACACTGCACTAAAACAAGCCCCCCTCTCTCTCCATCTTTGTGTTTCTCAGAGAGGTAGAAGGTGAATTGGAGGTGGTTTGGGAGGCAGCGACCAGAGAGAGTCAGCGCTTGAGAGAGGTGGTGTTAGGAAGTCCAGCCACCGTGGCTCCAGCCTTGCACATCACTTCCGGCCACACTCCTGCCAAGATCCTTCGTGTGGAGGATCATTTGTCCTGCTCGCTGCCCCCTCCCTTCACCCCCAGACAGTGCTGTCTGCCACAGCCTTTACAGCGCAGCCCTATGTTTGACTCCGACTCCGACCAGCACCAGAATCCATCTTCTGATGAGAGCGACAAGAGTGGACGGGACTCCTGATATATTTACATATCCTCCTTACCTGAACGCTTAATGTGTTTTGACATTCTTTCCTCTTAACTTTGACAAATGTCCTTTTTTCTGCATATATGTGCATGTCTAATGATGTCTAACCATATAACATTGTTCCCGATTGCTAATAATGATTATCCTGCAGATGGAGAACAGTACAGCATATTATTCAGCTGTTGAGCTCATTTCAGAAAGCATTTGTGACCAAACACTTCCAGCAGTGGATACACACAAAAGCATATGAAATTCTATTACACAAGCCTCATGATGAATGAGAGAGCAACAGGAATCTCGCTCATTCTCTCTGGGATGAAGGTTTGCACAAAAGATTGCACTAAGGATATCCCATTTTAATAAGGATATAATATGGGATGATATAATATAATTAGCATCCTGTTTGTGTGTTTTTGTACTAGGACAGAATTCTAACACTTCTGGGCTATAATATATTGAAATAAACAATTACATTATGAGTTTTGTTTGTTTTTCTGCTTATGACCTACAGGGAGCTCAGTTTTCTTTGCTGTTCCAAATTACTAAAAAAGTGCATTTGTCTTCAAGGAAACTAACTGCATTTGTTCATGCAAATACATCCTTATCAGCAAAGATATTAAGGATATACTTTTATTGGAGTTTATTACAATTAAGAAGAAAAAGCAAATACCTTCTGGTGTGTAATATTCATTATACACAAATGTGTATTATTCACTATTATTTAGTGTATTCTGAGACAATTAATACATTTGAATCCTTTTAAATATTTCTTTTTCTTATGTTCGATAGAAATTACTTTTTTTTTTAAAGCAGCTTCTATATAAAAACTCAAATATAAGGCTTATATTTATCTTAATTTCATAGATTTTAAACAGTGGGTTCTCAAGCAAATTGGCTGTGGTCAGGACAAAAACTAGTGAGACACAGCAATAAAACCAGACAGTGACGCTATTGCAATACACCTGATCGATTTTTAAAAAGTGCCTGACTGTTGCTGCATAATTAGGGCAGTCCAATAGTTCTGTCCATAATGGCATTGCACTATTTTAGAGCAAAATTAAAACCCAGCCATCACTGTGCACAAAACAACCGCGTTAAGGGCATCTCTTGAAACAGTGCATCACAGAACTGCAGTCAGTGTGCATGTGTGCAAGCTCCCTGCAGAAATACAGCACTATCGGTTAGCAGTAGGATATTGATTATAAATTTCCTAGACTAGCAGTGGTGTACTAATTCAAGTGTTAGTTAACTGTTTATCGATGCTGTGCTTGAGTGGTTATGTTTTAAATGGACAGATTGCTGTGTATTAGAGCATGTGTGACACTGGTAAAATGTTGTTTTTTTATGTCACAGAATACTTTTAAGGCCAGATATCTGTCTGGTAGTGCAGCTCAGTGAACTGGAGAGTTTAAAGAGACCTGCAGGGCTTTGGTAGATGTTATAAATATTAGTATGAAATGTAGGACGACTGTCGGCAAAAAGAGCTACAACTTATCACAGGTAAGAGGAAAAAAGCATTGAGTGCATGTGAATGAGAAAAAGGAAGGCTGTTTGTATGCTTATGAGTATGTGAAGCAGCTCTGCAGGTACAGGTCACTTGTTCCCTTTCACAGGCCCAGTGGACTGAGGTTCTGTCAGCAGAGAAAAATGCCGAGGACACTTACACTGTTACTTCGCCCTCACAACCACTGAGCGCACACACAACTCTAGCTGTCTTACTTTCATACTGTTCGGTTAAATTTATTCATATTTCTCACCCTTTCACTTCAGTAGTGGCCCATTAGTCATCAGTTATGAGAACAGAAAGACGTGTTCAATCCAACTACTAAAGCTTTTCATCTGCTTCCTTGGAATTCCTTATTTACATTTGCTCCACAATGATAAACTAAAATGATGCTCATTAGAGTGACATTAGTCAGTATAGACATTGCTCTGTTTTATCAGTGGTGCTACAGTAGTAGAACTAATAGAAGATATGTAAAGCAGTGCTGCCATCTACTGGACATTGTTAATAAATCAAGGATATATTCACGCATGCCACCAGAAATACCATTTTGGAGAAATCCAGACCTGATGAATCTGTGACAGCTTTTGTGACAGGCCGTTATGTCACAGTGTGGCATAAACATACTCATATACTCTTGAGGATTTACAGCTCTTGCTGAACAGTTAAAACCCTTGATAGAGGAAGAGATTGTTAAGTTTAGTACCTGTCCTGTGGGATGGTCTAGAGTTATAGATTGTTCTTTATCTAGGTTAACATCTCAGTGTAAGGTCATCTGGGGCCCTTTCCAGCTCTCAATCACACTATTGTGTTCTTGTGAATAGAGCCTACGCTACGCTTGCATTTCTTTTTATTAGCACTTCTTCAGCTGCTCCTAAATCAGTCAAACATTTAAGACCGCATTGTAGTTTTCCAAATGCACCAAAAAAAATTTTTGGCAACCTGGGATGCGTGATGTATCTCGGGCACTTCAGAGTTACAGGACAAACCCTAGTCCTCACTCCCTGGGGTGAACTGATAGTGTTGGCAAATTTTCCAGTTGGCCAAGGTGTGCAATGCTCAGAGTTGTGCTCTTTGTCTGTTGCTATCACTGCAGCAGAGACTCTGCTGTGGGAAGTGATGTACTAATGTAAGGCTTTAATTCAAAAATAAAATATAACTTATCTGGCTAATGCTTAATGCTTTTAAATATGCTCGAAACATTTAAGTAAACTAGTGTATGTATTCATGGCGTATAGAAATACATATTGTGCTGACTTTACTCATGCCAAGCATTAATGACTAAACACTGATACAAGCAACAAAAAGCCAAGATTTTATTATACTACAATGTAATTTACAGAACTAAAAAGTATTATGGTACTCTTAAGGACATCAGCACTTTCTAATAAAACAGAAGGACTGATAGCAGTGTGTTTTTTGTTTCAGATACACGGCAAACTAAGGGTCTTTGGGTCAGAACATCAGTTTATTCATCAAGGTTTGTCCCTTACGTTGATGACAAGACACTTACTGATAATAATTAAACATTCCTTGATTTTGAACAAAAAGATTAAGAACAAAAATATTTTCCAATGAATTGTCTAAAAACCCTGCAATGTAGAAAGTTAAGAAAATACATGGGCTGATTTAGATTTCCTGTTTAAATTTATTACTGTGCAGTTATGATAAATATGAATGAGGGATTTTCTTTCATATAATCTCGTTCGAATCATTTAGTTTTCATTTCTTTTGAGCCACAATTAGGGGCTTTAGGACAACATGTGTCAACCATTAATTTTAGTCTAATCTTTCTGGACATTTTAACTTGAAACAAAATAAAGCAATAAAACATGGGCATGGGTCACTTCTTGAAGACAATAAAAATGTACAGAATATGATATACATTTTAAACCAAATGCTATTATGTAGCTCATATGAACATGAAGTGTTTGGTAAGTAGAGATGTTTAATATTATGTTCTCTCTAAATGTTGGTCAGATGAAGAATGAGTAACATGATCATGGAGTCCCTCTGAGATGTTCCTCTGTGTTGCAAGTGAAGAAAGGATGTGCACAGCCAGTCATCTGTGACAGAGTCGGGTTAATTGTTAGCTGTTCAGATGCCAGCTAGAATGCGTGTGTGTTTGTAATCTCTGTCATTATAGCTTGGAGATTCAGATCTCAGTTTGAGATAAGAAGTGGAGCCCATCTAAAGGTAAGGAATCATGGGAGGAGTGCACTTCGGATATATTCAGGGTGAATGCCACAACTTTGCATGTGCTAAGCCAAATGGCAGCTATGGAAAAGGAAATTTTGAATATTTTGGAGAGATTTGAGTAGAAAAATCTCCGAACCTCACTTCAGAGTCACTATTATACAATATACATAGTCACACATTATATATAGTTATAGTGAATAGTGAGTGAAAATATCTGTTTCTGAGTGTAGTGTGTTAATAACAATATAGGAAAATGAGTGGGAACGCTCCTCCTTCTCTGTTCCTGTCTAAGTAAACTAATTGAACTGACTGTTTATGTAGGTAAGTTGTTAAAACACTGGAATAGTTACATAGTAACAGCAAGTTAGAGCTGTGCTGTGATTAGTGCGCATGCAACAGTACAAGAACATTATGTTACATATTAGCTACATTCTTTTATCTACATTGATGTTAATTTCTACTTAGTAATTCAAGCTGAAGAATTTAACATTTCCAAATGTAGTGTGAACAAACATAAATAACCAATAGCACATTTGTAAATTAACATTAAGCCAAGTGAGATGGGAAAGGTTTCATATCAAGTATTTTTAAGTATAACAATAGTTTAATGCTGGGTTTTCTTTGGAACTCTGTAGAGACTGTGATCTGACATCAGTTAGCCATGCTCATTGGCCAGCTTTTAAATTTGACAAATAAAATGAAGAGCCAGCAGAGATGAGTGCATCAGTCATAGAAGCTCCTGGAGATCATTGGGCTTGCACTGCTTTAATCATTTACAGGCAAGCATGTATTTGAGCACTGACTTGTATTGAGTCTTATTGGTAGTGCTTTGATCTGAGAAGTTCTGTTCTCTTCCGTCCTTGGCTTTATGTTGTCATCCGCTCTTTCCAAGCAAACCATATCAAGTGTCTCTTTCAAAGGAGTATTGTGTTGGTCAGAGCCTGCTCACCTCTAGCCAATCCTGGTCCCTCTCCTCCTTCTTATCACGTGTTTGCTTCAATCACGGTCAGCTCGGAGAATGACTGAACATCGAAAGTCCCACCCACTTTTGTTGGTTATTAAACTCATGAATTTGGAAATGGATCAGAACTTGGGATATCTGCTGGAAAAACTGATTGCATTGCAGGTTTGTCTTTCGCCTCATGCCTAAAGGGAAACATGGTTGTCATGTGACGGTCGAATAAGTGGCACTGAAAGTAAGCTTGAGTTAACCTATAGTTTGCATGTGAAAAAAAGCATTTAGAAAATATTCAGTGCCTTATTTTTGTTACAGTTTTGTAGCGAGGTTACTGATACTGTTTTTACAAGAATGATGAACGTTTGGCAAAAAAGGAAACGGTCATCTTAACTGACGTATTGATTTGTGTTTGTTTATGCTGTTAATCTTTAAGGTGTGTGAAAGTATTTATGTGGCTACAGAATGGACCATCCAGAATATCACAAATCCTATTTAATTTACTCATGCTGTTTATTTTCGGTATGTTTAGCATTACTTGCCACTTGTGGATATCAGCCTCAGTTTCTTAATTTTAGAGGAGATACAATAATTTCTGTATAGAATGAGAAAGTATCTGTGATATCAGGGCTTAAATAAATGGTTTTAAAAAAATAAGCTTAATTAACAGTAAATGCATATGAACTATTCTGCTTAGTCTGCTTTAAAATTGTAATATATATTCTCTATTATTTATGTTTTTAAACTTTTAATACTCGCTTTCTCTCATATTTTTGCAGTAGATTTCAGTCAGTGCTTCTTGACTGTAGTATAAACTGAACCCTTGGCTATTGTATTGTAGTTGCTAGGAGACAAATTGATTTGAGTTAAAGTGCGTGTGAAGCAGATGTTATTGTGTATGAATAAATATATCTGTCAGAGAGCCCATAACATCTTGACACACACAGTCACCTGCATTATCCACAACTAAAACACTGTAATGTCTTTAACCTTTAACTTGGCCTTTAGGTCGCTTATATGACGTGATCAGCTCCACAAGCACAAGAATAAAAGTATTTCTCCATGTTAGGTTTCCGTTATATGTCTATTGGATCCGGTTCAGGCTTGGTGGTTTCCTTCCCCTTTTTAAAAATGTATTTAGTGTTTTTGAATTAATTGTAATATGCCTAATACTGTTTATGTGTTTATTCTGTGTTTATTCAGTCAGACTGCACAAAATTAAGACTGTGAACGATGGATGGAGATCTGAAAAAGTCGAACCCTCACAATGGGAGCGTCTCAGGGGCTTTGGATGCCAAAAAGCCTGATCAGCCAAAAGCAGCAGTTCTGCATAAGAATGTGAGTATGAGAGAAAGAGAATCTTACTCATTATTTGCACACATGGGAAGAATGGGAAAAATGTAGCATGATCACTGGTTTCTATCCAGACACGGTGCATACGGGTGTGTGAAGGGTTTAACTGTGGGTTACACCCGGCAGTGCCTGTCGCCATCACGGTGGTATAATCCCTCCCCTTTCTGACCCGTCTGCCTCTGTGTTTTAAGATTCCACGATTTTTTATATTTATATGTAAATTTGCATGCACAAGGACACAGGAGGTCATGTTACTACAAATAGCATTTAACAAGCAGTTTCAAGCTTCATTTTATAAAAGTATGTAATGTGTATGTAATGTAATGTGTTATTGATTGTTGATAACTAATTAAATGGCAATTCTTGTACTGGTATACATATCTATAATGCTGCCTTTGTAAATGCATACATAATATTGTGTAATATTCTAATGAGAACAGAAAAGAACAGAACCATTTTACCATTTGTGTCACTCTACTTGCTGTATTTCTCATAGTGTCATTTTTTACAATTAACATAAAAATCCTATAATATCAATAATATCAACAAATAACACTTGAGTAAATAAAAATCCCAAAGCAAAAATCGATATACATCATGCATCCCTAATTTTAATATCACAATAATTCAGTTACTGTACGTTATCAGTGAAACCAATACCCTTTAAAACATGTCTCAGGTGGGTCTCTTTAGTGGCGTCTGTCTGATAGTGGGAACAATGATCGGATCTGGGATCTTCATTTCTCCTAAAGCGGTTCTGGAGGGGACTGGAGCTGTGGGTCCATCTCTGTGTGTGTGGGCGGCGTGTGGAGTGCTGTCTACGATGGGTCAGTATACGCACAACAGACACATTATCTGTAAGGTTGCATAAAAGTCTTGATGATAAGCCTGATATACTCACATAACAAAGATAAATGGGCGAGATTAATCATGCGATCATGTGACGTGTCATATTTGTATTTGTGTTTGATAATCTCTCCATATGACATCATTCAATGGTGATTCATTCAATACTAATACTAATACAGCATCACATCAATTATATCCAAAGGTTGCTGTTTAATTAATTGACGTTGTATTTTATTGCTAACACTTTGAAACGGTTCAGTTAATCAACAATAGTTATTGTATTTAGATATCAGAAACAATGAACAGTATTTTTACAGCATGTATTTAGGTTCATTTTCAAGCACACTGCTGTTCAATGTTAATCGATCTTTGTTCATAATACATGGAAACATAAACAAATGTATTTATAACAGTTGAAATTTTAAGTAGTCTATTTAAAAATTAACACAAAGCAGATTGTTAGTTTATTAGGCCAGATGCTTTAAATAATAGTAGCCTACTGAACCTTTTTTGTGCCATCCTTGCAGCTGTTGTTTTACTGCATTATGTGTTCCAGATATCTAAATCTAAACTTTATCCTGCAGTTTCTGGTGAGATTATAGTTGGGCAAAGTCAAGGAGGTTAATCAGATATGCTCACTCACTCAGAAACCCTCATATTAAGTCACATAATGTTCGGGAAAATTCACAAGACACCGAAATCCTCTTTAGATTAATTCTGACTCTGCCTGCAGAATACCTTTTGGTAACGCACTCATTGACCTCAGCTTGAACGCTGAGAAACTAAGAGGTTTGCATGTGCATGTGTGTGCAGGGGCCCTCTGCTATGCTGAACTAGGCACAATGATCATGAAGTCTGGTGGAGAGTATCCATACCTGTTGGAGGGGTTTGGGCCGGTGTTTGCATACCTTTATTCCTGGACCACGATCATCGTGTTAAAGCCTTCGTCATTTGCCATCATCGCCCTGAGTTGTGCCGAATACGCCTCCACACCGTTTTACCCAGGGTGCACTCCTCCTCAAGTGGTCACCAAGTGCCTGGCTGCAGCTTGTATCTGTATGTACAGGTCTAGGCTCTTTTTATATCCAGATAGCATTATACTGGACTCAACTGTCTTTTCTCTCCATCAGCAATAATCACACTCATCAACTGTCTGAGTGTAAAGCTGGCTTACAGAGTGCAAAACTTCTTCACAGCGGCCAAACTCTTGATTATCATCATCATCGTGGTTGCGGGCATCGTTCTGCTGGCTCAAGGTGCCTCTTTTAGCCGATCTGATATCTCAACGATCTGGTATCTCTGCAGTATTTTGACCCTTTATCATATGTGATATTAATTTTTATTGACACCTGACTGGCGTGATACTTAGAAGAACATTAGTATTGTAGTATTCATTTAAACAGGCTGAGATCAAATACATTTTGATACAGATAAAGAAATCGTTTTTTTATTATGTTGTGAAAGTTGACTCATCGTAGACTATGGCCAGAGTTTACTGTAGATGTGTTTTAGATGAGGTGACCTCTGTAAATGTTCAATGCAAGACCAATAAAATATATCTTTTTATTGTTATAATTGTTTTTTAGGCAATACGCAGAATCTCAGCGACCCATTTGAAGGGGCAACAACATCATTTGGAGCAATTGGCCTTGCATTTTACAACGGACTATGGGCTTATGATGGATGGTAAATTATTGATGAGCTCATATAACGTTAAGCAGTGGTGTACATCTTTTTGAAGCGTTGAATACACATACGGTTTCTTGCGAGTGTGCTTTCAGCCCTGGCAATCATTCACACAATCTAATGAGTTGTCTTTTAAAGCAACATCTGATAAGAGTGGAATTTCAGCACAGTGAGATATATGCTAAAATGGGAAAAGGAAATGTAATGCTTTTCAAAACTTCAGTGCAGTAGGATCTGTTTTTAGTTGCCTTGATTTTCAGCAGATCATTCTCAATCCAGGGCTTTATTGTTTTTCGAGAAGCATGCACAGGACTATAAGTCAGCTTCAGTCAACTGTGGAAATTCATTTAAAAGTCCTTTTGTCTTTTTCATAGGAATCAGCTTAACTTTATAACAGAAGAGCTGAAAAATCCTTACAGGTCAGAGTCGAATGAAAATTTGAATTCTATGTTTCTAAATCTGCACATGTGCATGTAAGTTTCCCTATGTGCTTTAGTATTAGCCCTGAAGTCTTATTGTGCCGTTCTCTCTTTTTTTGAACAGAAACCTTCCCCTGGCGATAATAATTGGGATTCCCCTGGTAACTTTGTGCTATATATTTGTCAACATTGCATATTTCAGTGTCATGACCCCTACTGAACTTCTGCAGTCTCCTGCTGTCGCTGTGGTGAGTGTGTATTATAGTCGCTATTTCTTTTGAAAAAGTTATTAATCTGTAACTCCTAAAAAAGTATGGTACAAATGCTTTCTGGATGCATTACATTGGCCATGTTGTCATTATCATGTGAGATACTAGCGTGAGTTACATTGCTTAACTGCCCTCACAAATTCTCTTTCATGACATGGAACAGTAGTTTGGCCATTTAATGAACACTTCAGATTGTGGCTAGTAGTAGTAAGTCTTCTGAGCACTTTTTGCCACCGGTGAATTTGGACATATTGCCTACCGTATAGGAAAGTATGCAATTTCACTGTCGTAGTTATTAAAGAGAAAAGCAAAGGTTTTCGAAACTTTGAATTAAATGAACCCATTCCCTTACAAAAATATTCCCTATTTAGAAATGCTCCAAATGCCACACGCTGGGGACACCTGCTGTCAGATAATTGTAAATGCACTGGAAAGTTAGCAAATAAGCATAAAAACCTTTTGTAAACAGAATAATAATAAAATACTAAATAATTGACAAATCATCTAATGCCATTAAATATAATGTGTCTGTATGTGTTATCTTAATAATCTGTAGAACTTTGTTTATGGCGAGCTTTGTCGATCAGGCCAATAAGAGACAGATTACTTTTTACTTTTCTTATAAATATGCATTATAAAAATGTCTGCAAATGTATGAAATTGATCTGGGATCAGGTCAGAACTGTACAGACACTGCCTCGTTCGTCTCAGTTTGTGAAATCACATGACTGGCATTTTGATACTCGCCCCAAATCACTAGTTTCATCAATGTTTGAAAAGCATTGATTGGAAACACAGCAAACAAAAGGAAAATATTATGGAATTTATAAGTATGTGATTTCCAAAAAGTTACATTCTATTGAAAACAAAATAAATTATTATATATATATATATATATATAATTTTTTTTTATCTAGTTATGCCTAGTTCTTTACATTGAAAATTCTAAAAAAGTATTTTGTATACCCTTACACTAATCATAAACAACTTCATTACGAATTCAATTTAGTGTCAGTTAATATACTTTTTATGTTACTAATCCTTGAGTTGGATTTCAGTAAATCTTTGGTTTACTTCACAGACCTTCGGTGACAGAGTGCTGTACCCGTTATCATGGATTGTGCCTTTATTTGTGGTGTTTTCCACTTTTGGTGCAGCCAATGGGAGCTGTTTCACTGGAGGCAGGTTAGGAAGTTCAGCTGTTTTCTAGGCATTTGTAAATTGCTGAAAGTTGTTTTCTGGGCCTGAATGTCTGTTGCGTCTGTATGTATATGTAAGGTTGACATATGTGGCAGGACGAGAGGGCCACATGGTTAGGATCATGTCATACATTAGTGTGAGACGTTACACACCTTCTCCAGCTCTAATGTTTAATGTAAGTCTCATTACTACATCAACTCTATGACGACAGCTTGTGATTTATGAATTAGTATATATTCTTGTATGTGATTTTCAGGGTTTCTTGTCAATCATCTACATCATGCCTGCAGATATCAACACTCTGATCAATTACTTCAGTTTTGCTGTGTGGCTTTTCTATGGGCTCACATGTCTTGCTCTCATTGTTATGCGATTCACTAGGAAGGATCTTCAGAGACCTGTCAAGGTTAGAGTGACACCTCATTATGTATATGAATTAAAAAACAGTTGGCACACTAACAGATGCTATTATCCAAATGTTCAAAGTTACAAACATTAAAAGCTGTTTGTGAAGTGACTCAATAATATTCCCAGTGGTGCAAAAGACAATTTTGAAGCTGGAATAAAAATACTATAAAAGAAAACATGACAACATGAAAACATGATTTTTCTTTATAAATAAGTTTAATATAGCTGTAAATCTATTGTAAAATGACTCCCTGAAATAAACGTGTATACTTTTGGTTTCTTTCAGGTGCCGATAATCATCCCTGTTCTGGTGGTGATTGTGTCCTGTTATCTGGTTCTTGCTCCCATTATAGACAAGCCTGAGTGGGAATACCTCTACTGCACAGTGTTCATAGTCAGTGGTCTTTTCTTATACGTACCCTTCATTTACTACAAATTCAACTGGACTCGCCGCATCATGAGTAAGTAACTGGAAATTAAATTACACTTTTGGATGTGTTCCGACAAGCGAAATATATGTTTGGTCCCACTTTATATTAAGTGTCCCTAATACCTGTGTACTTCTATAGTAACTAGTTGTTTATGTAGCATGTAACCACAGTGTAAGTACACGTTGCTACACAGTATCTACAGCTGTAATATTTCTGTAACTACACGCATGTAACCTCCCTCAGAATGTTGTGTAAGTACAAATGTGTAACAGGACATTGGTAACAACACTTTTTTTTTTTACTTCGCTGAGTAGTCATGTAACAGGAATTACATGTTGTAACGGCAGTATGAGTAACTGGAACAGGGAGTGATCAGGGGGTGTAGTTGGGTAGGTTTAGGGATATGTAAAGTGGGTGGAATTGGTGCACCTCTGTAATACCAGTGTATATACATGCTAACCCTTCCGGAACTGCCCACTTAATATAAAAGAGTAACATTCTGTAATTGTCTTTTTATAAAGTGTAACACTTTATTTACCAAAAAGTCCTGTTACACATTTGTACTTACACACAACATTCTAAGGGTTGTTACATGCGTGTGGTTACAGAAATATTACAGCTGTAGATACTGTGTAGCAACGTGTACTTACACTGTGGTTACATGCTACATGAACAATTAGTTACTATGGACGTACACAGGTATTAGGGACACTTAATATAAAGTGGGACCATATGGGTTTAATAAATTTATAATAGTTTTCAATCATAGTTTAATCACAATCACAATTAGTTCCGTATTCCATTTCACGGAATTCATAGTTTAAATACAGTTTAAAAATCATACTGCGGAAAAAATAGCAACCATTGCAATTAGCAAAGAGATCAAAACAGTATTCTGACAGTTGTTATTAATGCATTAAAAAATGACCATAAACCATAACTCTTCCAGAGCCACTCACCATGCACCTTCAGCTGCTGCTGGAAGTCGTTCCACCTGAAAAGACTGAGTGACAGATTTCACACCGAAGGACAGTCACAGATATAATAACCAGCAGTGGACCAGAGACTGATCCATGGAAATGTGGATAAAGGATCCTTAAAGGGAACATGGCTGCACATGGACAGATTTTTAAATGTTTATTTTACTATTATTATTTTTTTATGCAAGACCAGCCATTGTTTTACAATTCTTTCCTGGATATTTTTTTATTTTAAAGAACACCACAACATTTTCATGAACTTCTATAAATTCAGAATACTTCCGGTTTATATAATTTATAATTGTGTGTTGTTATATGCAATTTTGTTGTACAGAATAGCAAGGGTACTTTCCTAGGATTACTAAACTGACATGATGAATGAATTGTAAAGAAATTATCAAAAGTAAAATGATGTTTCCTTGAATGCTAAACAGATGTTTTCAAACACTGACAATCCACTGTATGAATAGACTCACAGCAGATAAAGAATTGTAGTAATGTAAATCTTTAAGTAGCCTATTAAAGAGTTACTTGTAGTGCAACAATTGGATTAAAAATCCTATTTATTTTCTCCATATAGGGGAATTATTAAAACACTTGTGTGGAATTCTGTAGCACTCTATAGACGGTTTCAACAAAAACAAACAAACGTTACTGCGCATGCGTGCTTTTGTGGCCCTAACTTAACTTCCGGTAAGCATCCAAATATAATCAATAACAAGTCCTTCTAGAGTGCATTAAGGTTTTGATAGCAAGCGAAATAAATCAGAATGGATTTATTAAAAATGCAAACTTATTCTCTGCCAGCAGGGGGTGCTTTAAGCAAGAGAAACGAAAGTTTTCCCAGTTTTCTAAAGAAAGTCTTATAAAAACACCTCGGTTTAATTTTTAAATGTACAATACGTGCTTGTAGCCGGTGTTCTGACATGTTATCCTACCTGTCAGATTTTCCTACCCGGGCTTACTGCGCACGCGCACCTAAATATTGCATTCATAATTACTGTATTTGAAAATAAGGTAACTTCCGTTCTGTTTGTTTAGCGGTCTGCTTAGTGTCGCGGGCTACAAACGCAGCTAATGAGTAATGAAGTTGGTCTTAGGTTATTTTCCAAACATTTATTTATTTGTGGCGACCTATCGCAATATAAAAACTGACCAATTTTTAAAAAGGTTTTATTGAATTAACATGAGTACATAATGCACGTTTAAAACCAAAACCGAGGCGTGAGTGTTTTTATATCAGTGTATTTCTGAAGGAAGACTGTCTTCAGAAAATGTCATTGTCATTTCATCCTACATATAAGGCAGTGTTTGTAAGCTCAAAGCTGCTTTGTCTACAGCCTTACCGGGGAAACCTCGTAAAGCGCCTCCTGCTGGCAGAGAAAGAGTTTGCATTTTTAATAAATCCGTCTGATTTACATATTTAGCTTGTTATAAAAAAACTAAGCTTAGGACTTCGCTGTTGTTATTGATTATATTTCGATGTTTACCGGAAGTTAAGTTAGCCACACAAAAAACGCATGCGCAGTAACATTTCTTTATGTTGCTGAAACCGTCTATATAGATACACACACACACACACACACACACACTATATATATTTATATACATATATATATTAGAAATGCTGAATAATGATGAATCTAAATAATAAATGACATTTTAGCTCTTTACTATGCATTTTCATTTCAATCAATCGCTATTAAAGTTGGACTTTACTCAGATCATTTTAATTGCCAGACTTCTCATGTGATGCACACCTTTTGATATTGTATATTTGTATTGTTTTTTTTGTGACCACTGCATACGGATTTCGGACTTGGTTGAAATCATAAATAATTATGTTCTAATGATTCTAGCATACATTTCTCCAATGAGACAAAAAACGTTCTTATTTAAAGAGTGTGGCAAAGTTATGAAAAACAAGCGTTCATCCGTTGCTGTAGGTGGCGCCCATCACCAAGTAACATCACTGTTATTTTGTCAATGCCGTCCTTCACGCCATGTCATGATTAGTTGACCGAAGTCGAAAGTTGCCGGGACAGGGCACTGGAGTAACATGTGAAAGAGGGCCAGGATGAACACAGCGCTGAAACACTGGAGGGAGGCGGCGACGGTGATCTTGGCAGCCGGCCTGAGACACGCTCAGAGCGCGGACTCTCTGAAAACAGGTCTGGAGAAAGTTTCAGAAATAGCCCACAGATCCGCCTTTGATTATCAAGTGCTGCTTTTGAAACGCAGCGGCAGCAGCGGCTTTATGCCCAATGCCTATGTGTTTCCCGGGGGGCTGGCGGACGCGTCTGACTTCTCCAGCGAGTGGCAGGAGGTCTTTAAATCTTTCACGAAAGCGCCCAACTACGGCATCGGAAACGTCAAGCAGCCACCGGAGACCAGGCCGCGCATTTTCGCCACAGACAGAGCGCAGCTAGGATCACCGATCCCCGGAGACGTGGCTTTCAGGATATGTGCCGTGAGAGAGACGTTTGAGGAGTCTGGTGTGCTCCTGGCTGTCCCCAAACATGAAGAAAGCAGGATTCGCGTGCGCACAGATGATGCTCGGGACAGTGACCCCCAACCAACCCTGACCACACTAAGCGCACCATGGGACAGAGACATGTTGTCAAAGTGGAGGTCTCTGGTTATTGGTGACTCGGCGAATTTTATTAAGATGTGCAAGGAGCTGCAGTGTCTGCCCAACATCTGGGCTCTACACGAGTGGGGTAACTGGCTGACCCCTATAGGCTTATACGGCAAACAGAGGCGCTACGACACAGCCTTTTACCTCTGCTGTCTTGACGACACGCCACACACGCTTCACGACCAGAAGGAAATAGTTCATTTTAAGGTGCGTTTTGAACAGTTGGACAGTCATTTGTTAGATTAAAAACTACGTCAGACTTCCACGTTGCCTTGAAGGTAACGTTATATTTGAGCCATTTACGCATTCGCGACTTATTTGTGTCCAGCTACCGTTAACCTTAGCGAAATAACGGACTTTGCTGTGTTGACGTCTTGGAGCTAACGTTAGCTCATTAATATTCAAGCGCAGGTGGCTGAACGTCACGTAACGTCATTATTATTCCTTAAAAGCTACTATAAAAAAAATATTACGTTAAGTCATTGACTTATCCTAACTAGTACAAATGCTTAACTTTTGCGAAAAACGCACTGCCTTGTTTCGCAGTGGTCCAGTCCCTCTGAAGTGCTGCACAGCTATAAATCAAAGGAGATCTGGATCGCTCCACCTCAGTACTACGACCTCGGACGAATGTGCCGGTTTCCAGCTCTCGGAGATCTCCATCGCTTTGCCTGGCAGAGGTCTGTGGAGGGTTGTGAACAGTGGCTGCCTGTTCACATGGTGGCGCCTGACTGCTTTGCAAGCGTTCTGCCAGGTAATTCAAGTTAGAAATTAATAAATAAACACTGCTGCTAATTATTGTCGTTTTGTCAACACAAAGTTTCTCTTCATTAATACATAGGGGATACACTTTACCCGGAAAAAGTGGACCCTTCTGGAAAAAGCGGTGGCGTGGTGAAAATTGATAAAACTCTAGAGGAGCTCCAGCAGGATAGTGTAGACCTGCATCGTATCGTTGGGCAGGATCCATATTCAATCACTATCCAGATGAACATCACACCCAAGTACAACCACCTGTCTCCTCTCTTTGGTACAGATGTTGACAAGCCCTCCAAAAACCACAGTAAACTCTGACACTTACCTGCTAAACAGGTGGAGGATTGGACTAACTTTTTTTCCTACTTAACGGAGTGGCACTTGAGTTGTTCGATGTGGTTTAACATGCGCCTCCCTGACTTCTGTCATCTCATATCACCTTGTTGATGTGATCACTGCTGGTTACATTTAAGTTCTCTTTAACAAAAAAAAAAAAAAAAAAAACTAACAGATGTAAAGTTTGCATTGTCACAGTTCTTTGTTAATGAGACAAGAGTAAAATGTCACTTTGAATTGTTTTCATTTGTTAAAAGCTCAACTTTTTTCGAAAAATAAATTTAAATCTAGGTAAAAGTACAATGAGTAGTCAATGTCATTGAAAAAGTCACACTTAAAGCATGATGTGCATTTCTAGCATCTTTAAATTCATCAAAAAATTAATTCCGACACAATGTGTGTGAATGTTTTCAAACAGTTTAATCATACATAAACTAAAGATAAACTACCAGATGACTGCTTCATGGGTGTCCATTTTGTTATATTTCTGTAGAGACAGCAGCGTGAAATCCTTAACCAACCTTATACAACATTTGTTTCAGACATTTAATAAATTCTGCACTCTCTACACTTCCAATGAAAACCACACAACTTAAATGACAAAACAACTAAAAGAAAAAACACCTTAATTTCAATTAAAGGCTGTTTTGTGGAGTTGATTTTTGTTTGCATTTGGTTACTTTGTACAGGTTGATGTTTGGTCATGGTGTTACTGTCTACATGCTTCTACTTACTGGGATTTACATTGTGAAACAACTTATGAAGTAGAAAAGGCAAAATCTGTACAAATCTTAAATGTTAAATACAATCACTCTGTACCAGTAATGACAAACATCCCACAGGAAATTTTCTCAGAGTACATTTAAACTCACAAAACAGCAGCTTAAAATCTAAATAGAAAACAACCACCTCAACCCCCAAATAGATTAGTCTGTCAGAATACATTTTAAAAAGGGGGGAAAAAAACAAACTTTCATAATGTAGCTCTTCATTTGTGGAGATATGCCTAAAGGCTAAGGGGGCAAAGCTGCAGCTGAGCTCTACCAATTAGTCCAGACCTTCACAACTTACAGATGTCAGAATGAAAAAAGCAAAAAAAAAAAAACACCTTAAAACAGACCAACTGTTAGGTTGTAATACATTTTCATTAACTGAACAACATCAAGAAGAGCATGTGTTTTTGCTGTTGTAGGCACAATTTATCTCGAAGGACTCATTTGAAACCCACTTCAATTTTTAGAACAATACAAATGTTAAAACTCACTTTAACCCATAAGCTAAACACACACACACAGTATTGTTTTTAAATCTTAAGCCATCAAAATGAGACCACATGTCATCGCAGCGGGAGCCATAAGCATGATGTCAAACATACTGTAAATGTAACCAACAGCAACATGCAAAACTTTTGGCACCACTTTATTCATCTTGACTTTTTGAAACAGAACTAGATCACATTTTGCTGAGGATTTCAGTGCACTTACAAAAAAACATGCATGCTTAGTATTTACCTGTGACAAGAAATTCAACTCTGCTCATTCTATGCATTATTTCAGACTAATCCTGATTTTCACACAATAAGGAAATGAAAAACATGTGCCTGTGTTGGCTCGACACACAAAGAAGAAAAAAGGCAATTCAAGTGTCTATTGTAATGTCACTCTGTTAATAGAAACTCCCAAAATTACATCATGCCAACTAACCTAACACAAAATTACAAAGTTTATCCTCGATTTCAGCAAAATGTGACGAACACATCCTCTAAAAGATTTAGAACTAACAAGTGAGAGAAAGAGGGAAACACACCCACACTTGAACACACAAAAGTGATTCTATAAACTGAATGGCTGCTTTGAGAAGAGAAACAAAAATCAAAAAGGAGTACAATTAGAAGCGCTAGGAAGACTGCTGGAAAACAATAAAAAAGATCCTTAAAGAACAAAATCTGAAAAATGAAAATTAAAAGCTTCTGCAAAAATCTAGTGGTTATGTTTGTAGATACGTTCTAGAAAAATAGACTCTTTGCTCAGAACAATTTTCATGAAACTTTTTACACTTGGAGCAGTCTTTCTAACGCTCCCTATTGGCAGCACAAATGACAAATGAACATCACACAAAGAAACAAACAAAATAAGTAATCAATAAGCGTCAAAAGTTAACAAAAAGGTCAAGTGTGAAATTTCAAGCATCAGAGAAGCGAAGAGGACAACGGACTGGACGATGAACTTTTGACGTCACATCGACATGCTAGGCAAACGATGACAAACGGGCACGGAGATATCTAGAACAAAAACAAAACAAAAAATAACGAATAACAAACCTAGGTTAAAGCACAACGGAAAAAGGAAGAGGGGATGAAAAAGAAAATCATGAATGATTATGTTTGCATGAAGAGGGGGCTGTCAAAGGTGCACACATCATCTAAACACAAAACATTGAATGCAACACAGGAAACGAGGAAGAAAAAGTGGGAAGGAGGAGGGAGAGATAAGCACCATGCCAGTGGTGAACAAAGGGAACAACATTAAACATCCAACAACAACACCGAGAGACAACAACCTGCCTACTACAGCTACGACAACACTGTCCTCGACAGCAACGTTTCAACATTTCAAATGAAAAATGTTTGATTACTCACAACCGCATTTAGATTTCAGACCAAGAGAGAGAGAGAAACAAAAAGAAAAATTGTGCTTCAACGTTTCAGCTCTTTCAGTGAAAGTCCTTTTATTTTGTGCTTCAATTTTGAATTGTGAGGGACTGTGGAATAATGCATATTTGGAGCTGCTCATATTGGTTCTTATTCACAAAACACCCGTCACGGGTAACACAAATGGATACAATTTAGCTACATTGAACTCCGTGAAGGACAACAACATGATGGGACACAGAGCATCATCATTAAACGCGTACAGAAATTTAAGACTCGATGTGTTTGGCACATTAGTGGAACTACTCTGCACTTGTGAGCCGTTTCAAGGCGCACAAATCGGCAGACCTTCGCACAAACGCCAGTCAATCTGCTCTGGATAAAAAGGAACAAAACTATGAGGAAAAAAATTCTGCCTAACAAACAAAAATCCCTGCCTAGAACAAGTTCACAAGAATCTTTGGATTGTTCAAAATGGTCATTTGTGTTGCACTCCCATTTTTCTTCCACTTAATGGTTTTGTAATGCATGTAAATCACGTGTGAGGCACAGATCAGGGAGTGGACGTTCCCTGCACTAGCATCTAAGCGCTTCAAGAGGGGCTTCGCGCGCGGGTTCGGTCTCTAACGTATGAAACAAACCGATAGGTGCATCTCTGCACTCGTTTCCTCACCCAAACTGAGATGAGTGTCTGTACTCATCTCTGAGGTTAACAAGAATTGGCTTATTTGCAATCAATCAATGAAAATAAAATGCACCGGTTATAAATACAAGCGTGTCGACCAGTGACGACAATAGTGAGGTAAATGTCGAAACAAACGAAAATAGTCTACAATATACAATTTTGACTAACTGCCACTCCGAGCTCCAGTTATATTGTGAGAAAATGAAACGCGACCTCTGATAACAGCACATTTCAGCATCCGTCACTACACGTGTAAATGTTGTACTTGGTTTAGAGATATTACACTTAACCGTGGATTTGCTTCAATATATATATAAAAAAAATTAATAATAATTCTTGGTACTATTTTTAGACTAAACAGACGACACAACTAGTGAAAAGGGCCACACATCCGTTGTTTAAACAATCTGTGAATGCATCCACAAAACGTCACATTAGGATTCTACAAAAACACTGTTGAATCTTTTGAGTTGATTTTTTTTTTAAACAACCGTTTTAATTCAGAGAAATTATTTAGGCAATATTATAAAACCTCTATAAAAATAGAAAAGGCATAACAGTTAAGTAATATACACTATCTGGATAATGTTTCGTCTCAGTTTCCATAAAAACGATCTTACCTCACGACCCTGCAGGACTCAGATTGCCATTAACCTTTTGATTACGATTTGAACACTTATTTACTGCCATGACCGACTGAAGCAAGCTGCATGGAGTAATTCCTAAATACAAGCTAGAATAGGATTGCAGGACGAGTCTCCATACACCAGGGTACAAGAGACCACCTGCAAACACAGAGATAAAGTACTTATTGAACACTCGCCATGAAAGTTATTCAAATTTCAGTCCAAATTATTATAGCGGCAATTGTAAACTTCCTTCGTTCTGTTCTTGGCAGTATCGTCTCTCACTCTTCTCCAGAATGCAAATATTGCTAAAAGCTTCAATGCCAACCTCCTGAATTGAGGCGTAGGATAATGTATCAAATGACTGTCAAAACAAAAAAGCGTGATTGTGTCTTAGCTCAAAAAATCTATACAAACGCCATTTTAAAACCATATGTGCTACCAGCAAAAAATCTTGGGTCAAAAAAGGTTGGTTTTTGTTTGAGGCTTTAAGAAAGGATTCATGAACTGAAATGAAGCACTCCGTCACTTCTTTCATACGTATTCTTTAGGTGTTTTCACGTACCAGGCGAGTAGAATAATGGGCGAGAAGTTTTGGTCTGACAGAATGGTGAGAATGCCCTGAGAGTAAGTGTAGCATCTCCTGCAAACTACCAATACTGAATGATTAACCACCATCTATGAACCAACATGGGATATAATACCCTTGCCTTAGTGTTTGTCTTTTTAGAATGTAAAACTATGAATGTAAAAAAACAAAACAAAAACCCCAGAAAGCATCAACATTACCGTTTTTAGCTGAGCCCTCCAACAGAATACATAAAACAGACTTTGAAGCAATGTTACATCACCCTCATTGTGAAGACACAGATACATTAAAAATAAATAAATAAATTAGGTAAATAAATACATGAATTAAATAAAAAGGCATCCATGAAAACTGAGTCTAGTGGAGTGCAGCCTGACCTTCCAGATGCTCAAAACAATATTCAGGTGACTGACTGATTATCTTTTGCACCGATGCAGCAAGCCTCCATTTTTTTAGAAAGGCAGCATTGTAGGAGGCATCAGCATTACACTGTCCGAATGTACTACAAGAGTCTAGTGTAAACACAGGAGAACATCTACAGGGGCCAGACCATGGTGATCAACAGTCTAAGGGACTGAAAGCAGTCACGCAGGCTGGCTTTCATTGTGCAACATCCTTTGACGCAAAATTTATACACAGCAAACTTGTAATATGGCACCAAAAACAAAAAGAAAATAAATTAAAATAAAGACTCGAGGGGAAACAAAAAAGATCAACAAAACAATTAGATATATAAATGTGGAAAACAAAAATGAACTCTTTACTCCTTGGAACAAATTCTTAACAATTTGCATGTCGTCTTTGTTTTGAAGGTTAAGAGAGAAGATATGTAGGAAAGGCCAGAGAAGTAAAAGGAGGATTAGGAAAGGCGGGTGTTAAGGGTGGGTGGGGTCATTCTAACTTTCCAACATCACACTCCACTTACCAGAAAAACATTTTCAAACCAAGTCCATTTGAGAGTAAAATCACTCAGTATGGCTTGCTGTCATTTTTGGATCGTTTAAGTTGCACCTTCAGCCTCTTCATTCCAATCTGAAAACCGTTCATTGACTGAATGGCCGCCTGGGACGAAACTGGATTGTCGTAACTAACAAAGCCTGAAACAGAAGAGCCAGACTCTAGTTACCCTCAACTCCCATCTAAGGCTTGCTTCTGATTTCAGAGTTCTACGCTCAGCACAAGACAGGCACAATGTTTCTGGAGTGGGGCTGGACTCACCAAAACACTTGCTAAGGTTGGTCTGTTTGTCAATAAAGACCTTGGCAGAGATAACGTTGCCGAAAGGCATAAACATCTGCAGCAAATCCTGATCACCAAACTCTTGTGGCAGATGGTAGATGAACAAGTTTGCTCCTTCAGGGCCTTTAGAAAGACAGAGAGAAAACAGAGAGAAACAAAGATAACTTTTGACTCTTAAAGCCTGGAGCAGCCTTTTTATTTTCAATGAAGCTCCAACACTTATTCGCTTTGCCTGGATAAAAGAACATTCTGTGTTAAATACCACTTAAGCACGCTGCTGATCGCCAAACGTAATAAAGATATTCCCAGGTTGAAAAACCCATTTAAGCAGAGCTATCGTGCTGGAAGGGGCCTAAATTGTAATGTTGAATAATTCTCTAGCTTGATGAAGGTCTGGTTAAGTATTACCGGCATAATTACTGTGCGCAGGTTTTTCTACAGACTTCAAATCATGGCTGTATACACACACACTTGCACATAAAAGGAGGATCAAATGTGGCTTTGCTGAAAAGCAGGTAACATCTGGAAAGAGGGCTTTCAGGATGAAGACCAACATAAAGTTATTTAGCTAATATACACTACCATCCAAAGGGTTGGTCAAAGTCATTTTTGTATACTGTTATTCTTCAAATAAATATGACAGTAAAGACCTCTATAACACAATTTCTAATCTAAAAGTTAATATAAAAGTTAGTTTAATAGTTTTTCTTTGCTTTTTATTCAACAAAGAATAAATGAAAGAGCACATCCTGGTTTCCACAAAGATAGAAACCCTTTGTTTTCAACAGATCTCAATCGCAAATATTAACAAGGTAGCAGCACAGAAGCATGTATTTATCACAGAATGCTCAAGGAATTTATTGGCAGAGATTATGGATCTCCATTTACTGTTAAACAAACAAACAAAAATGTAGAAAATGGGCATTGTGGACAGTGATAATTATCTCTTACCCGCGCTCTGATTGGGACTTGCTGTTGCAGCATATTTAAAACAAGAATGAATCCTTAAAATGGTGATCACAAGAGCCACAACCACACACACACACACACACACTAAAAAGCATTATGGGCCAACACATGCCCCAAGAACTGACCCTGCTAGCATAAACTAGCAGTTTTATCTTATGTAGAGGCTGGCAATCTCCCAACCAGAAAAGCCGCTCAAAGCTCGTCAGACCTTTCATGTGCTCACCTTCCTTCTGGCTTCCAGCGGCACTAACGTTCTGCTGGGACAGTAAACTCTGACTGTAGAGGCTGGGCAGAGCGGCAGCGGCATATTGCTGGATCCCAGAATAGGCTGCCTGAGTCAGAGCCTCCATAGCACTGCCTGAGCCATTCGAGAGACCTCCGCTGCCCAGACCACCGTTCAGAGCAGCCATGCCTGCGCACACAGAAACACAGCTCAGCATTCAGACACATAAAAATACTGATAGAAGCAAAGCACATTCAGAGACAGAGCAGAAACACAAACAAGGCAAAGTTAAACATCTCTTTAACATCAGTTACAGGCACTTTCAACACAAGTGGCCAGCGCTCAATATTGAGGTGAATGGGGTCCAAAACTTACATTTAGAGGTACTTCAAAATACATATGATCACATCATAATATTGCTGTAATGCAGAGGATAAAGGAAAAAAAACGTTGTAAATATTTAAATGCAACAGTCTGCCGTCTTGTGCATTTTTTTGGTAACGCGTCTCAGCTGACCACTTGTGTTCACATCACCTGTGTTAACAAACCAGTGTTGAGATTGAAAGCCAATTGATTTGTTTTTTGACATAGTCCTTTGACAAAAATGTTATTTTAGTTGTAGTCATTTTAGTCAATCATCTGAATTGGTTTTGTCAAAATGTAATGGGTTCAGTTACACTGTAATAAACTGATAATTCAACATAAGCTTGAGTAATACTGTTCATGTGACACGAAAGAGTTCTCGTAAACTGTGAGACAGACTTTCTGCGCATGTTTGCTTTGGTGTATGTGCTCAGAAAATTGGAAGTTCTCTTTTGCATTGTCAAGTTTATCCATATGCCTGCTCTGCCCCTACTCCCAGATATTGACATTTTTGTACATTTTATGAGATGTGCATGTTAGCTTATCCCACCACATCAACTGCCTAGGGATAGACTGTCCTTACCCTGCAGCAGATTCCTTCTGAATCAATCTCTTGCAACCTTCCCTACATTTGTCTCATTTCTATTCACTGATAAACATGTCAACACATTTTCATCACAGTTTGACATTTAAAACAAGTTTCAGTTTGTTATGGTCTCATGTTCATGATGAAAAAAAAACGTTGACCAATTATTCATGAACAAAATTAACACTGGAGTGAACACAAACTTAAGGAAAAAAGCTATTTTTCTTACTTGCTAGGGAGCTCATGTTGAGACCTGCTCCAGCGCCCGCAGCAAGAGACTGAAGAGCACCTAAAGACGCCATGGGGTTCACAGAAGAACTAGTACTGGAGGTGGGAGAGGAACCCGCTGTGCAGAGGAGAGAAAACAAGAGCCAGCTCTGACACATTACTAAGCCACCGGACATCTTGCCAATTCAAATTTCACATGCTTGCATTTACACAGACAGACCGAGAAGACAGCATACAGCAATGTCAGTTATTATCAAATCACAAAAGACTGATGGGAAGTATCAAGAATAATGGAACGTAGAATCATGCATGAGCAGCAAGATAGGTTTATAATAATATATATATATATATAAATAAATTTGCTTACACACTTGTTTAGGTTAGTAAAATAAATTGGCAATATTTTACAATAAAATTCTATTTGTTAAAGGATTAGTTCATTTCCAGTGCTTTTTCTTGACCATTTCTTACTCGCTCATTACTTAACACAAATGTTTTCTTTGGAAAAAAAAAAAGTAAAGCATGGTGCAGCCTCAATAATTGCCATTTAATGAACAAAAAGGAAAGTAATTGTTAGTTCTAATGCATTAACTAAAGCCAACGTATTGAACTTAAAACATTTATCATCGACCAAAAACCTTACAAAGAGCATTTCTATTTCACAGACTGATAAGAAGCAAAGACATGAAGAGATTAAAAAGCGGGACCAACCCTTGTAGGCGTCCCAGGCAGATTGAGCGGGCTGTCCGGAAGGCGTACCTGAGCTGGTGAGGACGCTGAGAGGGGAGCTGGAGGTGGTCAGAGCACTGCTACCTGTGGGGGTGGCCTGCGTAGCACTTGCTGCTGCCGCCAATGCAGCCAGATTCTGCATGGCATTCAGACCTGCCGCAGACAGCAGACCACCCATATCATTATTGCCAACATTCACACACCCTCTTTTCACTGCACTAGAGCTAACTAATGACTTTTTAGGCATGCAATATAACAGGTTTATTAACAGCCGCCATCTTGGAGCACAGCGCATCAGACTCTCACCTGACATTGGATGGAGATTGTTGAGCGCATTTCCAGAGGACGCAGACTGTTGTAAAAGCTGCAAATAAAGCTAGACATTACATCAAAACAGAGAACAGAGAGAGTCAGGACTGCATCCAGGACTGTGATGGAGAGGAGAGGAGAGGAGAGGAGAGGAGAGGAGAGGAGAGGAGAGGAGAGGAGAAATCAGGTAACAAGGCAAAATAAAGACAAGCAGGATCTCATGTGGAGACAGAAACAAAGAGGAGCGAAACATGGACATTCAAGGGGTATATAAAAATTAGAATGGGACTGAGGAGAATTAGAAGGGAGAAAGATGAAGATAGGAAGTTTTCACAGCACACCCATGGAGCAGCACTAACACGTTCAAACAGGGCTACACATCTATGATGGCCCAACAGAACCTGAGTTTTAGGAGTAGCCAATCATAAACAAATCAAGGATTTTAAGAATTAAAATTAAATGCAGATAAATAATGGCCAAACACAGACCTGTAGCCCATGTGCTCAAACACAGCAGAAAAACACAGCAACATTTCAAAGGCGAATTGGACTGATTAAAAGATTTTACTGCAATCTAAATAATATGCAGATAATAATGCATAAAAAAACTACTTATTTTATATGAAGCTATGGGTGTTGCAATATACCAGTACTAAAGACAAAAATTATACTTTAAAAAAATTTAATAGTGTGCATGTTTAAACTACACTTCTCTTTAATCCAGCGCCAGTATCTGCTCGATGTGTAACATACTAGTTTCAACCAGTCATAAATCAGGAAAAAAGAAGTCACAAAGCTACAGACGCTGCACAAACCATTGCGGGAGAAGATTACTGACAAAAGTATACAGCTATGGTTAAAAACTCCCTACATGAGTTTCATTGGCCAAAAGAGAAACAGCAAACAATGCTTCTAAATGTGTTAATACTACAGATAACGCAATCATAATGTTACCACAAATACTTCTGGCCATGAAAATCATTGAAATTTGAATCTCGTGACAGTCCCAGATGTACCAAGCACAAATGCTTTCATACCGGAAAAGCGTTATGCAGTTTATATAGTGACGTTTGCGTGTTTTAAACGGTCCTCAATATTATTATGATTTCTACGTGCATAGACTTCAGATGCAACACGATCGGTCCTGTTTACTCACTGCAAGATACTGTGGCCCTAGTGAGTTCAGTCCTGTAAGATTTCCCCACATGGAGGCAGCATTGAGCTGTTGCATCTGTTGCTGCAGCTGTTGGGCGACACGTTTCTGTTCTTTATCCTTCTGCGTGTCTGCAAACTTTACCACAATGGGAGAAGAACAGCCCTGTGGGACACATGCAAGCAGA
Organism: Enteromius viviparus; assembly: GCA_032353835.1. Lineage (NCBI taxonomy): Eukaryota > Metazoa > Chordata > Actinopteri > Cypriniformes > Cyprinidae > Enteromius > Enteromius viviparus. The sequence goes on from JAUCNO010001819.1 coordinate 12,188,430, forward strand.
AATTAAAATGCAGCATAGAATTTAATTTTAAGTAATTAACGCAAGGAGTCGAGAAAATATAAACACCAAGTTTTCACCAACATGTCTCTAACATGTTACCACAGTGCCTCAGGCTTTCAAAATACACTACCATTCATAAATTTGGGGAAAGTACGTTTTTTTGGCTTGGAAAAACACTAAAAATAAAGCTCTGTCTCATGCTGTATTTTTAACATTTCATTTAAAGAAAAGGAACAGCATTACACATATATTGTTTATATTACGACCAAAAAAATTCAGCCTTGGTGAACATTAAAGACTTAAAACATCTTAATGATGCTTCTTTTGAATGGTATTTGCTGTATACTATGCATTAAGGCCTAGGCATTTATTATCTCTTAAGCACAGAAATATCAAGCTTAACTGCAGAAATGATATGCGTTTACCTCCATGGTTTGTGACTGATGCATGGATTTGATGGCAGACTGGGCCATCTGTCTCGCTGTGAATGTGACGAAGGCACAGCCTGCGGACAAGCATGAAAGTAAATGCAAAAAGGACACCAACTTTTGTGATAAACAATAACAGCATAAACAAAAAGTACTAATGAACTACCACACAGAACATCAAAACAGGGTTCAGGCCCGGTCTCTTTCAAAAGCGAATGGGTATGAGGGCTGCTGAGTCAATATGGGTCGTTCCTATCACTTAAGCAGTTCCCATGGTGATGGACAGCAAGTTCACTCAAGCCAATTCGAAAATAAATAGCGTGGGCCCCAATATGCGTTATGTTCCCTTGGTTACTATTTGGTTAACTTGAAATCAGTGATTCTCTACACCGCAGGAAAAACAACAGCTAGAAACGTAGAGAATAACGTTCCCAAATGAATGATTAAAGCGACCGTGCATATATTAGCAATTTGTTGCATGCGGTCACAGTTATATAACCTCTGATATCAGCTGTCATGTTGAGTCTGGGATAAATTAAGTCATTTTCATTCGGGCCGGCGGGAGCCAATTGAGTCAAATTTTTCTCTGATGGGTTGTGTCTGCAACTATTAGTTACGTGAAACACTGCCTCCTCAAAAGAACTTAAATGAGAGCGAGCAGAGTGACTGGTGAAGATGTGCTTCATGTTTATTAGTGTGCTACTAGAGCCCTGAGGGGAAAAACTAGAAGCTGCTGAAGCTCAATTCATTCTACGAGTCAAACATTCATAGTACTGCCTCCATTGCTGTATTTGTGGGTAGAGTATCCAAACATGCGTGTGTAATTTGTTTTGGATGGCGGTAGCGATGATATACATGCGTTTGAGCTCTCACCACGGCTCAGTCCGTCAGGACCTCTCAGTATGCGGCACTCCTCAATTTGGCCATATGGAGAAAACATGAGCCTTATGTCATTCTCATTGCACTTCTTTGAAATCATTCCAATAAACAGTTTTCGGTCTTCTACCGCTGAAATACAAGAAAAGCGTGTTATGGCAGCACAGTCTCCGCGCAGCTGTTTGACAGTCACTGTGGAAACTTCTTCAAGCGATAACCTTATAGACCTTTGAACGTTAGTGTAAGGACTTCAGATGATGCCAACCCTGGAACAACACACAACACTACACTACCGAACTCTGCTACTAATTTATAATGATCCTTATCTGTCTGTTTGATTGTGTCATATTGATCTTTATCTCACATCTGTACATGTACAAACTACTACTACATATACTGTAAACATTACTTTGTTGTAAAGCTGCTTTGCAATGATATGTATCATGAAAAGCGCTATACAAATAAATTTGAATTTGAAAAAGGTTTTGTAAATAACAGTGACTTCCCATTTTAACATACGTTTTAAAATGTGGTTTAAAACTGATGACAATGCTGATTTTTCAGCTTCACGTGATTCTGCAGAAATAAGTCTAATATGCTCAAACCAGGGTCAATAAAAATCAATGCTGAAACAATTAGCATATATGTCTGTCGTTCTTGTACATTAAAGTCACTCACCATTGTTTTTCTCACTGTCTGCAGGCTTCATCTGTATAGGATGATGCATCTGTATAGAGAGAAGGGGGGAAAACAATAAATAAATAATAATTAAAATCACATGTGACTTATCAACACTGACATTTCCTAGCCGCCATGAGAAATCAGCTGTTTGAAAGCTTTAACAGCTCCATTGGGTGTACTGAAAAGCTTTTCTAAAAGCATGTCAGTGTGTGTGCAGATTTGATGCATTTTTAAGAGCAATAAAAAGTAGAAGGCCAGTTCATCTGACAACACGCATGAGGATTAATGCATTTTTAATACAATAAAATAAAAAAGTAGATCCTTTTCTCACCCCTGGAAGAATCTTCATGTTGTGAAGGGCATTTTGTGCTTCTAATGCAGATTTACGGGTGTAATATGTGACAAAACAACAACCTGCAAATGCAATAAATGGTCTGTGAACCAAGTCCAAGTTGACAACATTTCCACTGAGACCAATTTCTAGATCTCTGTTCCAAACCCTAGTGAGCAGCATTTTAAGGAATCATTGGCACGTTTCTAATGTAAGGAGCGTTCCAAAAAGTGGGCTACTTAATTAGGCTGCCATCTAAGACAATTTGCTTTTATGCAGCACTGTGCGTGCTTGTGTGTGTGTGTGTGTGTGAGAGAGAGAAATGTGCTCACTAGGTTTTGGAACAAACTATAAGCTTTGAGAGTATCTAACATGGAAAATCTCTCAATCTGCAGTGTACGGACTGTCAAGTACCTTTACTCTGTGGGGGGTTCTGACTCCTGTCCCGAAGAACATTGATTTCATAAACTGCACCATAGGGCTCAAACAGCTCACGCAGCTGATCCTCTGACCACGTCCGGGGGATCTGACCCACAAACATCTTTATAGCATCAATGTCGGGCTGGTCTGGGTGGTCCAGAGACCCATTCATCTTCTTTGTTCTACAAAAAAAATATATACATAGATGCCCGTTTAATGAGTCTTAAGGACACGACCCCGTAATATCGCCAGTCTCCCTGACAGATACAGCTTAAACACGACAAATGAAAGGAAGCACACAATCTCTTATTACCAAAAATTAAAACACTTAATATACACCCTGCTTAATTTATTAACAGTGCACCAGTGTTAGAACTATAGTATATCACTCAATTGTTTAAATAATTAATTATGTTATCCAAATAAAAAATTATCCAATCAATTAGTTTAAGTAAAAAAAAAAAAAATAAAAAAAAACATCATGTGAGAGATCTTGTTATCCACTATAGGACAATAATAAAAAAATAACAGTGCAGTAAACTATCTGCACTACAATCAAGTTATGTTTACAAAAATGCACTAAAATATTATGGGTCTGCAATATCAAGCAGCAAAACAAGCGGTTTCTTAGCTTAACATAACTGGAAGCCAATGACATTCGAACACACACATTCGATTTACAAATGGCCACATCACATATTCGAAAATATAATGGTTATTAGTGATTAGCAGTGCAAGCTAGAAGTAAAAATAGGCTGCTAAAGCATTCATTGCATTATAAATTCTTTAGCAGTTAGCACCATGTGAAGATCAAATGTTTGAGAAAAATCCCTACTCAAACATCCATAGTTATAATTGGTTCGCTCGGGACATACACAAGATTTTCTAAAGAGAGAAATAACAAAAATGCATTAACAAAAAGCTTAAATTAGCTTACAACTAACTGAATTAATAACTGATGAAACAAAAATAGCTTTTTCTTCTGTATTGTGTCATGCAACGGATTGCAATAGATTATAAAAAATAAAATAAACTTTCAAATTATGATGCATTTAGAAAATAGACGGGGTGAATTTCATTCTAACTTTAAATCAATAAACCACAAAAACTAGACTTTAAAAAAAGAAAATGTCAGACATCTTAAAAGTATAACAAAGTCTGGGAGGCAAATGAATAAAAAGATCATCTTCACAGCGCTGCTTGATAAAGTGGAGCATGAGGGCAAGCCGTGAGTGAAGTCACTGACAGGCCTGAAGCACTGCTTCATCACTCTCTTCAGCAGCTGCTGATCAGTGAAGTGACAGACCACTTTAAGATAAACACAGCATTGTGCTGCTGACAAAGAGCAGCATTAGCCAGCAGCTAAAAGCCAGATTAATGGCATTTATCGATCCGAAGACAGCAGAGCTAATAAAACCTTCTACTCTGTCGATTTTACAGCAACCTGAACTTGTTCAGACAAGCAAAAAAACACAGATTCTCCAGACGATCACCCAATCAGGGACAGAGGATCACTAGATGTTCAATGGGGCGAAACCATTTTAAGATTGTAAACTTTCCTAGAGAACCGATCCGTTACTGCCGCAATCAGAACACGATGTTACAGACGTTCGATTGAACTAAAACTAATAAAGCAGAATAGAAGAACAACCTGACATCTAGGAAGAGAAGAAATAATCAAGATTGTAAGACTGGGTAGAGTTGCTTTTTAGGCACCAACCAAACTGCTGTGATACCACTGCGAATATCTGTCATTCAGCACGGAATTTCATTAACTGAGAGGTTAACCTCATCTTAGTCAGCCAATAAGCATGCGGTATGCTTGATGTGCTAAATCAAGGGCTGGTGATTGGCCATCAAGGAAGAAAACTAGTTTATACTGGTTACACCCAGAGACATGACTCACATGTGAGGCTGTAGCGAGAAAGCCCATAAATGTAAGGCGATGTATACACTAGTGTATTCTCACTTTTAAATTCAAATGATCCTCATCCATACAGGCATTTCCAGTTACGACCTATTGTAACTTATAGTCTTATAATCTTGTTGAAATGTTATTTGAAGCATTTCACAATTTAGGCTAATTGCTATATTTCTCATAATAAATGCACTGTATTGTTACGACAATGGTCAGAATCTCACAAAGTCAGAACTATCATAAATGTGTGTTTATTAGCTTCATGTTTTTCTGTTATTTTTTTTTTAAATGTACAGAACAGAATGCAGACTAATGCTTTTCACCAATGCTTGTGTTTTCTGAAAAAGTGGACAAGCTAGTTTTCTTGAACAGCTGAGTAGAAGAGCTTAAATATACAACAGTGATACTTGAAATGGAAAACCCTCACATTTGCACTGATACATTTGGTTACATCTAGTTCTATTGTGCTTTTTTTGGATGTATTCAAATTAGGATGAATACCATACGAATGGTATGAATTAATTCATGGTATGAATGGCCTTCAATACGAAGTCTATTTGTGACCCTGGACCACAAAACAAGTCGCTGGGGTATATTTGTAGCAGTAGCCAAAAATACATTGTATGGGTCAAAATTGTTGATTTTTTTTTTTTTGCCAAAAATCCTTAGGATAGTAAGTAAAGATCATGTTTCATGAAGGTATTTAGTCAATTTCTTACTGAAAATATATCAAAACTTAATTTTTGATTATAAATATGCATTGATAAGATCATCCTTTCTCACTTTTAAGGTGATTTTCTCAGCATTTAAATTTTTCTGTACCCTCAGATTCCAGATTTTGCTACAGTTGTATCTCCGTCAAATATTGCCCTATCCATCCAAATCATACGTCAGCGGGAAGGTTATTTATTCAGCTTTCAGATCATGAATAAATCTTAATTTCGGAAAATTAACACTTACGACTGGTTTTATTGTGTCACATTTAATGAGCACTTTTCTGCATTCCTTACACAGCAAACAACAAACAGAACAGAATTTACCATGGCTGAGGCAGCAGTCTCTTGCCCTGGTCTTAGTTAAATTGCTCCCTTTGAGGATCTCACACAAACAACCCTTGTGATTTTAATAAATTAAAACACCGAATCCTGAAACAGCAAAGAATACACCCTTGCATTTTATATGTAAACCTAGCAATGATATCAGGAGCAATACAGGCCATCCATGCTCCAGCAAGGAGTGAAATCTAGGGTTTTACTTTCCTTCTTGAACTATTGAAACATTTGAGAAACATTTTCAAGACCAGGAAGCAGTGCAACAATTCTGAAAAGTCTAAATCATTTTTCATTCTACAGCATTTTCCTTAGGAGACTGACCTGGTGAATAAAATAGTGGAAAAACAACATGTTTACTGCAGGATTATGTAGTAAACAAGAACTAACAGCCCTCACTGCAGGCATTAACTTTCATCTCCTAAATGAAGCCTGAATCAAACTCGCATTTACACAAAATACTTCCTGGCATTTAAATTTTTTTTTTTTTTAAATCACTGTACTCTCAGCTTCAAATAACAAGTAACCAAACCAGTTAATCACTTATATGATGTTGCAAATCACATAGATTGATAAAAAAAATATATTAAAAATTAAAAAAAACATGACTATTCCACCCTAATACAGTGACCATCAATCAAACGAGAATTTAATGTATTAGTACATAACACAAATCAAGTTACTCCAAGCAAAAGTCAAAGCTGTACTCACACTGAGCTGGAACTTAAACTGCAATGGTCCACCATCATCTCTGGCAGAAAATCCAGCTTAAAGGAAGCCATTTTCTTTAGCACTTCGCTAGTCAGTTAGTCTCAAATGAACGGCGACAGAATTCACAAAAACACTTTCTCACACTTAAACACTAAATCAACCACAGCGACTATCTGTCAAGCACGTCTCTCAAGGTTCAGTCATAAGTGACATGGGACCAGCTGGGTAAGAAAGGGAAGTGTACACCTCACGGGGGCTGATCAGACCCCACAAAACTCAAATCGACATGGAGCAGAGAGAGACAACGATGAGGCTCGGCACTGTGCTGGATGACAAACACAGGCCGTAGCTCTGGTCACTGGGCTGGGACTGAGGATTAGGATGGGCCGAACAGGCCACTAAAAGCTGCACCCCTGCTCCCACAAAGGAAAGTGCTGATGGAGGGGGACTTTTTTGTGAGTTTTTCTCTTAGCAAAGCAGAACTGAGTGCAGTGTCAGATAAATAAAGTGTCAGATTGATGCTGATAAGCGTGAGTGAGCGGCAGGAATGAATGGGGACGGGCAGCTCTCTGGTAATCCCTGAGCTGAAGCACCCCCAGGACACAATCGAGTTCCAGCAGTGGGCCACATGCTGTACACTATTCCAGCATGAAGGGGTGGCGGAAGGGAGGGAGGAGCAGGCTGCTCAGGGTCATGCGACAAGGGTCGTGTTATAAGCTCGCAGTCAAAGGCGACAAACAAAACAAGCCACAGGCAGGCTGAAGTCCACTGTTTGGCTTTGTTTAGCGCAAAAAAAAAAAAAAAAAGCGATAGGCCTATGTAAACAATGTAACAAATAACATTCTAACAACACTTCCAAAAGATCTAAATAATATGGATAATATGTCGATTCAAAAAGAAGTGCACATAAATCATGTATTTATAAAAAAATACCAGAGTTAACATCTGAGCAATTAATCAAAATGTAATCATTTAATTTCTTCCTCGATGGCATGTCAGACATTCAAACAGGCCATGACATCATCGCTAGCCATGCAGTGACATCTGGTGGGCACAGTAACTATTTAGAAAAAGGAGCAATGGCAAAGAAAAAGCAAGTTACTTTTTACTTCTCATTCCAGCTTCGAAAAGAAGCTGCTTGAAAGATTTGTGAAGGGTGGAGGGTTACCTCGTACCCTGGGTCAAAAAAAGAAAAAAAAGACATGAAGTGTATGTTTTCTTACCCGCCAAGGGCAGGTACTTCCACAGCAGGAAGGGAAAGCTCGCATTGAGGTTGCCCGTGCTGCGCTGTGGTCAGGTAGAGGGCTTCAGCGTCGATGCTATCCATCCAGTGCCTTTGTCAAACGCTACAGAAACACACCAAACATTACAGGACACACACATCAGACACATACACACAGGTAAAACGCATACTGAAAGGGGAAAAAAGAACAAGAGAGACGTTTTCTGACAGAATAGACAGCATGCAAACCACGGGTCACAAAACTGCATGCACACATAAAACACTTATGTAGGAGAAAAAGATGGCACTTCCTGGATGATCTGAACATAATCATAAACGATACACTTCCATCTGAGATGAAGCGGTTCTCCCTTTCATCAGACAAAATCAGTTTGTAGAGGCTCAAACAAAGATTTCTTGTATTGAAAGGGGACAAAATCCCTGACATATGTATTCAAATGCAGATCACTTCTGCTTATTAAATATATGGCAAGCCCAATGTTTAACTAAAAAAAAAAAAAAAACCCATCGAGAACAGAGAGTACTCAGATTCTGGACAACTTATCAAAATATAAATAAGCACAAAGGACCATTTTGGGTCCAAAATATGATCTGGCAGGTTACAAGAGAAAAATCAAGCTGAGGGACTGTTTGGGGATTCATTTTAGCTACTCAAATGTGTTGGAAAGGGCCACACATTTATTTTGAGTGCTTTTCCATTTTTCCCCTTGTTACAGAAAATCTACACTACTAAATGTATAGGTTCCTGAACTACAAACTATTACTACCATCACTGCAACTTTTGGTTAGCTATTCCCCAACGCTGTGCTCATCAATGATTAAGCATCTCTTTATGCAGCTGTGATGTTTCTTCTGACCTTGAAAGCATAATGACAACGCTCCTAGAAGACCATAGGCCATGCCATGTTTTAATGACTGCTGAGTGACTGTGTGACTTATTCATGGACTGTCTATGTAAGGCAGTGTTATAGGCCTTTGGGTGGAGGGGGGGCAGAGCATATGGTCAGCACAGTTCATCTATAAAACTCGCTCTCGAACACAAGCACAGACAGACAGCACTGTGGACAAATGGAGTTACACTGAAGCATCTGGAACAACCTAGCAGAGAGAGGGGCATAGGTGGACATTTACAAACCACCAATCAGTGAGTCATTATAAGACACCTCAATCCCCTTTCTCTTTGTATGACAACAAAAACAACAACAACGTATACTACTACATCCTGATCAGAGCAGCAAGTCGTGCCAGCAGTTCAGAATGCCAAGGGTCATAAACTACATCCTACTACTCACTCACTGTCCAAAATCAAAAGGCTACCTAATGGCAGAAATTAAAACTGCTACAAGAATTACCAAAGAGTAGCAAACAGTGTGTAAATAATCCGAAAGGGGTGGTTAAATCAACTGAGTCCTGGTTCATTCACTGCCTTAAATGCATATTTGATTTCTGTGATGTACAGGGCATTAGATGCCACAGAAGCATTTCAAAGTACAGTAAGCATCTTTGCCAAGATCCAGAGCAGCTCAGATGAATCAATGGTATAAAAATGCATTAACCCTCCATTAATTCTGTTGTTCTGAAAAGCACACTTACAAACTGGACTTTTCACGAGCTCAATTTTTACCATTAGGCCTATATGTAAATGAGTTTCAAAAGAAAGTGAGGCATCTCAAATAACTTTGTCCCCAAGTTATACTTGCATGTTAGTATGTGTAAGTTCTTTTAAGTTCATATTTTCTTCAAATATCTCCGTTAAGTTAAGGAGGAGCAGCCTTTTCTGTATAGACTAGTTCAGATTTAGCAGTCAGTCTATAGGGTCTCTCTACAGGTGCATTTTTCCAACATTTACAAATATTGACTTTCCGATTTGCGATTTGCATCCTGCAGTAGTAATGCATGAGACACAGCAAGAGATAAATAAAATGTTTACATAGAAAAAACACAACGGAAAAGCAGCACACTGCATCATGGTGACAAGCTGAAAGCTGCAGTTTATCATTTTTACACATTAATAACTAATAAGTGTACTGCTGTAGTATTATATTTCTATTACTGTATTATATTTGAACAGTTCATGCATCTTTTCTTCAAACAACAAGTGATTAACATCACATTGACAATTTCATGTGAAGTGCACTTGGAATAGAATTTTACAAAGCTAGAAAGTTAATGGGAAAAGAAAGTTACTTTAAATTATGTTACTAGTTAAAAATGCAACATTTATTTTTTGGGCTACACCCAGCCGTAGTTACATTAATGTATTAACCATCATGAAAAACAGCCTACATTTACTACAGCATTTATTAATCTCTCTTAATATTAATGAATGAGAATACAGTGCATTAACTTAAAGGAATAGTTCACCCAAAAGTAAGAATAACCTTTTTATGTCTTTCTTTTATCAGACGAACACAGTCTGAGATTTTAAAATAATATATATTTTGGGTCTTTGGCTCCAGTCCTGTTCAGTTCACACAGTGAGTGCATTCCCGGGAATGCAGTTGAGAGTCTGGAAAATTTACTGGTGTGAGTTTGGTTACAGAATGCAGTTGTCAGACCCGTAAATAACCAAACTGTGTGTAAATGCAACCGTATTAAGGACTCAAAAACAGGACAGACAACCGTATTCTGCTGCTGTATGAACACAGCCTTTAGTTGTTGCAACCAGTCTTGTTTAGTGTAAACACAGTGTTAGTTAATCATTTACATGTCAATATTGCCTATATGAAAATTTAAGTGTGCCTAAATTTTGTGCTAAGTTAGGCCCAACAGAGCAACAAATTAGTCTACAGCCCTGGGGTGGCTTTGGGGTGAGTAAAATATGGGGTAATTTTCATATTCCTTTAACAAGCGCAACTGTTTATTTCGATGGTCCATTAGTAACTGTTCAAAATAACAGTAACTAAGACTAATTAATGCTGAAGTACTGTTAATTCTTAGTTCATGGGAGGAGTAGTTAACTAATGTTACCTAACGATCCTTATTGTGAATTGTTACCAATATTAATATACATTCTGTCCAATTTTATTATTACTTTTTTAAATTCAGTATCTTTAGAATTTAATAAACACGTTATATGAATTCAAAAACAATAAACAATTACAAAGTACTTTTGGTTTTGGACTTGGTTTTTGGCCAAGTATATCCTGAATTTTACGGTTTCGGCACAGAATTTTCCTTCTGGTGCATCCCTATAGTTTTGGTCAATGATCTCACCTCTTCAAAACTATTTTATCCAAAACCAAAGAACAACTTTCTAGTTGCTCAGAGTCAATGCATTCAGTGTCGACCCTATTGGACCCCTTGGACTATGTGCACTGATCAATACATGTGAATAAAGACCTACATTAAACATCTTTATCACATGAAGCAAGTATCTTCAGAAGACTTGTATTAAACCACTCAATTCATATGGATTACTTCAACAATATCTTTTGTGAAGCGTAAAAGTTTTGATTGCTTGGACTTTCAAAGCATGGACAAAAGTGATGAGAGAATACTAGACATATCTTCATCGGTTTTCACATTTAGGGGTGGGTGATATAACCAAAATCACGGTAGAAGCAATTTTCTACCTCGATAATGATTTATCACAATATAGGAATTTGTATCTGAAAATGCATAAATAAAAACTCCAAACACAAAGAAACTATTTCATATAACGTAATTTTATTTAAACTGAATTGCAGCAATACGTTAAGTAAAAAAATAAGAAAAAAAAAAAACATACTGTTTAAGTTTAATGTTGTTTTTTTCCCCTCAGGACAACAGGTACTAATATTGTCTCCACGGGACATTCTAAAACACTTTACATGGCTTAAAACACCTAAAAACCGACAAAGGAAACCCAAATTTCTATCAAAGCTTTCTTGTAATAATCACTAACGAACTTTACTGTCAAAAGAACGAGTTAAGTGTTTTCTCCCCCATAGAAGTCCATTATAAGGAAACAGCTTAACGTAGCTTACTGTACCTTAACAACGACCAGGTGAGGCCAAACTACTTTCCAATTTTATTCATAATAAAGACTTGCCACTGTCGAAAGAGCAAGCTCTTATTCAGTTTATAAAGTTAATAATATCATGTTAAGTCTTCACCTCCATTAAAAGGAAACGGCTTAATGTGATATTTTTCACTTTATCTGTTGAATATGGGCTAGTTTTTGACAGTTGTTAGTGATTATTGCAAGGAAGGTTTGACAGTAATTTGGGTTTCCCTCATCAGTTTTTAGATGCGTTAAGCCACATTAAGCGTTTTTAACATTAAGCGTTTTAGAATGTACCGTTTCCACCGCTTGCTAAAACAGTGCTCTTTCATATCACTTTTTCTATACCCAAACCAATTCCACACCACAGACGATGCACCTTTTTTCTTTACAATCTCCTGGTTGTTGGTTTGGTCACGTGTAAGCAAACTCACCGCTGCTGCACCGAGAGGTGTGTGCGCACTGGGAAACAAGAGCTCATGCATGTGCGGCACTACTAGAGACTCGCTGAGGTCTGTCCAAGAAGTCACTAGATTTGTCACTAGTCGCTTTTTTTGGAAAAATGTCGCAAGGGGGTCTGAAAAGTCGCTAAATCTAAATCGGTTGACAAATTTCTACCACCCCTAAGAACAACAGTCTTATGGGTTGGAAGAACATGACCGCCAGGAAAACATTTTCAGAAAAATTATCCCTTTTAATGTGTGCATCCTATGGACATCTGAAATGCATGCAAGACAGATTTTTGTCATTTTATCTCACTATACATTGTGAGTGTGCAGCACAAACAGTGAAATCCGACTACAATATATAGTCCCTTACAAGAAAAAAATAACAATAGTGTCATATCTTGGAGATATTTAAATGTATAGGAATAATTACTTGGGTATTTAATGGCATTCATTAGCCACATTAGCAGGAGCACAAACAGGAATGTTCCCGACAGGTGCTGCTGACCTCCATGTGGTAACTCCCTCCTGGAGAGCGTTGTCACGACTTAACAGCTGCCGTGCTGCAGCAACTGTCAGACATGAACTTACTACGGCGAAATCTGACAGAAGTCAAAACCAAAAAGCTTCTTGCTTTAAAGCATTAGTATGGTAAGCACAGTAGCGAAAAGACTTTCAGTAGCTCTGTGCAAGTATTTTAGTCTCCTCCTGAGTCTCTTAAAGGTGAAGCTACAGATGATTGATGGCTCCTTTAAAGAGCCTGCACTCTGACACACATCCCTTCCCCCTTTAACTGAGGCATAAACCCCCTTGACAAACTCGCACCTACAACTGCACTCCAGACCCACCAGTCAAACACTCCTCTGAAATCCCTCAGTATTATGTAAATACACACATACATGAATACGGAGTCTGCTGGAATTGTCAGGCCGCAGTTGCAGATAATGGAGGTGTTGCCATGAAGGACACAAATTCAACTGCAAAGAACGGCCCACCGTAGGAGCATCAACACACAAGAGTGAGTGTGTGTGTGCACGCACTAACAAGTTACCAAGGAAACCATTTGTCTTCAATTCTGAGCACTAAACACTAAGGAACAGAGAGTTCATTTCATGCAATTTTGCTTCTCTAACACCACAACATAAACTGACAGAAACAGAGGTGCAAAATCCTAAACGACATAGGACTTCCACATGTGTGACAATACTTTATTACAAGCTGACATAAACTGACACCAATTATCCAAACGCTAGCAGTCCTGTAGTATTAAAAGTTTCCAGATATGACACCGGTGGCTCTCATTAAAAGTTCAATACTCTGGGAACTACAAGCACCGAACATCCAAACAGTCTGAGGAGCACAGGCCACAAATGCTCATTTCTATGACAGAGACAAAAATAGAAACCTTAGTTCAAGAACCAGTATAGTGTTTTTTCTGATCAGGCAATGTTTCCAGGCTTCATAGGGACTGAATCAACTCATCTGCCACGTCTCAAACTAATGTGTTAGCTTTGTGTGCGCTGTCTGATGATTCTAGTCAAATCATGTTCTGAGCGCCAGCCATTTAGAATATGAATAATACCTACCTTTGCCACATTCACACATGACATTGTAACGTCCTGCTCAACAAACAATCCATTGTAAAGCATTGTAACACAGAAGTGAGAAGCACTTACCCTCTCAGTGGCCTTGCTTTTCTGAAATGTTGCTCCCGTCAATCTGTAGAAAGAACAGCCGTACGGTTAGACCGGCATTTTATCAATGAACATCTGTGCTGATTCCCAGTATTTGCGGACTTGCTGTCCTTTACCATGCTGAGAAAGACACAGGGGCTAATTTGCTGTCTTCGTGTATTATTTATACTGGCTCTATTAGAGTTGGCCTTTTCCTTTACAATCAAGCCACAGAGACAGACAGATCTTACAAGAGAGTCGATGATGCACATCCTGCTAATGTCAGATAAGGCCTGAACAGGTCAGTTACGATTGGCTTTATCCAATGAAACCTAATGTAACGCAAAAGCACAATATAGGCACATCCTGCCCTTATATATGCACATTAAGATAATATAGCTAAACATTTAGTGTTAAACTTCACCGTTAAATGATCAAACAGAGCATAATGCCTTTCCCTGAAAAGCTTTTACCTACAAGGCTAACATTTTAGATTTAACTCATTATTTCTATGCCAAACCACAACTGAAGGTCGCAACACTTCTAATATGATAAAGCACTCCCAACAGAATACGGTCCACATTAGATTACCATTGCATTAAGCACTGACTAGTCCTGCAACAGTCACTATAATGCGACTTTATGGATTCAGAGAGCTTTGTGCTTTATAACTACACAATGGTTTTGGCTTGCAAGTAAATGCACAATCACCCATTGTGAAGCTCTTATCAAATGATAGGGATAGTTCACGTGACAGTCCTGAACAGCAGCAGCTTTCACTTGAACAGGCCTCTCAGCTCAAAGCAGAAGGCCAGATACTCACTACACCTAACCTTACCCTTTTCACTGACAGACTTCGTGGAAGCAAACAGCTATTTGAGCGTTCAGCTATACAAACACTGCCAGTGAATGTGATGACCTCAGGAGCAGTAAATGTGATGTATTTATATTCTATCACCACGTTAGCTTTAAAAATGACATGAAAAGCTCTAGAGACGAGTCTGTTCTCAGCTAATGCTCGGAGAGTCGCACGACTAACTTTTGCCGGGATCGATAACGTTACCTCCTTTTGATCAATATGAGACCGAGCCACAAAGTTGCATTTTACTTGCAGAAGGGCCCTTTTTTCCACAAACGGGCAAACATGACAGGCCCCCTGTGCTCAAACTTAAACACTGCTATACTAACACACTTGCTGCGTTCATTTAGCAAGGGAGTGACCGTGCGTTTTCCAACAAGACCTCTAGTTTGTTCATTTCCAGAGCGCCCTCAGTGAAAACACATGCGATGCAAAGACCGCGTGTGCAACACAGCGAGCGACCTGTCCAAATCCTGCTCGTCACCTGCATCTTTTTTAAATTGCTTTGCATCGTTACTCCTCTCAACGATGCTAAACTTAGCAGAACAGCTCGCCGAAGTTACACAAGTTCAGGTAATTTTCGACTCAACTGTGCATGCACTACTGATCAAACAGTAGCTAACGTTATAAGCGACACAACGGAGCGCGGTGGTCGATCTGCTCTTACATAATGACGCATGTTAGCGCGTGCTAGCGACCGTAAACAACCACCACCTAGCTAGCTCGCGCGGCTACAACCATGAACAATCAACACTTACCCTCGATGCCCCCTTTTGCAAACGGAGGAAATTGAGTAGGTATGATGTGCTGACACAGGGGAATGATTGTGCGGTGGGATTTGTGAGTTAGTAGTTTTCTCTGATTACGTCTTCCCACGACAACCTACTTTCTATGTTGGAAGAGGGACGGTGCAAAATGGCTGTCTTTCCTGCATGCACCATCACATTTATTAAAAGGGGAGTGGGGTGGAGCCTCTGTCGAAATGCATTGAATAAATGCGTGATTCTGGTGTCAAATCGTTAATAGACGCTACTATGAAAACAACTTCGGAGCGTGCTTTATGTAAATTCGCATATGAATAATTAAAACAAGAGTTAAAAGCAATTGGTTAGAATTGTCCCCCCTTCTTAAAGACACAGATGTACGTTTCTCTCACGTGGTCGCTCAAGTCAATAAAAGCCCAAGAGGTCTGCGTGTGTGATATGGAGATAAACATCAAGCGTGTGTAACCGACAGACGTGTTAATGTGAAGTGACTTGACGTCTGTGCAGCTCTATTGGTACCATTATGGGTTTAATAGTCAGATGTACTATGTAATGCAGTCATTTCCAACAGGGGAACACAAGCACACTGCAATAAGGACATTATTACATTACATTAACAAAATTGTAATCTATCTTTATTCTTAAAAGTGGTTTGCAAACCTTTATTTTGAGGTGTCCTTTGTTACACGTTACATATACTTAGTATTATAATAACACATAATTATGGCTTATTACATGCAAGTGTCCCTAATCCGGATCCTAAACATATAGCAAGTGCATGTAGTTAATAAAAGATACTCAGTATTTAAATATACAATTATAATGTAACCGAGGCACTAATAAAGTGCAACCTTGCATTGCATTCTGTTGGGATAAACTGTGCAGTAACTAGTGTATTCCAAATAAACCACGATTTAACATAGTTTTTATTTTTGAACATATTGCTATTGTTCATAATTGCCTCGTTTGCGCTGTGTTGTAGTATTTTGAACAAGCCTACATTATAGTGAAATGGATTCATTGATGTCCAATAATAAACATTAACAAACCCTCTGCAAAATGACAAGCACGTTCACAAGCAGGCCGTGACTTTAATTCGATGACTTCATTACACAAAATGTGTTTCTCCAATATATGGCCATCTGATCGAATGGCTAACTAAATGCGTTCTTGGTTCAGTTAATTTATCCCGTTTCCAATTTGTGTTTAGGAAATCAACCTCCAAAACAGAAGATGGCAATGTTGAGGATCTGTGACAGGCGTGAAAGAAGACCTAGCCTCTGTGGTGTATAGTAGTTATGTAGGAGTAGTAAGAATGAAACCCTTGTGACACGTTTGAAGTTGTGCGTGTCGTTCGTTTACTCAAAGAACGATGTCGAGTGTTCTAGCAAGGACTTTATTTTATCCCACACTCGCTTACAATGTTTTCATGGAAAAGATTACTTCCAGGCAATGGTATGATCGCGTGGACCCTACTGTCATTCTCGGTGCTCTTCCATTCAGGTCAATGACAGAGGAGGTAAGAGCAGCCATTTGCTGTATTTATGACGATTACCTGTCTAATTATAAAAAATAACACATTATCAAACTCACGTAGTGTTTCAGGACTCGCCTAATGCCTCTTGTCTGCTTTGGTTATAGTTGGTCCAAAAAGAGAAAGTCAAAGGAGTCATTACTTTGAATGAAGAGTATGAGACAAAATATTTCTGCAATTCAGCTGAGGTAATTGTCTCATTACCCACCATAAGTACATATGTCAACGTACATCTAAGGATGCTTCTTTCCTAATGGTTACGTAACAGGAGTGGCAAGATGTTGGCGTGGAGCAGATCAGACTGAGCACAGTGGACCTGACAGGTGTCCCCAGCCTAGAGCACATTCACAAGGGTGTGGACTTTGCCTTGAAACATCGAGAGCAGGGCACCAGTGTCTATATTCACTGTAAGGCTGGCCGCTCGCGCAGTGCAACTATTGCAGCTGCATACCTCATCAGGGTGGGTATGAGTCTGCATACATACACCATGAGCAATTATACAATATACACCAAAGATCTATGTCATGGGTCATTTCTGTGAACAGTATTTGTCATTGTGTGGTTGCTTATTAGTTTGGTACTTTATTAAATGAAGCATGTTTCTTAATTTTATTGGTGGGAAATTTTAGAGGAAAATGATATATAGCTCAACTGAAGTGATGCTGATCACTTCTCTAATTAAAACCCACATAGGCAGTTCAAAGGAACATTAACACTTTAGCTTCACTTCCCTTTTTAAAGAATAAACCATATACAATTCCATACAGTATATTTTAGTTTATATATATATATATATATATTTTTACAGCGTTTTTAAAGGAATTTAATGATTAAGTCAGGTACATTTCTGTTGTAAAACTGTAATGTATGTTTAGCTACTTTTCTAAATCTAAAACTTTAATGATTGCTGTTAGATCACTGACAGGTAACTTTAAAAAAATTTTCATCCTGACAACAATAAGACCTGTGCATAAAAGGATGCAGCAAAACAGCATAAGAATATCAAATATTGAGGGGGAAGGGGGCAATTTGTCCCCATTTCCTCATTAAAGGGGGTAAATGTCTATGGTAGTTACAGCTCTGAGTTAAACGCCTATTTTTTTCTTTCATAGCTGCACTGTTGGAGTCCAGAAGAGGCCTGTAAGATGCTGGCTTCAGTCCGGCCTCATGTGCTGATCCGCTCAGCCCAGTTGGAAATACTGCAGGAGTACTACAAACAAGTGTGCAGTTCAGAGTCCAGCTAGAAGATATACGGTGTACAAGTGTTAAATCCGATATACAGTACTGTACAGCTGTAATACATTGTTTTCCTTGTTGGAGTGTATATTTTTCTATACATTATTTTAAGAATTTGTGTACTGTACATAAAAACAGACAGACTTAAAGCTATAATAACACCCATCTGGATCAACAATTATGTTGTGAATAAAACAATATTGTTGTCATTTGTATTACCTCAGGTGTCTTAGACAGTGAATTTACAAATATTTATTTTTAATTAAGATAGTGGTGTAATGTTTTGTAACTGATTTTTTGTAGCAGGAGTTGTAAAAAAACTGCATTTGTTAACTAGTCTTTTGTTTCTTTGTGAATGCTATCTATAAAGTTGTGATATTTTATAATTGTAAACAGTAGGTTTGAATATGATTACAATAAGGAAACAAAGAAAAAATATTTTGCAACAGATTTGAATAAATATGGTGACAAACACTGGTAGGGGTGGTCTTGTTTTAGTAAAATACTGGGTCAATGTTTTTAACCCTAGAATGTGTATTTTACAATAATTGATATTTTAGTGCCGCTGAAGTATTGACGTGATTGAAATGTTGCTCAAATACATCCTAATCTGTTACGTACTTTCCCTCTGATAGATCATATATATTAATTAAACAGGCAGTCAATATCTAATTTTGTTAAACTACAAGCAGAATTTTGTTTAGACTAACAACTGCACCAAATGGCTTTTTTGTGAGCTCCAAATTCTCACATATTGTTCTATGAACCATAAGCCTGATGTATCAAATATGAAACAAAACATAAAACAATTATGCAAGCTGAAATATTGTTTCATATTTTGTATTGGGGTCAGTTTAATTATTATTATTTTTTTTTTTTCGAAATCCGTCTATTATTACTTAAGCTGTTAATGCCGTATTGTTCCGCCTGAAGATGGCAGCAGTGCACTGAGAAACGCGCTCGTGCCGTCAGCGGATCCCGCGAGGAACGACGCGGTGTGGGAGTAAAGATGGCGGCCTCCTTGGTTAGATTTGTCCGCAGCGGGTTTGGAAGAAGTCTAAACGGTAAGAAATAGGCAAGGGCAGCTCTGACTTCTTCATTATGGAGTATTTACGTAATCACTGTTAGTTTCATTGTACAGGACTCACAACCCGCTCTTCTATGTTTGTGCTTTTCTTCGCTGTTGACCTTCCCTCTTGCTCTAGCAGGCAGTACAAATACACTGAACGCTAATGACAGCGTCGACCCATTTACAATTTTAATCTTTATAATGCCACTACAGCTTCTTTTAATACCTTCACGTTCACAGGGTGAACAATATTTGTGTTATTTTAGCAGGGATGTCATTAAATTTAAATTGAGCAGGGCTTGAGCAAGTTCTTGATTTTAACCTGTCGTAAAATGAGCACTAACGTTACATTGTTATGCATTACTTTCTCTCAACCTCACTCATAGTTGCTAAACAAAGCGCTGCTGTTGTCCAAACAAGAAAGACGACAACAACAACTGAGACCAGACGTGAGTAGATTTGGGTTTGTCATTTTTAACGGACGGTGCTGTTGATGTTTCACGTTTAAATGTCTTTTTGCATTAGCTACTGTGAGGCCCAAGGATCCAGTCACACACACTCAGCTGTCAGAGTTTGGAGAATACATTGCAGAGATTCTCCCCAAATATGTGCAACAAGTTCAGGTCAGTTATTCTCAAATCTATCGTTTTCCGGTGACTGAAAAGTGATGCATATATCTGCAGGTCCTCAGTGGCTCTCTCTTGTACATCCTTTTGTCTGAATTCTAGGTGACCTGCTTTAATGAGCTGGAGGTAATGATCCACCCAGAAGGGATTATACCTGTTCTCACCTTTTTGAGGGATCACACAAACTCTCAGTTCAGGAACATGATTGACCTGACAGCCGTGGATGTCCCTACAAGGCAGAACCGCTTTGAGGTGAGCTTGTAAGATCACTTATGTGTGTTTTTCCTCTGAAATACATTGACTCAATACAAAAACATGCAAAAAGTACATGCTTTGGTATTGTGAATGGGAGAAGTGATAAGCATGGGAAATACTCATGCATTTAATCAAATTTGACAGATTTTCTGAAAGGATTCATGATAAAATATTTCCTTTACAGATTGTGTATAATCTGTTGTCCCTGCGCTATAACTCCCGTATCCGTGTGAAGACCTACACTGATGAGCTGACTCCTCTTGACTCCTCTGTACCTGTGCACCAGGCGGCTAACTGGAATGAGAGAGAGGTATGTGTCTTATTGTGATCAGCTGAGCTTTTCGTGAAGAAATTTTAAGCATTCTGTAGACTACAAAAATAGATATCTGTTAAATCAATATAGAAGCAATATATTCAGAAACAAGCTGCAGTGCTCTTGCAGTGGAGCCCCCGAGCTACTTCCCTCCTGCTATGACACTCTGCAGACTGCAAATGACTGTGAATGTCTAGTCAGTGGTCCATGAGGTCATGCGGCATAGCGGTAGTTTCATGCAGACGATAGGTTTGTTTTATCAGAGTTTAGAGGTAGCGTTGCTTCATTATGAAATGGTATTTCATTACAGATTTGGGACATGTTTGGAGTTTTCTTCGCGAACCATCCAGATCTGAGACGCATTTTGACAGATTATGGATTTGAAGGTCATCCATTCAGAAAAGACTTTCCTTTGTCTGGATATGTTGAGGTAAAGGCACAAAATATTGCTGTCTCTCTGCCTCTAAATGCTGCTTTAAATGCTGCTGTTTTGAACATTTTTTGCTTAAAAAGCAAAAATCAGAAATTAATTTCTCAAAATATTAAACTGCACAACTGTTTTCTGTATTGATAAGAATCAGAAATTGTAAAATATATATATATATATATATATATATATAAATTTATTTATTTTTTACATTAGTGTTTGTTTAAAGGTACAGAGCAATTACACTGTTATATTTTGATCGAATATAAAACCTTTAATGAGTGTTTTTCTTTTTTCTTATCTTTGTCAGGTACGTTATGATGATGAAGTGAAGCGGGTTGTAGCTGAACCTGTTGAGCTCGCCCAGGAGTTCCGTAAGTTTGACTTGAACAGTCCATGGGAAGCGTTTCCTGCGTACCGCGAGCCTAAAGAAGCACCCAAGCTGGAGTCTGGGGATAAAGCAGCAAAGTAAACCCCCTCTGTGCTGTGGCCCTTGAGAGTCGTACTCATGCCCTTAAATAAATCCTCAAAACATATTTATGTAAATAAGACCATGTCCTACATCTAAATAAAACAATGAAAACCATTCCTGTTTCTGCATATAATTTCTAATTTATACATTTGTGCAAACATGTCTACCCCTCGACACTTAAAAACTGTTGATAGTTGTACCTGTGTACACAAGAGATACTCAAGAAATCAAGATTGTGCATTTATATTCTACAGCAGGGTTTCTCAAATCTTACGCTGGGGGTCCGATGCACTGCAGAGTTTAGCTCTAACCCTAATCAAAAACACATGATCAGTGTCTCAAGTATCATTAGAAAATCACAGGTAGGTGAGTTTTATTAGGGTTGGAGCTAAACTCTGCAGTGCATCGGACCTCCAGGGTAAGATTTGAGAAATCCTTTTCTACCGTTCTCTCCGGTATTCTAATAAAACTCTAAACCTGTAAAATGATGCGTGTTTGAATAACGCTTCAAAGCAAATTCTTGTTAAATGCACTTTTTTTTTTTTGATTTAGCAGGTAATAATGCATGTAACCAAATGCCTTCAAGCTTATACATATTTCCATTTACCAATACAAAAGATTATAAATCATATCGACAGGTTATTTCCAAAAAGATCTTTATCTACAAAATTATGGGTTTTAACCAAAAATGATTTAATTGCTATTCAGGAATGTCAAGGCACGCAGCAAAATTATAGGTAGAAGAATCTCTTCTCCATAATTATCTGTGGCTTTTCCATTTACCAATCTCATTACAGTTTGTGGAACGTCAGCTACTCAGTAAGAGCACATAAATTAGCTCTTGAATCATCCAGCATATCAACTGCCTGTGTTTTCTTCATCCCATCATGAGCGGGGCTGTGCTGCAGACATTGGTTCTGGCATATACTTCACATTTTTTTTGCATAATTTCTTTAATATTTTACGTCTTTTTTTTCTGTTTATCATTTACTACTGATTACTTTTCAAACATTAGTCTTTATTAAATGAAGCGTTGTTTACTGAAGTAGTCACTGCAGTTTGTTCAGTGTTCCAAGAAGACCATTTTAATGCATTTATAAATATTTCCTAACTCAACATTCAGTTCTCTAGGATAAAAGACTGATTACCCATACTCCAGCTTTGTACACTTGAGTTATTTATTTATTTTTATTTATTAAATTGATTCAAATTAGAAAAAAAAAATGTTTTCCCTTTATTCACACTGAAGTCTGGTCCCTGATATAATCATTTTAGGATACAAACCTCTTGTCCCACAGTTTTCTGCCACCACCAACATTGCTTAATACAAATGTCATTTTCTGAGTGTTGCCTTATATGGTCCAAAAACAGTGCCTTACGTTCAAGCTAACAATATCCCAGGCCTCTCTTTAGACTTTATGTCTGAATACTAATCTGATCTGCTGTTTAAGTAAGACCTCATAAAGGCTTTGACATTTATGTTGCAATCAAGCTTACATAAATTCAAAAACAATGCGAAGGTGTGCCGAGTTGACATCATTGCTTAACGTAATTACACCTCAACTGATTTAGGTTATTAAAATGTGTTTTCAGCAGGGATTTTAAAATATTTACATGGTTCAGATATTTGGGTTTCATTCATTCATCAAAAATGCTTAGACAGGATATAAAATAGTTGGTAGAAGTGACAGCACTGTAGATGTATTTACACTAACGAAAAAATACAAGACAAAAGAAAGAGTTTACATTCAAAGTTTTTATTTGGCTTGCTTCTGAGGACTGGCTTCTTCCACAATAAGAATCCAGCGTACACTGAAACCACTTTTACGGTACTTAACAAAGTAGCTCATACTGCACAAACATTGAAAAGCTTATCCAGCACTCGTTCACAAAGTTTATTTATCGGAATAAACCCATACAGAAAAGTACATAAGACCTGGCACAGAATTATAAATGCAAACGTTTACATATATAGATTTGGATAAAAAACACAGAAGTATTTACATTTTGGAATTGTGCACTTCATATTACATAATGCTTCATTGGCTAAATAAATCTTTATGCCCGTATACACACAACAGCATAAACCAGATGAATTATATAAACTGATCGATATCTTTGATAGATTTTCTTCCCAAAATATAAAGATTTATACTTGTTTAACTATTTGACCAAAATCATTAGCATCAGTTGGTGTACAGTATGTATTTGGCAGTGAGTGAAATCATTGTTCCTTTAGAAGCTGTCGGCTTGTGTTACATTTGGCAAAGTTTCTGCCCAAACGGTAAATTTACAGAAGCGGTCCTCAGTTTAAATGCGTAGTGCTGTTCCAAAACCAGACGGATTATTGACTGACTACATGAATCTGACTACATACAGTAAATGATTACATGAAACCTCACTTTTTTGTGTTTTGTGTATGTGTGAGCCATAAACATACTTAACACTGGAAATAATAAATGGAAAAGCAGAAGACAGGACTCTCGTGCAAATCTTTCGTGCAAAAGCTTCAAAGACAACAACATTTCTTATTTGAAACATGCATGCATTTAATAAATGTATTAAAACACAGTTTTAAGTTGGAGCTGTTAAATGAACTGCCTCTGAGGAGATAGGTGCTTTAGTGCCAAGAACATCAGATTGCTCAGTCAAGCTGGATATTTTCTTTCATTTTGACTTTTATTACCCTTTTTAATTAAGTTTTTTAAAAAATAATGTATGCTATTTTTACATTTATATTTTAAAATGACGTGTGTATTGTTATATCATTGTGAGAACTCAGCATCCAAGGTCTTAAAGTCACCATCATAGAAAAGTATTTAATATAAATGAATTATCCATGCACAATGCTTAAAAATGGTATGTGCTGTCGTAATTATTAATAAATAATATAAATCAGTAACACTTTATTGGGATAGTCCACTTTGGACATTCTACTAACAGTAAGTTACTTTGCCACTACACGTCAACTAGCAGTCATTAGATTATTAGTAGACTGTCTGCTTAATATCTCCTAACACATTATTTTGATGGGTCCACAACATACAGACTTTCAGAAACTTTGCAACTATATGTGAACTTATTCTACTAACCCTAAACCTACCCCTAACAGTCTACTTTGAGAGTTAGTAGACATGTAGTTGCAAATTAATCAGAATTAGTTGACATGTAGTTACAGAGTTACTCATAGTTAGTAGAATGTCTAAAGCGGACTATACAAATAAAGTGTAACCTATTATGTCCCATCCCAATAACATCTCTCCGTATGCTCCGACTGGGCAATAATCCAGCAATCTGTCACTCACATGAGATTGCTCAATTAGCAAACAACAATGTTCCAATTAATTCCCGATGGACAAAATCAAGTGCTACATCTTTTTTCTCATTTGAGAAATTGTCAGGATAGGGAAGAAAAGATAATTGCAATTTCCATTTCATGGAGACTTTAGGAATGCTGAATTTAACTGAACTGTTACAGGTGCTGCTTGCTTGACTCTGTCATTTCTTCCTAAAACTAGATCAAAAAGGGTAAAAACAAGAGCTGAAGAGATTTCTAATGTTGAATCTGAAGAAGCAAACCACAGAAGTGATGAGTGACACAGAGTCTCTAAAGTGTAGAAGACTGCGTGAAGGGAACTCACATTTTTTTCCACAGAAGTGCTGCTCCAAACATTTCCCTTCCTAAAGACCCAGACTGACTTGGCTGGCCTACAGTGTCTTATCTGATTTCTGCTGCTGAGGAAGGCTTCGGTGGAGCTCGGGATACACCAGGAAGCCAGTGAAAGTGATATACTTGGCGTGATTACTGTAAGCACCAAATCCATCCCTCTGGTGGCTGTAGAGCCAGACAGTATCTCCAGCCAGCAGTGACAACATCAGACTCTGGCTCTGCAGGGCCTTCTCAGTGTCGCTGTCATCATAGATCATGGTCTGCACTTCCAAATGGTTCTTCATCAGCTTCACTGAAAGGGTCTTATGGGGCAGCTTGCCGGCATTGAAGGAGAAGTAATAGGCTCCTGCTACTCTGCATTTGAATATACCAGAGCTCAAGTTGAAGTCGTTGCCGATGTTGACAAACTCTGTGTCAAAGATGATAGGCTGGTGCTCAGGGTATCCTTGATCCACTCCCACAATACTCTGAGTGCGACCCACTGAGAATGCTGACCTCTGGTCGTCGTATTCCTCCTCTACATCTCCCCCTTCCTCCTCTTTTATCTCCTTATCCCGTCGCTCTTCTTTCAGACTCACACTAGTGTCTTTGGTAATTGTATTTTCATGCTCAGTTAGTGAGTGATCGCTGGTTTTCGGGGGTTGATGGTCGCTGTCGTGAACTTTGTGTGTGGGCTCTTGGTAGCCGTACACATCGGGGTAGATCAGGTAACCATTAAAGGTGGTGTAATGACCCGTGTTGCTGTAGATAGCGTAGCGAGGGTCTCCATGAAGACGAAGCCAGACGGTGTCTCCAAAATCAAGCTGTAGCATTGCGCTCTGGCTCTGCACTTTCCGCTCTTCTCCAGCGTTTTCGTCATAGACTATCGCCTGAACCTCGTTGCGGTTCTTCATGAGCATGACCGACAGGTCTCGGCGCGGAAACTTCCCCACCGTGAAGGAAAAATAGTATGCGCCTGGAATCCTGCAGCGGAATAAGCCAGCCTTCGGATCGAAATCGCCACCTATGTTGACATACACCTTGTCGAAGGTGACGACCATCTTGGGCCCTCCCTCCATGCTGCTGGTTCGCGCCACAGAGAACGCAGACCGCAGCTCCAGGGTGTCAGACATGCGGGCGAACGCCCATGCGGTGGTCACATGACACAGCACACACAGCAGCAGGGGCCTGGTACCAGGCAGCATTTTAACTGCAGAGGGAATAAAGAACAATAAAACAGCTCAGTTAATTATTGTCAACGAAGCCGTTAACATAAATAAAAACTGTTTAACACTCTCCTTTAAATCAGTTAAGCTTGAAAATGATAGCTGCTGCTCGTTACCGAAACATCAGGTCCAAAAAAAGAGCGATCATTATGCATACAAGTGCCAGCGGGAGGTGCGATCAAAACAGAGCAGATCAGTGCCTTTAGTAGATACAGTAGGATGAGAGCTGTAATATCAGACCCTCTCTTTTCCCCTGAGATAAGCCGTAATAGGACACACACTGGATCAGCACATCACAGCACAACACTAGAGGTGACAGAACACTGAGACTGAAATTTCAGATCAGTTCTACACAGCTTCTCAGGGGGTCCCATCCCCAAATCCCACTGCAAATTTTCACCCGATTTTATAGTTTATGTAATATAATGGCGAACAGTACGAAAAAAAACATCTCTATTAAAATGCTTCCCTGATGCATTTTTATTTAAATCAAGAAAGCTGCTGTGAAGTGACCCTAATTGTGATACATCAAATGATTCATATTAAAAGGGGTGGATAGGGATTGTTATAGATTTGTGCATAGACTGCAAATGAGCTTAGGCTGCATTCAGCACCTCTTATTGTGACGCAGGTATCTCCAGCTCTCCATCCGCTGATCTACGCCCCATAGGAGCTTATGCCTGTGGGGAGAGCAGTGTATATGGGATTTTAGCAGGACACCTGGTAACTATAGTATTCATACAGTGCTCTTAAATATCCTTTATAATGTTTCTTTAAAACCATATGAACAAATTCAGAGATCCATATAAGAGCCTCTTTCCCTGTTTTACTATACGGTCACCCACACCTCTGGGAAAAAAGAAAGCATCCCAAGCAATCTACAATGCTACTGTATGATTCTACTTTCCTTTTTCTTACTAGAATTTAACATCCACAAGATACAGATTATACTGTTGACGGTGCCTCCTGCATGAGTTAAGACATTAAACCTTAAAACAGCAGCTTGCGTTTGATTTAATGATAGAGCTCATCATGCTTTTGCCACATTGAAATATGAATAAAAATGAAAAGAGAATAAAACGCAAAGAGGTTTTTGCTCTTAATGAGATCTCTTGAGATGCCAGAGAAGTTGGACTTCTGTTTCATGGATGAAACACTGAGCTAAGCCGTGCTAAAAATAGAGTGCCCCCTTTCTGTTTGGTATTTGAACAGTTTAAGAATATTCATGTGAAGTAAATCAGCAAGTGTAGGTGGTTATGGCAGGATTTTCCAAAAATATTATCATTAGCTGACCTAAAAAACAATTATAGCCTATAAGAAGTGTGATTTATTTAAGAAATATTTGATTTTATATGATTGTGATCCACACCTTTCATCTGTTTCTAACTAAATGGCTTAGTATCATGTAATGTAATATCCTGGGAGCATTTACTACTGATTGCCTGCTTGTTTAACATTTAATATTTACAGGATATTACAATGTGCTGGCGGGTTAAATAACAACAACAAAATAACATCTTCCTCCTGTCATTTGATCTCTATTTTTAGTTGAGCAATGTTTTCATGCCCTAACAATCTGAACACCAGGGAGGGAGACATCAATATTTGTCAATGCCTTTCTTGTGTTTTCAGGTACACCTTTTTCCTCACCGAATGTTGAACCGCAATGTCCTCCGAGAAAACACAGAGTAAACCCTTCAGCTCAGTGAAGCAAAAACACAACATATCTATATGCAACAGCTGAGTTCAAAAGGGTCTAATATGAGTTTGAATGCATTAAGAGGTTTCCCATGTTAGGTTATGTATACTATTTGTGTAATTTAATTTGGCTTCTTTTAAACATGGTTATACATGTTTAACATGTCACATCTGGCTATAATTTTAAACCGAATGTTTGTGTTGGTGTAAACAGGTCTTTTGTGAGAAGTGAACTTTACAGACGTGAACAGAATAACACCTTTCACAGTTGTATGAATTTCATTAAATATGCATCTAAGCACTTGGTCTTTTTATGATCAGACAGCTATTTTTAGTTATTTTAAACAGGGCATGTTTATTATGAACAATTTAGCTGTGCACATCATTACTTTCTTTTAATTTATATGGCCTTGCCATATTTTAACAAAAATACTAATTTTCCCTCACCCTCGCAAAGACATATTTCATGCTCTATGGTGACATGTGGACCGATGCGTAAAAACTGCGTAATAATCCTCCTCTCCAACTTGTCACTCACGTGAAATCACACCAATTAGCAAATGACAGTTATCCAACGATACAATGAAATCCAAATCAGACAAAAAAATGTTCCACCTTACATTATTTCTCTCTCAAGGAGGTATTTCATTCATATATATGTCACAATAAACAGAATTTTTGCTTTATGTAAATTGAAGTCACATAAAACACATAAGTAAATCAGAGATTGCGCTATAGCACTTATTTGTCACCAAAGAATGTTTCCCTATGGACTGATACTAGGTGGCCTGTAGCATTCACAAAGCTTTCACTGAGAGAGGCAGATACATTATTGATACTCTAGCCTGTGGATACAATGGCTTTTATCACAGGAAACGATAACATCTATCATCAGGAGCACTAAAGTGATTTAAAGCAAAATGTGAATGCAGGTAAAGAGCAGTGGATACACTTGGCTTCAGTTTGCGTGTGAAACTCCACTCAGCGAGTGACGGGCAGTGTGTGTGACACGGCTGTGTTGTTTAATGAGGGTCTGTGGAGTATCGGCATACACTGAAGAGTGCAGCGCCTGTGAGTGTGTGCTCCAGGGCCCAGTTATCTCCTCTCTTTCTCTCTCTCTCTCTCCCTTTTCCTAACAGCCTTTGGTACCACACTCTGATACTGCCACTTTCACTGAACCATTCAGCCAAAGCTGCACACACACCTTCTATTCTGGCAGCATGGTCTAAATCTCAAACACACACTGACAAAATACAACAGTCGTTACAGAAGGGTAGGATATAGTTGCTGGAGATACGAAGGAGAAAGAGAGGGATACATTTTATGAGTCAATAACAAAAGTAGAACAGGAAGAAGATGAAAAACAAGTAAGGAGCCATTTAAATATTGGGACGATGACAGTCACAACTCTGTGAGCGTAATGAGGGCTTGAACCCGACAGCTGGCGTCTCCCGAAACTCCCAGCGTCAGACAGAATCTGTCATTCTCCGCAGTTACAGCATTCCATTAGACTACTAAGTGGTTGTAAATTGAACTAGTATCAATTTGAATATTTTTCATGCTTCGATATTTCACTGTGTAATCTGCAGCAGTCAAATTGAATAAAGCTGGGTAACGGCACGACTCGCCTGCTGCCCTATACGTGTGCGTAATCTGTCATCTGTGACATGGGTAATGACCCAGCGTATGAACAACCTGCTGCCAATAAAACACAACAACACCTCTTCTGTTAGACTACAGCGAGATACGTCACGCACAGCCTGTCCTGAAAATAAACATCATTAAAAATACATATGAATATTCATCTCTATGCCACAAGCCAAAAAAAAACAAGTCTTTAATTTTCTTAATAACATGTCCTCAAACGAATAGGATGAATCTAAGATACCAGTCTGAAACTATCCTATAAATATGTACACCGTTTTTTTTTTATGCATCAATAATTGCATAATAAAATCAGTGTTGTGTGTCTTTACAATAGACTGCATGCATTCACTCTCCACACATCCAATTAAACATGCTGTGGATATGAATCAAAGCTAATTAGTGTTTTCATTTACAGTGATCCTTGCACAATAAAGCTTGGCGTTGTGAATAGAAGCGCGTGTGCCTTAGTGTTCGAATTTTGCCATGGAAACCTGCAAACCTCTGTCTTAACCTACATGCTAAAATCTATAAATAGGAAAACCGATGTTTATCGAGAAGCCAGATAGTCATTTCATACAAATTTAATGAGTTTATGTGTGCAAATATTCACTTTGACTGGTCAGTAGGCAGTTTCTGATTCCACACGCACACATATGCGCAAGCTGAATGGGTTTTTAGTGTCTTCGGGGAAATCTCCCTAGCAGTGCAGATCCGTATCAGATCACTATCAGCAACAAAGAGCCCCTCTCTGTCTCTCTCCCCCTGCTCACGTTGTCCTGAGGTGATGTAGATATGAGCGTGGAGAGCGTCTGACCTGGCTTTGTCAGTATCAACCCCACGTGTGCTGTTTTCAAAGCGTTCAGCCAAAGCTCTGTTGCAGCTCTGCTCTCTGCTATGTTCAACAATAAGCAACATCAGCATCAGAGAGAACCGGAGAGCATCATCACAAAAGTAGATCAATTCCCCTCATCTCCTATAGTCATAAAATGACAGTGACAACTGCAGCACAGAGAGGTACAAGACCGATCGTACAAGTTTGCGCCTCTGATGGAGTGTTTACGCCGATCAGATAAAAGACGAATACAAAGCAGTGGGGTGCGATCGCCACTGCATCACAAGATAGAGAAGGGATAAAGAGAAACCACATCCTCATGCTGATGTCCTTACCTGTGCGGTCAGAGCTGCAGGAGGCTGTCTTGAAGTTCTCTCAGAGGACTGAATGAAGGAGTGCCTCTTTCTCTTTTTCTTTCTCCCCCCTTATTCTTTTCTTCTCTCTCTTGCTTCCTCTGTGTGTCGGCTCTCAACCTGCTGCTGATGTCTGGTGCAGCACACACCCACACATTCATGCGCGCACACTCTCACTCACACACACACATACACACACACTCTCCAATACAGTCATTGGAGGATTTAAGAGCAATCGGGGTACTGCAAGCTGATTGGGGGGCTCTGGAGTAGACGAATAAACAGCCACTATGGAAGGACTATCAATAGGGAGACTCCAGGGGGTGTTGCCCGTGTGTACATGAGCAAACATCTGTTTAAGAGCAAGCCAAACTGGACATGATGATCTCTTATGATCTGATTTTGTTAATATGGATGTGTTTTCATGCACTTATTCAATACGAAATGCCGGATGCATTAATCCTACAGTACATATACAAGTGTATTTTCTCACAAGACCCAAGTGGAATCACAGGCTGTAATGCACACAGGCTTTAGTTTTGCCACAACAATTGTGGTAATTTCACACCTCTGCACATAATCATAGTCATTACTCAGAATCCCAGAGGAGAGACATTTTACACGGAGTAAGAGACTGATTTTGTTAGCTAATTCTACTTTACATTGCTTGCAGTGTAAATATTTGGTTTTAAACTCAAATGTCCATCCTGTTTCGCTCTGTTTCTCTACAACTCGCTCTATCTTGCTCTCTCTCTGCAGGCACCATATGGACTGGGTCTATCTTCCTGTTCCCAGCAGCCCCCCCCCCACCCCATCCCGATCATTCTGGCACTGAGCGGTTTAATCTGTTTCCATAACATTCATTCTGGCCCTCTCTCATTGTTTGCCACAATGAATGCCTGTATCTAGTCTCTGGAAGATGAGCATTTGGGACAATAATAGCTATATTTAGTTATTATACAGTTGGGTCTTCTTACGTAATTGATTTGAAGGTGTTCGTTCAGATGTGAAATTGAATCGTCCCTTTTAAAGTGCAAAAGGCTGCTCTATGACTTTCACACGGGTCATGTGGAGAGATGAGATTTCTCTCTCTTTGTCTCTCTCTCCTCCTGTGACTCAGTGCTGCTTGAAATGAGCATCTGAAGAAAACAGGTTGCTCAAACCCCTCCTCAAGCAAACTCAGCCGTGAAGACTAAACTCATGGTGACTGAAATGCTATTATGATGAAAGACTCCTTTCTCAACTTCAGTCGCAGCCACTTTAAAGCTCCTCAGACATCGAGGTTGCCTGGTCTGAGCTTTTAATTGAGCCATTCCACTGGAGCAGGTGTTTATACAGCGATATCATTCTAGCTGTTGAACTCAGAGTTTATTCACCCGGATCCATTTTTGATATGTGAGCTACGCTGATAATAATATTATGACTGTCATAATGATTCATCATATTATTGCATTATATCAGTAAAAATCTGTTGGTTAAATCCATCGTAAAAACAATGCCTCTCTGAAGCTTTTTAGTAAGCTTCTTAAGAGCTTGATGTTTTTTATGCCCTGATTTAAGAGTGTGAAAAGCTGAATGGTGGTCATTTTAAGATTGGCCATTTCTTCTAAACACAAACTGTCAGGCCCACATTTTGAAATTGGAAGCATAAACATTTTTCTACAAAGTAGAAGAAAGTAGTCCCCCCCAGACATCTTCAAGATAAAAAATAAAGGGGTATTTGGGTGGTACAGTGGTGTAGAACTGTCTCAGGGGTGAGGTAAGCAGGCACTTACTGTATATGTGCTTGTGCTGTGACTGGCAGGATAAGATGAATAAGCTCCCCTTAAACTATCATTTAGAGCTACATTTAATAGCTTAAAAATTATTTTGTCAATAATAATTAATGAGTTGTCTTTCGAAACATTACACTTAAGGGATACCCAAAATGATAATTCTCTGATCGTTTTTTTTTTTTTTTTTTTACATTTATGCTGTTCCAGTTATGTATGACTTTCTTATTTCAGATGAATATGAACTGATTTGGGCTCACAAAGATGGGTTATATTTCTAAAAATCTTAATATGTGGTAAAGTCATATACATCTGGGACAGCAAGAGGGTGAGTAAATGATGAATATTTTTTATTTTAATCCTTTTATGAAAAAAAAAATGATCCACCCTCATGTCGTTCCAAATGACTGAATGAATGAATTCCAAACCAGTATAAGAATCTTTCTTATGTTGAACACAAAGACAATATTTAAAAAAAATGCTGGTAATCAAACAGCTGATGGTCCACATTGACGTAAATGAAAACATTTTCATTTTTGGGTTCCTGCAGGTACTTTTTTCCCCTTTCCTACAATATTTTAAATTGTTCTCTGACATCTACATACAAGGTACTCTATGTGACTTAGGTAAGGGCAAAATTTCTCCAGAAACGGTTTTACATGTGCATTTACAAAGCTAGAATTTCTCCCTATAATTAAATAGCCTATTATTGGCTTATTTGGAGGGGTTGTAAATAAAATTGTGGAGCTCTGCTCTGATTGGTTGTTTCCCAGTCTGGCTCATTTCAGTAGCTCACACAGTAAGAAGGAAACACAGGAAGACTGGGCACTGAAACTGCTTTCAAATGCTTGATCACTTAGTGTCGCTTTTGAGATTCATAACTGCACATACTGTGTTTATACTTGTATGATCATTACGTACCAGACATTTAACATGATCAGATTCTTTGTCATTCGTGGATGTAAAAAGACATTTATTCTTGCGTTCACACCAGAAACGAGTGAAGCGTTAAGCGCGAGTGATTTACATGTTAAGTCAATGCAAAGACGCAATTAGACATCCTGCAGTTCGCGTGAATTAAGCAGCGTGTTAAACACGCACACATAAGCAGAGCGGAAGCGGCACGTATGCAGAAAAGGAACGCGCGCCGATTGGACAAGAGATACCAAAAAAAATATACTAAGTATATGTTACACCCTGCTAAAAATCTAAAATCTAAAAAATATAAAAATGGGTATTTGTTTTATTTATCTGTACTTTTCATTTTTTAATTTTATTTTAATTTAATGTAATTTAATTCAGTAATGTAAAGATGTTACTGCTATTTAATTTAAAATTGTGAATTTAATGTTAAAAAACAGTGAAAATGCTACAGGGAAACACCGTAAACTGACATTCCCAGAATTCCCTGAAGTGCATTTTAATTTGTGTTTGAATTTGATGTTTTTTCTTTTTAGTTTTTTTGTATCAGTTATGTTTATTAGGGTTGTATGTTACATGTAATGTTATTAAATAAATGTTTATCGCCCATTTTAGTTTAATAATTCTTACCATGATGGTGTTTGAATGACACTGAGCACCTTCTATATGTTTTACTATTTAAAAGCTACTTGTGATGAGCTTTGGTTCATCATTTGACTTTCTCATAACCACCTGCATTTGGTTGTTATCAGTGTATTTCAAAGGTACGAAACAGATTTCACTATTTTAATAGTGTGGTTTATTAACATAATATCAGATATTACGGGTTATCATTAGAAATTATGGCATTTAACTGAAAATATAAAATAAAACCGTAAAACTATTGACAAAACAAAATGTTTGACATTATATTTTTCA
This sequence comes from Enteromius viviparus, assembly GCA_032353835.1. Classification (NCBI taxonomy): domain Eukaryota; kingdom Metazoa; phylum Chordata; class Actinopteri; order Cypriniformes; family Cyprinidae; genus Enteromius; species Enteromius viviparus. The sequence goes on from JAUCNO010001819.1 coordinate 12,222,762, forward strand.
CGGTTTTATACTAGCAACCACAGCTGCCGTTTTTTTACCGTAAATTTTGACGAATTTCTTCTTACAGTGTACAAGTTTTGGCCATAAAAGAAATAAAGGGTTTACGGTTATTTAACATAGGAATTTGCCACATCTGCCAGTATATTACCGTAAAAAAAATTTTTTTTACAGTGTAGATTGCACTGTACACTGTATCTCAGTTGAGAAATACAGATTTAAGCATTATTAGTAATCTGTGGCTGACATTTTCCTTAATAACAAGCAAGTTGAGTCAAACCACTTATATATCATATCGCAAATCGCAATTTTGACCTTAATAATCACAATGTGACATTTTTCCAAGAAGAAGGGAATGTTGTCTGAGGCTCAGGGTATGTCATTTCCATGTATATATACTGTAGCTTTTATCATTCAACTGTGTACATTGTTAAATTCTGATATCCATATCATGGTGCTGAGGCTGATAAAGTATACAAAATAATCAATAGCATGACTCACTATTCTCTAAACAATACTCTGCCAAGCAATAAAATTAAATAGGAGCTATGAAACATCTTTTGAATCACAAGGTGGCTAGTAGAGCAAGTTGTAATCTGTTTAGTTAGAAGGCAAACACAAACTGTTGTTTAGCTTATTAGCATTGCTAGCAGCGCTACATGAGCATGGCAGCCAGGGGAAGTTAACTGAGCAACATGAAATCAGTAATACATCCCTTCAATTTCACGCTCAGACCATGACAAGCTGCTCTGGAACGAGAGGTGCCAAACCTCATGCCTCATGGCAGCAATCCGTGACAAGAAATGTGTCTGTGCGTTTGTGTGTGTGTATCAAGAAGGGAGTGAGTGACAGAGAGGGAATTTTCCTTGACAGATCTCTCCAGTTACGGGGATTAGATGGAACAAATTTCCTGAGCTCCAGTTTCCCACCATCCTCTCTCTGGCACTGCTCATTTTCTCTCGATCTCCTCAAAATAACTCCTTCAAAGAGAGAGGGAACGTCAGAGATAGCGAGCAATAAAGAGATAGAATAAATAGATGTATGTTCTCAGGCTTAATCTACAGGCCACCAAATCTGTCACCTCACACAATGTTCATCTCTCTGCTGCTTCTTTCTTTCTCACCTCATCAGTTTGTCACCTCAAGCTGGATGACTGTGCGTCGTATTAAGTGTTTGTGTCTCATCAGATGGTTTCAGTGATTTATTTATTTTTGGTCATTTATGGCTATTTTTACAAGGAATTGCAAACAAGCTATGCATGTTTCAGGCTGCAGCATTTATATATATATATATATATATTTATATATACATTAATATATTAATAATACACCAATTAATAAAGTAAGGCTTTTCTTTTTGATGTGACAAAGTATAATAATTACACATTAATCACATTATTCATATACCTTAATAATTGAAGCAAATATTATGTATATGCTATATGTTGTCAAATTAAAAAGTGGAATAAATCATAAGTTCAGTAAACTAGGAAAAATATTTAATGCTTCAAGGGATAATTCTCACAAAAAGAAGTAAAAAAGAATTGTCATCAGTTGCCAAAGTTTTCTTGTCCACAAACAATATATTTTCTTTTAAGCTCGATATAAGAACCCACACAAGTCTCAAACTTATACAGGTCTGAAACAACATGACAATTAACTTTAATTTTGGGGTGTACTGTGTCTTTAATTACTATTAAACATATACATATATTAAGTTCAGGACTTTGTTAAAAAATTTGTCTGGTATTGTTTCTATTTAAATGATTGGTATGGTGTTTATAGTGATTGGAATTGTTCACACAAATGTGTATCTTGACATCTCACAATCAGAGCAACTGATGTTAGAGATCAGAGCAAAGACACACCTCCCACTAGGCGAGGAAATCGCATCGATGTGTTCATGGGGAGTGCTAAAAAAGGGGGCCCTCCAAAAATTTTAATCAACAGCTTCCTAGCCAAATGGAAATGAATAGAGAAGGAGACTTTGGGGACTGACGATTGTTATGAGCATTTGTTTGAGTCTTGATCTGGTGCTCTGACTGATAAACAGCCATCTGCCACAAAGTGAGAGACAGAGGGAGAGCGAGCGAGCGCAAAAGATCAGAGAGAGAGGGAGGTAGCTTATCCAGTCCCCAGGGGGACTTCTCAAACCCATTCTCACCTCCTGAGGAGCAGATGGGGAGGAAGAGGGACAGTATTGGATGAACTGGAACAGACAAATGTCTAGGAGGAGCTGCTGGAGACACTGCAGAGGATAATTAAGAACCACAAATGATATTCTGTGATATTTGCTCTATTTTAGGAGAAGCTAATGAAAAAGAGTGAATGTGCCTGTCTCTGTATGTAAAAACTTGTGGTGTATGTGAGAGTGTTGTTTAATTGTCTGGAGGTGAGAGTAAATAGGTCATGAAATTTTGTGTGTGCACATTTTCTCGTCTGACCTATTTTTGTGGGTAATTTGTTCATTACTCATTGGCAAATCAAAGCATTAAATCAAAACTACATTATCCTGTTTCTCAATTTCTTTCCACACTGATTAATAGGAAGAATAATTATGCTGCCATTATAAAATGAAATGTGTACAATAACAATTCAGCCTAGTGGTTGATTCCATAGACTAAAGAGTTCCTTTCACTGGCACTCTCTTTCTCTTTAGCTCATCCAAAAATAAAAATCTTATCATCGTTTACTCATCATGTCATTGCAAACCTGTATGACTCTCTCTTCTGTGGAACTTAATTGATGATATTTTGAGATGTCTTCATATGTCATAAGTCAATGGTAACCAAAACAGTTTTTCGTCAAAATAGCTTCTTTTATGTTCCACAGATGAAAGAAAGCAATACAGGACTGCACTGACATAAAGGCAAGCTAATGATGACAGGATTTTCATTTTTGTATGAACTATGCTTTTAACAACAATACATCAAGGGCATACAGTGTCACTCAAATGTGGAGTATCTTTGTCTTTGATTACAATTTTACAGTTGCTGTGCATAATATTGGGGTTAGATTAGGTCAGCTGTTTCTGTGAGTGAACTGAGTTTAGACAAGGAAATCCCTCTTTACTATCACAATTATGTCTTCCTTTAAAGATGATATCATCACATCGGTATATGTAAGATATATCACTTTGAAGAGAGAATTCATCTCTCATCTCTCCTGTACGTGTGCTGTTGCTAAGAGACCAGCAGTCTGCCACATACCACCTCATGCATCCCCCGCGTGCGTTTGTTTCACACCCTCTGCCAGGAGAGAGGGAACTGTACCTTCTTTTCGCACCACACACGGAATCTCATCTTACAGTCAAATCATGCTCTCAGTTCTTACGAACAAACATTGTCTTACATGCATGAATTCGAAAAAGCTGAATTCACTTTCCGAATTTCAAAATAATAAAAAGTATGACTGCACTCAAACAATAGGAAAAAAAATAATTAAAAATTCAAAGCAAAAGGAAAAAAATGTTTACGTAATATATAAATTATATTATATATTTATTGTTTTTTTTTTGGCTTTCTATATTTCGTCATAAAGTGGTTCTGCTCAAGACACCATGAAACAGGTGCCTTATTCAGCAGTCCACGGTGACCCTTAAGTGATACAATTAAAAAAATTGTTCTTTTCTTCCATTTTCTCACAACTAAGCCAATTTACACACAGAAAAAAAACAGGTCTGTCCATTTGATAAAACAGCATCCCAACACAACCTGTGTGAAAAATAACGTCTCAAAATAAAAGTTTTTTTACAAGCTTTGTAAGTAGTGTCAAGATCACTCATTATTGTGAATATAAGAACTGTGTATTGGAGCATATTTTTGTTGACTACATGTCAGATCAAACTAAGATGATCTCACAGGGAAAATGGCAAACCAATCCACAGGGTGTCATCAAAAGGACAGGCATCAGTGTCAGTAAGATGTTTTTTTTTTTCATAAACACAAGAAAAGGAATGTAATAATGGTGAATAAATGTCAAACGCTCTCTGTTGGAAAGAGCAAATCCAGATCACCCACTTTCAATTTTAACATCACACCAAAATGGTTCAGTTTACTGTCTTGTCTGAATATATAGAAATATTGTACATTTACAGAACAAATTTCTTTAGAAATGCTTGCCTAATGAAATATATTACTATAAAAAAAACAAAAAACTGTATAATACGGTATTAAAAGAAACAAGGTTAAGTAGTGGCATGAACTTGTACCTTCTTCCAGGTGACACAGATACAGCTGTCTGTTGGTTAGATCATGACAGAAACTAAAAGCGGCCCATGATGTGAAGAGCTGTGGGACTCAAAACTGATGTCTTCACTTTTAGTAGTGCAGAGCTTGAACATATGGATAATGGATATGAAAACAAATCCAGATCCCACTGGATGATCTCCAGGTTAGAAGAGGCTGTTAGGGGCAAAGGTCAGCATAGATCAGTTATATTCAAGTCATAGTAAAGTGATGACCTTAAGGATATCAATAGCACCTAGAATACAATAAAATGTAAACAATTTTGTAAAGAACATTATGCCATACTGTGCTGTATATACACCCAGGCCTGTTTATTTGAAAGGAATGGATTATTTTAATTCACTTTTTGTCATGTAGCAAAGAAAAGTTTGCCTGTCTACTGTACAGACAGCCAGGGTTTAAAAAAAAAGCCCATCTTACCAGCAATTAATTACCTTTAAAAATTTTAGCGTGCAAATCTGAATAAACTGGGTGTATAGGCTATGCTTAACATATTTTGTTTTTACTATGTTTAAATAAATTGTGTTGAAATGTTATTTTTTTATGTTTATGTGTTGTTGTTGCAGTTGTTGTACAAAAAAAGTGCAGAAATTGTATTGGTGTGGCAAAAACAAACAAATTGTGCCAAGATTGATTGTATTAAACATCCGTTGTTATTCAGCACAAGACATTTTAATTTAGAATTTACATTAAATATATAAAAAATATTTTTCACATGTATGAAAAGTGCTGTGTACCGTCAGTGATTCCACTGTAGATCTCTTTTTTTCCGTAGCTTCTTCAAAAATGTAAATTTTTCCATCGAGAAACGGAAAATGTGCAGCTGAAGCTGAGCATAGACGGTAAGAAGCAAGAAAGGCTCAGCTGAGGTAAATTCTCATCTTTCCGCTAAGTACACAGACGGCGACTCTAGCGACTAAATAGCAGATGCCACCGCAGTATCAAATGGTATTGTGTGAAATCTTAAAGCTGCAGTCCATAATCTTTTTTGAAATTATATATATATAATATATATATATATATATTATCCGAAATCAATATTTGACCAAGTAATCAGCCAGTGTTCAGAACGATCCCCTTCATTTAGCCTGATTCACAACGCTTAGCTTTTAATGTTGTCTAATTTAAGTGGTAGGGGAAGTTTTCGCGGAAATTCGAGCATGTGAGCACGCCACGCACCATTTATAACCTTTTCTCACAACAATGATTAAATGTATTGTTTTGTATTAGATTCATCCACGCTGGAGCCATGCAAGAATACAACCCAGCACAAGGAAGATCATTCTAATAGCAGCTGCAATTTCAGGTTTTCAAACAGAGATGGCGACAAAGAGACAGATTTAATTGTCTCTGTTACTTTAATTATTGGGGAAAAAAACACTGATAGGAGAATATATAAAGTAGTGAGTTGTGGGAGGGGTGTCGAACGGGAATTATGAGTATTTTAAATATTTGTTAATATTATCGGCTATATATATATATATATATATGTGTGTGTGTGTGCTGTGTATAAACATATGCGTGTGTGTATTCTATGCAAGTAAGTACGCTCGAGCACTATTTTTATTTGTAACCTACAATTTACAAGTTTTTTTCTGGTACGTTTATAGAGGAGCTGGGTCATTACACCATAAGTTGTGAAATAAACTAAACTATACAAGTGAATAAACTAAAACTGTTTTTTTACTTTAATGAGTTAAGTTAAATATATTTAAATATATTTATTTATATTTCATATATTTATAATTTCTTGCTACTTTATTTATGGCTATAAAAACATTATATATGTCATGAGGATGTCAATGTTCAATATATTGAATTTTAAACATCAGAATCTAATTAAAAAATGTAAGACTACAAAGATGTCCGCTTTTGCAAAAAAAGATTGATATGTTGTGCAATAAGGTAATTCTGCTATTTTATTATTTTTTTAACCACTTCATGAAATTGTCCCTTTTGTAACTGCATGCATTTTGTAAACATACAACATCAAATTAAAATCTTCATAATCCCTGGTCTTGAGTCAAGAACAGCCTCTATAGAACCATGTGGAAGAATTATGCTTTTATGAGTTTACTAAGTAATGTGTGTTTGATATTATTAAATATAATTTAGATGATTACATTTGTTTTTAGATACTTTTACTTGTGTGAAAATGTGTGAATGATGCCTTTCTTCACAGAAACTCACTCAAATTCGTTTGATTTAAAAATGTATTGGTATGTCATTTTGCTTAACACATCTGATAGAATGATACTGGTTTAGCACAGTAGTCGACAGCATCCAAGAGACTTTGGATCTTCAGTAAATGTTTCCTCTGAGCTGCACGTCTGGCATTTTCTAATGCTCCTAAAGGACAGGGAAATCACCAAAAGTTTAATTTAAAGTCACCAAATCCATTTTTGTGTTAAAAGTACAAAAGCATTCCTAAGTACTCATGAAGAAAATGTGTACATTTGTACAAATATTTTTGTTTAAGGTATTATCACAGATTTGCTAGATAATGCAGTGGAAATGTATGCAATCACTTATTTATACATCCTGATCCAGCACTTAATAGTGGTGGTTTAGTTTGTGTCACTCACAGCACTGGTAGAGTCTGTTGATTCTGATGATGTCATTCTGGCTCATCTCGGTGGATGTCCCCAGCGCAGCGTTATTGTTAGGAATGGGAACCATAGTAGGGAGGCCATTCTTAGAGAAAGCGTATCTGACAGAGCGAGTGACAGATGCAGTTAGATGACAGCTCTACACCAGAGAAACAGCATCTCTTCATACTGTGAGCTCACTCACCTCCCGTACTGCATCACTGAGCTGTAGTCATACGGAGTTCCCTGGTTTAGGGTGTTAATTTTGTTGAAGTTGTACTTCATGTCTGATTAACAAACAAAACCTTTAGACTAGTAGATATGCACTACAGAACTAATCACTATGTGTTCTTTAAAAAAGAGTTTGTTATTAGCAATGTACCATCAATGATGTTCTCCCAGACGACTTGGATGTGATTGTCACGGTCACTACGGGTCTGTTCATGGTTGAAGCCAAGAGCATGGAGAAGCTCATGCTGCACAGTGCTGTGGTAAAGGCAGCCATTACGGGCCAGAGACACAGTCTGGGCATAACCCTGACGACCAACGTATGAGTAGCATCTGTAAGACAGAGATATCTGAATATTAGATTATTTCTTCATTATCTTGATAAACTAATCGTCACAAGTTACATTTGGAATTAAGTTTTCATTCTGATGGAAATCAGCTTCTTACTATAATTATTTTTCTAAACTTGTTAACTTTCACTTTAGTATTTTTTTTACATTGTCATAAAACTAGATGTGTGTTGTTTTTTGATATTTTTTTCTTATTTTGGTTGTTACATACCCACTGCGAGATTCAATGCTGATATAGTCTCTCTCATTGCTGCGGGGGAAGAAGCGGATGCAGGTGCTGTAGGAGAAAGAGTCCAGACCACGCTTGATGATGTCCAGCTCATAGGAGGCTGAAAGGGCAAAGGTCAGAGCTTGCTATAGAAAGGTTCATCTTTTAACTAACATCTCAGCAAGATGCATAAGGTACTTACCTCAGCAAGGATACAGAATTTAAACTACTTATACCTTTTAATGTAAGAAGCAAAAACATGTCTCATAACACTAGTGACTTACAGTAGTGGTTGGCGATGACGTAAGGCACATAAATCTTGCCGTCGCTGTATTTGGGCCAGAGACAGCCATAGGAGGTGCAGGGATCAGCATTTTTCTCATTCACAGCAATATCATCCATTAACTTGGGCTCATCATGTTCCAGAACTAAAACATAAACAGTTAATTTGGGATTGTTTAGTGAAGAACAGCATTGTGATGTTTATTGGTGAGTATGTGGTATACGTACCGATGCCTCTGTTGGCTCTGTGCAGCAGTTCAGACACAGACAGCTGAGCAGACTTGTCCTCAACAACTATTATAAAAACACATTAACATGTTCACTAATGAACCAGTGCTTCAATCAGTTCATAATGTAGAAACTGTCAGTCTGCTGGAGCATGTTACTTACCAGGCTGCATATGAGTTATACCCAAACAACACACACGAAATGAACATGGAAGAGAAACATTACCTCGAGTCAAAATCATAAATTTACATTCTTAATTTTAGCAATTATTAGTATCAGAGAGGTGCATGCATAATGCATAATGCAATGTCACTATTTACAGCCTACTGATATAAATGTGTGTGTCTTACCATCTCCTCAGCTCTAACAGAGAAGACAAGGAGCAGGGCCAACAGGCCAAAAGTCACCTTGGTCACAAACATGGTGTCCAAAGACCTGCAGAAAGAACCAGGGCACAGCTGTTTAGGCAGAATGCCTCAAATGAAGGTCAACTTCAGCTCTTTTACAGTAATAATATTTACAACTAATATTTCATAATATCCACCCATTTTCTACCCTTTTGCTTTGTATATGGTCGCTGGGTAAAGGCAGGAAAACACCCTTTAGATATGGCCATCATAACAGGGCTCATATCATAATTTGTCACCATAACAAGTATGTTTGACATAACTTTGATGAAATCTGGGTGTTACAGTTATACTACAGATCTATAAGGAGGACATAAAATGGGATACAATGCAATTTTAGTGTACTTTATAATCACATGAATAATCAAGCAATGTTACAGTTTGGTAAAATATAAATTTCTTTGAACAGAGAGAAGGAAGCATGCAAGTTTCTCTTACCGCAGAAGTCCAAAGCCAGTGCAACACTACAGCCACCAGAGGGTTTTATACCTACACCATATCTATACAAAGTTTACAGATTTGGTCAGAAGTGCAATAGACATGCTGACATGTCATTTGAAAGAGAACAGGTGTGAAATTCCCTTATTTGTTGCTTCATATAGAACACGTCACACACAAAGCTTTAGTACGCGTGAGAACATTTGCAATGTGTGTTTGATAAAAACCACTAAATGGCATGTGCCATTCAACAACATGCATTTAACAACTACTTTTATTATGAATTTTTCTACAACATATCAATCTTATTTGCTTGAACATGTAAACACTTGGGGCATAAGTATATAGTATTTGGTTAGTATAAATTAATTATCTATAAAAGTTATTTTGCAAGTTAATACATATTGAAATACATACATTTCAGTTATCAGCATGTCTCTGGTTTTAAAATATTTATTTATGAAAGTTTTCTTTTCTTTAACTTTCATAATAAAATATACGTACGCCAGACATGGAGTTGGCGCAGACCAACGCACATTCTCACATTGATTTCATCGTTAGTAAATCCAAACATGAGCGTGAAATCTGCCGTACGGAGTGTTGATACATGAGGCCCCAGATGATAAAATCCCATGACTAAAAGATTTTTTTAGCTGTTGCAACATACATGTTTAGTTAAATATGTGGTTATTGACTCAAATCTTATTTGTCAAAATATTAAAACATAAATTCTCTCATTTTTCCCCACACTTTTTAAGTGCAATTTATGAACCATCATCTCTGGTCACAGTCATAATATTTTTACTGCTTTAACAAGAATTACAACTGCTTTCCATATTTTTAAGAGCACTTATAAAGGAGTTCCCTGTCGACACTTCACTCGTACTGCGTCTGCTAAGACACTATGGGAAAAACTCATTTTTTCTCCTAACTGAAGCCTTTTTTAATCAAGGGTTAATTGACACAATATTTTTATACCAAGCCTTTTTTTAATCATGCAATTAAAAAAAACTCCATGGCCATTGGCTAGAGCAGTGCCAACTGGACAAACAAATCGGTTGGCCACTGTGCTGCGCCTTCCCTGTAAAGGCTACCCCGCTCGCCTGTTTCCAAGTCTCTCACAAAGTTCGGAGACCGAGAAGGCAGAGCAAGGGGTCTGTCCATTTGGGTAGCGAGCTGGCATGTCGGCAGATGCTCGCGTTCCCGCTCTCCCTATCACTTTTGATCTGCCGGTTATTATACAGGAGTAAATAAGCCCATTTCGAGCAGCTTATCCTCCTCGGCGGTCAGAGCAAAAATGATGTAATATAAGTAAGCAGTCGGGTTGAGGGCTTGCACACCATCACAGGGCTTCCGTTCCACCTTTCTTCGCTGCTCTTTTATCTGCCGGTGCTTACACAGGAATCAACACTCCTCATTATATCGAGTGGTTTTATTCCCCTCAGTGGATAAAAGCTGTAAATAACTACAGAGCTGGGAAAAATGGACGATCCTAAGTCATCTGAATGGGTTGCCATCACAGACAGAGACTTGCAAGAGACCGCTTTAGAAGCAGCTGGCTCTGATGTGTTCGCGGCCCCACCCCTACCCCTCCATCTGTCTGCGTCAGTGCTTTGATCTCCCTGTGGTTTTGCACATACTGATCATCAGTACCCCTCTTCTTGAGTGTTTTTTGATCTTTAGGCCTATTAAAACAGAAAGCTGTCCTTAACCGCCTCAGCTCCAGCAGCCTAAGCAGAGCAACTAGAAGTCGCTGGAGGTCTGTTGGAAGACTTTTTCCCATTCCTGAAGAGGCAGGGCCCCCGGCCCAAGATAGCGCCGGACCCGCAGCCTACAGCGCCATCCTCAAAGCGCAAGAGAGGGCAGGGGAAAAGTCTAGCCACGGCCGGAACAACCCTTCAAGCTGCTCCGTTTCTGTTTTCTACCTCGCAACACTCCGGGTATGACACACAATATAATAGCTGCAAACACTGGGTCCGTAAAAGCGCCCATGCAGTGCGCTGTGATAGCGAGTCATATGTCCCAAAACAGCGACAAACCGCTCGATATAGTAAACCCTTATCCCTTTGGTAGAATGCCTGGCAAACCATTCCCAGGGTTTCAAATAGGTAATGGGTATATTAAAAAGATGGTTACACCCTTCAGTTTGCAAGGCGGCCGCTGCTGTTCAGCAGCGTCATCACCACTCTAGTTGCGAACCGCAGCACAGTGAAAGCACTGCTCCTAAAGGGCGCGATACAATTTGTCCCCCAAGCAGAAAGGGAAAAAGGGTTTTAAAGCCGGTACTTTTTAGTCCCCAAGCAAGATGGCGGTCTGGAACCTATACTAGACCTGAGACATCTGAATCGCGCCCTAATAAAATGGCCATTAAGAATGCTCACGTTTAAAGCCATTCTCTCGCATATATAGCCGACAGACTGGATGTTTTACTGGACCTGAAAGATGCGTACTTTCATGTACAAATAGCCCCTCATCACAGGCCAGTCTTGAGATTCGCCTTTAAAGCATATTATTACACGGTCCTGCCCTTTGGTCTCTCCTTGGCCCATGAACTTTAACAAAGTGTATGGGGGTGGTGCTTTCCCCTCTGAGACAGAGGGAGTCACTGCAATACTGGTTGAAGGCGCGGGTGCTGCCGCAAGCTTGGCGTCACGGACGCTTTTAGCTCAGAATAGCAGAGCCTGCATTGCAGGTCTCCGCTTATGGAAAGGCAACCTGTGGGTGCAGAGAGGTGTTCCCTTCCAGATATTTTGCAGAAGGAAAGTGATTGTGACAGACGCCTCTAAGAAGAGATGAGGCACACTGCACGAGGGCTCGACGGCCTCAGGCCTTTGGTCAGATGCAGACAGCAGCTTGCACATCAACTGCCTAAAAATGTTAGCAGTATAACACGCTTGTCATATTTTCCTACCGCAACTGAGGGACAGTCACATCCTGGTTCATTCAGAGAGTATGATTGTGATGTCATACATAAAGGCCAGGGGTCTGTCATCGAGGCGTCTGTTCAGATTGTCTGCGCGCCTCAGATGGGCCCAGTACAATCTGTGCTCGATAACAGTAACTCACATCACTGGCAAACTGAACCAGAGCAGGGACATGCTGTCACGGGAAGCAGTCCATCCACAGGAATGGACTCTTCACCCACAAACTACCCAGTTAATCTGAAAGATGCAACACTCGCTGCCCAGCTTATTTCATGAGGGAAATGGACATGCTGGCCCAGAACTGGCCCAGCTCTATGCTTTTCCCCTGATCGTGCTGATCATCAAAGTTATCAGCTGAATCAGGGCAGAAGGTCACAAAGTCCTCCTGGTCGCCCCCCTCTGGTGGAACCAGCCATGGATTGCAGACCTGCACACAATGCTGACGGCAGCCTCGTTGCCCATTCCCCTGAGATGGAACCTCCTCTCTCAGGCCCTATGGGCCCTGTGGGCCCTACATGTTTGGAAGCTCGACGAGAGGCTGTTTGCCTCCCCATTCACTCTTAAGGCTTACGTGGCGGCCGTAGCAGCTCACCACAACCTTATAGCAGGCCAAACTGTGGGCAAGGATATCCTTATTATCCATTTTCAAAGAGGTGCTAGGCCCTCTTGCCCTCGCACAATGCCTACGTGGGACCTTGCCCCCTCTGCTTGAAGGCCTCAGAGATGCGCCCTTTGAACCCCTGCAAATGGCTACAGTGAAAGTGCTAACCCTAAAGACTGTTCTGCTGCTGGCATTGGAATCAGTTAAGCGAATAGACGATTTGCAAGCGCTGTCTGTGAGCCCCGCCTGTTCAGAATTTGGGTCCAATGAATCAAATGTCATCCTGAAACCAAGGCTTGGTTATATTCCAAAGATGCTCTCCACTCCGTTCAGAGTGCAGGTGCTACCCCTGAAAGAGGGCTATGTCTTTAACCCTCTCTCCCTCGTCAGGGCATTAAGAGCCTACATTGAGCAGTCGGCCTTCTTTACACGGTCTGACCAGCTGTCTATCTCCTTTGGCGTCCACTCCAAAGAACTACTGGTCTCGAAGCAAAGGCTTTCTAAGTGGGTTGTGGATGCTATTTTGCTAGCTTACTCATCTCTGGGCCAGGACTGCCCCAAAGGAGTAAAAAAGCCCATTCAAGTCGCTCAAACCACGAGCTCAGGCTCACAAGTCTTTATATATGTAATTTATTAGCACGCTGTGTTTGGCCGCCGCACGGCCAAACCGCGAGCTCAGGCTCTCAAGCCTTTTGTAAGTGTGGATTTATTAGCTCGTTCTGTTTCACCGTCAAAACACTCAATCCGCGAGCTCAGGCTCAGGAGCCTTTTGTATATGTAAAACACTAACCCGCTGTGTTTGACCATTACATGCCCAAACCGCGATTTCAGGCTCACACGCCTCTAAGTATAGAACGATAGGAATTCATATATGTGGGGCATCATTTCTCTGCAAGCGTATGTGACTGTACGCCCAAGCTTTCGCCCGGGCTCGCTGTCATACATCGTCATACTCGTCGCCCGTTGAAGTAACCTGAAGTAAGTCCTGTTGCGAAGCGGACGCATATATACACGGCCCCGCCCACTCAGGCGAGCTTCGGCAGGAATTGGTTGGTACAGCATGGCGGCCAACTGGTTTGTCCAGTTGGCTCTGCTCTAGCCAATTGCCATGCAGTTTTAACTGCGTGATTAAAAAAGGCTTCAGTGTGTTTTGACATTGAGTGACCGCACAGATGGTAGGAAGGGTTGAGAATAGGAACAGTTTACACACCAACACTACCCGCTTTCTGTCTTTACAGACATGATGCAAGACATTTCTTAACAAATGTGACCTAACATCTCTACAGAGTAATTCAGTGTTTTAGATTTAGGATATAGTAGACCTACTGTACTTTTGGAAACTATTTGTCCCCACCTCAGTTTAGTAAAATATAACTATTACTATAAATTAAATAGTAATATAAAATATATATAATTAAATAGTAGTATAAAATCAGTGTGAACAATACATTTTCTCTGGGAAAAAAGTCAGTCAATCAGGCCATAGAAAAATCAACTGACAAAAGGTTTGATGTTCTTTGACTGAAAATTTATTGGCAGTTCGAGTGAGCACAGAACTCAACACCATCCATGATACTCAACTTTTTGTACTCATTGTAGTTAAAGCTGCATTTCTGAGTGCTGAAGACACATTCTGTTGATCCTATAAATAAGAAATCCATTAATATATATATATATAATGTTTTAATGTGCTATGTTTAACAAACACCAAATGTAATGTGTATTTTAAGTATGAGTTATGAAACCATGAGGAGAAAAAATGATGTGTGTGCTGTTACACTCACAGCACTGGTAGAGTCTGTTGATTCTGATGATGTCATTCTGGCTCATCTCGGTGGATGTCCCCAGCGCAGCGTTATTGTTAGGAATGGGAACCATAGTAGGGAGGCCATTCTTAGAGAAAGCGTATCTGACAGAGCGAGTGACAGATGCAGTTAGATGACAGCTCTACACCAGAGAAACAGCATCTCTTCATACTGTGAGCTCACTCACCTCCCGTACTGCATCACTGAGCTGTAGTCATACGGAGTTCCCTGGTTTAGGGTGTTAATTTTGTTGAAGTTGTACTTCATGTCTGATTAACAAACAAAACCTTTAGACTAGTAGATATGCACTACAGAACTAATCACTATGTGTTCTTTAAAAAAGAGTTTGTTATTAGCAATGTACCATCAATGATGTTCTCCCAGACGACTTGGATGTGATTGTCACGGTCACTACGGGTCTGTTCATGGTTGAAGCCAAGAGCATGGAGAAGCTCATGCTGCACAGTGCTGTGGTAAAGGCAGCCATTACGGGCCAGAGACACAGTCTGGGCATAACCCTGACGACCAACGTATGAGTAGCATCTGTAAGACAGAGATATCTGAATATTAGATTATTTCTTCATTATCTTGATAAACTAATCGTCACAAGTTACATTTGGAATTAAGTTTTCATTCTGATGGAAATCAGCTTCTTACTATAATTATTTTTCTAAACTTGTTAACTTTCACTTTAGTATTTTTTTTACATTGTCATAAAACTAGATGTGTGTTGTTTTTTGATATTTTTTTCTTATTTTGGTTGTTACATACCCACTGCGAGATTCAATGCTGATATAGTCTCTCTCATTGCTGCGGGGGAAGAAGCGGATGCAGGTGCTGTAGGAGAAAGAGTCCAGACCACGCTTGATGATGTCCAGCTCATAGGAGGCTGAAAGGGCAAAGGTCAGAGCTTGCTATAGAAAGGTTCATCTTTTAACTAACATCTCAGCAAGATGCATAAGGTACTTACCTCAGCAAGGATACAGAATTTAAACTACTTATACCTTTTAATGTAAGAAGCAAAAACATGTCTCATAACACTAGTGACTTACAGTAGTGGTTGGCGATGACGTAAGGCACATAAATCTTGCCGTCGCTGTATTTGGGCCAGAGACAGCCATAGGAGGTGCAGGGATCAGCATTTTTCTCATTCACAGCAATATCATCCATTAACTTGGGCTCATCATGTTCCAGAACTAAAACATAAACAGTTAATTTGGGATTGTTTAGTGAAGAACAGCATTGTGATGTTTATTGGTGAGTATGTGGTATACGTACCGATGCCTCTGTTGGCTCTGTGCAGCAGTTCAGACACAGACAGCTGAGCAGACTTGTCCTCAACAACTATTATAAAAACACATTAACATGTTCACTAATGAACCAGTGCTTCAATCAGTTCATAATGTAGAAACTGTCAGTCTGCTGGAGCATGTTACTTACCAGGCTGCATATGAGTTATACCCAAACAACACACACGAAATGAACATGGAAGAGAAAAATTGAAACATTAAATGACATCAATGCTATAATTTTACATTCTTCAGTGTTAGTTAGTGTGCAAAATGGTATAGAAGTATACTTGAAAATGTATGAAATATGAAAATGTATTTTACCTTCCCCTCAGCTGAGAAAACCAGAAGGAAGGCCAACAGGCCAAAAGTCACATTGGTCACAAACATGGCAGACAAAAACCTAAAGAAAGAGTCAGGGCAATGCTGTTTGGTGAGACAGAGAATTTACAGACACCGTAAATACAGTTATGTAATATGAAACCATGGTCTGAAATTAAATCCATAGCCATAACTTGATCAAATGGTACACAGATTATTTTAGTATTCATTAAATGTGTGTTAATTTCCAACTCATTTCCAGCTCTAATAATAGCAACCGCTTGAATGGGAATCAGTTTAAACAGACACCTCAAACATACCACGATTCTTACCGCAACAGTCCCACAACATTCATAGAGCAACACGTTTTATACTCTGCTGCGAGTTTATATTACAATGTTTTTTTTACAAATATGGGCAAAAAAGTTGAGACTGTTTAACCTTGTTTGAAAAAGAACAGGTGCTTAATTCCCTTCACTTGAACACGTGTCTCAAACAACGATAGCAAGAAAAGCAGGAAAACATCAGAATGTATTGGTTATTTTTGTTTTGTCCCTTTTTAAAACAATGGATTTAATTAATTTTAAATATTTTTTTCATATGTAATTTATATTGTATTTTTTATTTTAAAAGCTGATCAACAATTTAATATAAAACAATAACAATTTCTATGAAGATATGTTAAAAATGTATACTCTGTCCACCACATAGAAAAGTATTTGCCATACAACATTATTCTTAGGTATCTATATTATTATTTTTGTTATCATTGATTTATTTTACAGGACTGCTGCTATAGTGAATGAAGATCTCATTCACCTGACTTTTACTGATTCTAAGATGCCATAGAACTGCAAACAAAACTACCAACTGCTATGAACTCTTGCTTTTTATTTAGTATCTTTTTTATCTGTTCTTAAACGGTCTGTAGTTATACACTCAAATCCATGTCATGCAAATATAATAATAAGTAATATATGAACACAGCGATTTGTCTTTGGCCGCATGTTCAGAGGTGGGGAGTGCTCGGAACAGTACATGCTGGTATGAATAGAAACATTATCTCTGAAATGTTTGAGAAAAACATGAGAAACATGCAAGTGTTTTTCTTCTTTAGTCAATGAGTTCAGTCTTGTGTAATCTTCAATCAAGAACAGGTGTGAATTTCCCTGTCACAGTATGGTGCCTTCACATGCAGATGAATCAGAAACAGTAAGAGTTTTTACTTCATTAAGTATCCTGCTTGTGTTAAATCTCCTGTTCATTTTCTTTCTTGAATTTAATCATCCATTTGTTTAGGTGTTGCAACTCATATATCCAGAGCTCGCTACATACCCCTGCATATCTGGAGATGTGTTAGTAAGACAGAACTAAATTAATGCTGTTTTCATATTAAATGAATGACCAGTATTTAATTATCATTAATGTATGAAAGTCATTAAGAATGAGTTATAGTGTGTCCATGCAGGCCAATGGTTTATCATTTAAAATGGCCTTTTATTTACTAATAGAATTCATGGCTGTGAATCATATTATGTTTTAATAAAATGTTTTAATAAAATTAGTACAAACCTTTTGTGTGTGTGTCTAAAGCATTTTAAAACTACACAAAATATTTGTGCCTTTAACATCCCTGTAACAGCAAAACATTTTGATTTGGATAGTTTGTGGTTGATTGATTAATTTGATTTGTTCATATTATAATGTTTCTCTGCATGGGTTATTTGTGTGTCCAGTGAATGAATTACAAGGGTGTGAATTCCCAGTATCATAATTATATAATCATGTAGAAATTGCTGCTTTTCATTTAGGTTTTTCATGTCATATAAAGTTGCTGCTGCTATTTACTCTAGAAAGTTGCTCTTTGTATTGAGAACATACTGTTTTATGGCTATTCAATAGCCGCTATTGTATCCTAGTTTTACAGATGTACATACAGTAGTATAGATGTAGAACTAGGTACCTATGCATGAACAACTGATTAATATAAAGATAAGGGCACACTAATGTTTATTGCATTCACCAGTTTTACTATTACAAAAGGATTACAAAAAGTCGAGAATGTGAAAAAGAAAAGCTTTTATTAAGGTAAATTGGTTGAAAAACAATTATCTCACCTAAATCATTAATAGGAGTTAAATTTTTAAGCAAAATCTGGTTTTAATAGTGCACACAACTGCTGAGTTGCCACTTTTGTTAATCTGTCACAGGCTTCTAAATCCTAAACCCAGTAATACAGTATCTTTACAGTTTACAGAGGCTACTAAGAGGTTTAGTTTTAGGAATTTCGGAATTAAAAAGATAGAATAAGTTAAATCATTTAACACTGTGATGTGGAAAAAAATAGATAAATAAAAACTTAAGCTTAAAAATAAATGATGAATGTTGAAAAGAAGATGAACACATCAAACACATCCTTCATGCAGTCTGGCAGCACTTCAACCTGAATGAACAGGAAAAGAAAGACAAGACTTTGTTACGATAAGAGTTACAATGAAAATAAATCACACTATAGAGCCCACCTGCCTTGACTGTTGTACTAGTTTAGCCTACAGGACCAAAATAAAGACCCTTCAGACCAGTTAAGTATTGCTAGTGAGCAGCATGAGTATGTCCATCTGCTAACTGTATTAAACTGGTTGTAAAAATACGGTGACCTGAGGAGGTGTTTAATCTTTCAGGTGAGACATTAAACCTATGTCCTAACTCTCTGTGGTCATTAAATATCACATGACACACATTGTAAAGGCCTTGTTTCCTTCACTGGCCCTTGTCTATTATGGCCTCCCAATAATCCCCATCCACTAGATCTATCTCTATCCCTCTCTCTCTTCTCCACCTGTAGCTGGTGTGTGGTGAGCGCACTGTGGCTGCCATCGCGTCATTCAAGTGGATGCTGCACACTGATGCTAGTTGAGGAGACACCCCCTCATATGATGGGTGTATGGCAATACAAAATAAAGCACTATATAAATGCTTAATTCATTCATTCGTCCCATGAAATCACAAATGCAAGTGACAGTAAAGACTTGACGTACGGCAGTAGAGTCTGTTGATCCGAAGGATGTCATTGGCGCTCATTCTTCGAGCTTCACCAATCACAACATTCCTATTAGGAATGGGAACCATGGTTGGCTCGTTGTTCCACGAGAAAGCATTCCTAAAACCAGACACATAAAGAAACAACAGTAAACTCTTTTTTTTTTTTACATTTATTTAATTTTTTTTTACATTTATTTTTTGCACAGTAACACTTACCTTGAATAGTGCATCACAGAGTTGTAGTCATAGGGGGTTCCCAGATTATTGGTTTCTCTTTTCATGAAATTGTGCTGCTGTGCTGTTAGAGTAAATATAAAAGACAATAAATGTAAATGTGGTAATTACACTGTGAAATTCAATCTAGACTATAGTTAATATGATTAAATGTAACATGCCATGTTTTATCTATTTAGTTTGATTTAAAACATTACATCAATGATTTCTTATTTTTGGTTTCAATTTCTCAGAAGAGTTCTAAAGAAACATACCAGGTATGATGTTCTTATAAAGAATTCTGATGTGTCTGTCACGGTCGCTGCGGTTCTGTTCATGATGGAACCCAAGAGCATGAAGGAGCTCGTGTTGAACAATATAGTCATAGACGCACCCACGACGCTGTAGAGAAACAACTTGTCCTCCACCTTGACGCCCCAAATATGAATAGCAACTGTGGTTCAAGCATAACACATGAGAAATCAGGTTGTGTGTTTGTGTTTTGGGAAAGCATATTTACTATATACACAGAAATGGAGTAGAAAGGAGCTATAAATCAAGAGATTTACCCAGAATGAGACATTATGCGTAGAAAGTCCCTCTGCCCATTATGTGGTACAAATCGAATGCAGGAAACATCAGCAAAGGACCGTAAGCCTTGTTTAATGACTTGTATTTCATTTGGAGCTGCAGCAGAAGTAAAATTATTAACCGATTATGTGACACAGATGAGATCATATAAGAAGTAGTGATCGTCACTTACAGTACTGGTTGGAGATTGCGTATGGCACATAGACTAATCCATCTCTGCTTTTCCCCCATTTGCATCCACGAGCTGTGCACGGATCTGCATTCTTGAACCCTTCTGATACGGCAATGTCTCCAAATGTGATCAAGGGCCCATCCACTCGCTGTCCTGTGTGGTACAGTGTAATGTACAATTTCATTCAATCTGTTGATTCTGCTAATATATATATATTTAATAGGAGATGAATTTGCGGTCAATTGCTATATGCACAGTGTCTGTTAGTGCAGTCCACTGGACCTTATTAGACTCAGATGATAAGTTTTAAAATGTTTGGAAAGTAGGCCGTGGGAAGATTGTTCAACTCAGGATGTTAATGCAAACTGCAGCCAGGAGAGGTTTCTAGTTTCAAGATGGTTGTTACGCTCAGAAAAGACAAGAATACAGAATTTCAATCGAGAATATTTATGTACAGTAATGATGAAACAACAGAACAAAAATGGAGGCGAATATTCTAGTAAGTGGTTCACTCTGGCAAGTAGGCAGGTAAGCACACATAGAACTTTTGAGAAAGGTAAACCTTTAGTGAGGACGTGGCTTCGGCAGGTAAATGGTGAAGAGGTGAATACCGCTCATACAATTCATGCGTGCATCAAATCCTTATTTGAGGAATCCAGACAGCGGCATAAGGCATAATAGTGCAAAGAGGTCTCCATAAATCCCTCCATGAATCCGATTGCTAAGAATACAGTTCAGTGCAATTGGAGGCCAAAGTAAGAGAAAAGGATACTTAGTCTCTCTGTGAAGCAGCTTTTTCCGTGAAGAAACAGGCTCTGTGCAGACTGGGAAAGGTAAGGTTCTCAGGAGCAATACGACCTTAAGCTTAGCCGTCAAGCTACTGGCAAGAGAGGCTTTGAACCTTTGCAGGAAAGTATCAACCGGTGATTCTAATTAATCAATTGGAGATTGAGAGCAGGGGCCGGTGACTGTGCTGGGATCAGTGGGCTGATCCAGGCTAAGCAAACTGTGAGGAGCTTGACATCACGCCCCCCTCCGGAAAGGTGCGTCCTCACACCGTAACAGAATGAATACAATAGCGGAGGAGTGGGTGGGCACTCTGGAGGTTTGATAGCCACCAGTGGTCATGGTGGATCAGAAGCTGGCTGTGGTCATGGTGGATTGGGATCTACATGAGGGCAGGGCGGATCTGGAGCTGGCAGAGGTCTTGGCGGATTAGGATCTACATGAGGCCAAGTTGGATTTGGACCTGGCAGAGGTCGTGGCAGATCTTAAGCTTAAGCTTTGGCCATAATTGATCAAGATCTGGCTGAGACCATGTCTCAAACGGACGTTCTTGTGGCGCTAGATTAGGGGCCTGCTCATGCACCGTTGGCTCACGGAAGAGCTTGTGCAGCGTAGGTTCAGGGAAGTGCTCTTGCAGTGCCTGTTCAGCGAAGTGCTCTGGAGGGCGCTCGTGCTGCACAGATTCAGTGAGGTGATTCTAATTAATCAATTGGAGATTGACAGAAGGTGCCAGTAACTGTGCTGGGATCAGTGGGCTGTTCCAGGCTCAGAAGAATGTGGGGAGCGTGACAATGGTAAACAGATTATGTTTTTACCACGTTCGGTTTAAGATCTGTTTGGAATTTTTGGAAATGTAAAAATAAATGTGGTACCTGCTAGCAAAGAATGAATGTGCAATTTTCAATCAGCTAGTCTGCTTTTTTTTGTTCATACCAATTTGAAAAGCAAACTATATTTTAAAAATTGAAATCAGTGATCATAAAAAGAAACTAATGCATTATAAAAATCTAAACACTTAAGACTATTAATCTAACAATCTAAAACTAGACACTACAGACAATTTCACTAAAAACAAATTACATTATACTTTCCTTCAATAAAAAGCAAACAGTATAAGAATTGAGGTATATGAATGTGGATTTGTAATCTGAGAAATAGTACTGGCCCTCGTCACTATATCAAAGCTGCCCATCTGTTGACTATGTTACCAAATCATAGCTTGCATACGCTTACCTGCATGTTTGTTGGTCTTGATCATAGTTGACACTCGCATGTCTTTTTTCTCAGTGATGTTACCTGAGACATGAATCAGTAGATTAATAAAAAAAACATAACAAAACGACAAGTTACCTTTTTGCTTTCTGTGCATCTTACCAGTCATCCCAGAGATCTTTTCAATTAAGTCCTGTTTATGAATTGAACACATATATATTAGAAATAGTAGGTAAAAAGTGAGAAAGTGCTAATTTTCCATTTCAGATTAGTATCTTTTCTTACATCAATAGGACGACTCTGAGCAGGAACAGAGCTCAGCAGAAGAGAGACAGCCACCACCAACAGGTACATGGTGAGAGCCTTCTGAGATTCTGGTCTGGATCAAACAGAGCCGGCAGTTATATACTCTTCTGAAAGTTTTAACTTCCTTTTTCTGTGCTGCAATCCAGTTTTCATGATTCCACTGCCAAATTACCTCATGGTAAAAAAGCCGAGTAATTCATAATAATTAAATGATCAACTGAATGTTATATGTTAATTATTAAAAATAAATAAATAAATAAATAAATAAATAAATAATAAAAAAAAAATATATATATATATATATACTGTATATATATATATATATATATATATGTGTGTGTATATTGTGTACAGTATGTACATATTTATAATTGTATGAATATTAGTGCTGTCAAACCATTATTTGTGAAGGTTTTAATTTATGTAATATATGTGTGTGTACTGTGTATGTATATAAATACATACATATACATGTACACATTTAAGAAAAATATATTATATTTATATATTAAATATACTGTATGTATATATATTAGGCTATATTTCAATTATATGAATATAAATATAAACATTTTGTAAACAAAAACATTTTTTTAGATGTGATTAACTAATTTGACAGCATATACTGTATATATATATACTGTTTCAGTCATATATACTGTATAATGCATATAAACACAGTTGGCTTTGTAATGGAATTCAATAAAAGTGAAATGATATTTATTTATTTATTTATATAAATATAATTTTAATTTATTTTATTAATTTATTAATTTATTTTATGTGCACCTGATCTGCAATCAAATATTTCATGTAAACAAACACCTCACACTCAGTGTCTGGTCAAACTTTGGACTGTTATTTGTGCTCTGTGTCAGTCACTGGATTTGATCTCAGTCTGTGATCTCTCTGTTTCCTGTTCCCCTGGATCTCATAATATGGGCATTTGCAACTTACCTAAATACTTACTGATTCTCACAAGATGTGCGCTCTTGATTCCATCTGTCATATACATAACTCATGTTCACCTGCAAGGACTGTAATATCATTATTTGATATCCTGCAGATTATCACTCTGTTTAAACTCCCAGGTGCCATCCAATTTACATGCATGTTTGTTACATAATGGAAAAAAAATTGATCTCAGTTCCATTTAATGTTAATTATTTCTGTAGATTATTATTAAGACTGCAACACAATTGAGCATTATTTTTCATATGTTTATGTTGTAAACTGTTGGAAAAAAAAAAAAAAATAGCATTCTCAAACTGCAATTCCTTCCCACAGCGTACCACAAACCTAGTTTACAAAGAGGAAGCTTTTATGTTTCTGGTTTACTGTTAACCACATATTGAGTCATTTGGTTCCTAAAAAAAGGATGTTGTAATATGTTGTAACAATATGTTACAAAAACACACCGTGTTTTGTTAAATGCGACAGTCCAGCCTACCAGATCTGTTCTTTGACTGAGCTTTGTAGCAACTGTGACCGCTGCTGTTGATGACTGACAGTAACATTTGTATTGGACTTTTTAAAGTAATATTTAGATATAGAATTAAATAGGGTTCACAAACCATTTTTAATGCAACATGTTTCATGTGTTTATAAGCCCTTGCTTTTCCCTTTTGTCTGTTTTTGTTTCCTTTTGTGGTTTTCTGTGATGTTTATTGAGATCCTAAGCATTTGTGATTAAACCAGTAGGCAAGTGCAAGATGTACAGTACACGGGTATATGATCTATACTCACTTCTTTATCAGCTGTGCATGCCTAGTTCTAAATCCCGCTTGATGCGTATCTTAGTGTTGTCAATTATAAAAATCATGACCAGCACATGAGTAGCTAATCCAATCTCATGTGTCTAAATGGAAATATCCACTGAAAACACCCAATCTCACGCAGTGTATGTTTCATTTATACTCAAAGTCGGAGAGTGCTCTTGTGCAGAAATTACAAAAAAGCCTCATAGAAAAAAGAATGTACAACGTATGGAGGCTTAACTAAAATTTTTATAGATTAAATCCAGTAGTTGTCTAACATGAACTACTGTAAATGTCCAAGACTAGTCTTTTATGTTACTGCTTATAACACAGGACATCAATATGGGTTGCTTAAAAAAATTGGGATCATAAAAAAAAAGTATACCCACTTTTACAGGGACCACCACACCACTGTCCGAAACAATTTCTCATTGAGAAAGTTTCTTCATACCTACATTTCACAACATTTACATTTATTCATTTAGCAGACGCTTTATCCAAAGTGACTTACAGGTGGGGAAAACAGTAAGCAATTCCTAAAGAAGCAAAACAACTTAGGAAGTGCTTATTATACCGTATAGCAGGCAATGTTTAGATAAGTGCAGCATAAAAAGGGAAAGAAAGGATAGGGCTAAGAGAATTTATTAATTATTATTATTATTATTTTTTTTTTTAATGATGTCAAGTAGTGTTGAAAGAGATGGGTTTTCAGCAGTCATTTGAAAGTTGTAAGGGAGTTGGCATTTCGGATAGTGATGGGAAGATCATTCCATCAGCCAGGAACGGTTTAAGAGAATGTTCTGTAAAGAGATTTTGTGCCTCTTTGTGATGGTACAGTGAGGCGTCACTCACTGGCAGATCTCAGAGTTCTGGAGGGAGTGTAGAGTGACCGGCTAGAAGAGCATTACAGTAGTCCAGCCTAGAGATGACCAGGTCCTGGATCAGGAGTTGTGTGGCTTGCTCTGTAAAACAGTGCCTGATCTTTCTAATGTTGTGAAGGGGAAACCTGCAAGATCGGGCAGTTTTAAGCGATATGGTCTTTGAATGAGAGGCGGTCATCAAAGATAACTCCAAGATTTCTTGCAGAAGTTGATATGGTAATGGTTAATGTATCCAGATGGATGGTGAGAGTTGGGGTTGCAGGGAAACGAGGAGTTCAGTCTTTGCCAGGTCGAGCTGTAGATGTTCTTTCATCCACTCCGAGATGTCCGGCAAAGAGCCTGAGATCCGTCCGTCTACTGTTGGGTCATCTGGTTGAAATGAAAGATAGAGCTGTGTGTCATCAGCATAGCAGTGGTAAGAGAATCACAACAGAAGAACGAGTCTTTATATGGTTTACATATTTAGTTGCATTATTTTTTTTGTTGTTGTTGTATTTACAACCCAAATTTCTTAAATGTTTAGACATTTTTCAAATTTGAGGTAATAGTGTGCATAGGGTCCAGAGCTCTGAGGGACCCTGTGATTGCCTACTGGCCATCGGGAACACCCGGGCAGTCCATTTGAGTAGTGTGCAGATTTATCTTCGAGCATGTGTGCAGTGCTTCTGCCATGATTCATCAGAAATAAAGAGCGCAAGTCACTTGATCCATACAGGTGTGACACAGAATTGTTCATAGTGTGATATGAGAACATTAAAGGTTCTTGAATTGCTATTATTTACAAAAAATACCATTCTTAAAGAGACATTCTCCAAAAAGGGAAAATTGTCATAATTTACTCAAAACCATGTCATTTCTGTATGAAATTCTTTCTTCTGTGAAACATAATTTAAAAAATTCAAGCATTTTTTGTTCATACAGTAGAAATAAAGGGTATCCAAAATGGTTTGGTAACATAGAATTTGGTGTATAAGGGACATTGTCTAAAGGCCCCAATATACTTTGAATGAAATCAAAGAATGAACTGAAATAATGTCATTTCCAAACAAAATTGTTTTGGCAGTTTGAATAGAATCACCAAAGCGAACATTATGAGGAGTTTGTTTTGATTCCTAAACACCTTTGAGTTACCATTGGTCTCCATCTCCAGCCTCACAGTCATGGACTCCACCTTTTCCTCTGACCCCTGTTGTTCCAAACTTATATAAGCTTTGTTCATCTTTAAAACACAATTTAAGATATTTTAGATGATACCGAGAGGTTTGTGATTGTACCATTGACTGGCAACTATATAACACTGTCATGGCCCAGAAAAATATATAAGACATCATCAAAATAGTCTATCTGCCATCAGTGGTTCAGTCTGAAAGTTATAAAGTGACAAGAATATTTTTTGTTAGTGAGGAAAACAAAACCAACTATTTGTTTCCTCTGTGTCTCTTCGCATTATCATAGCCCTATTTTGGAGAATATCCAATGTAAATACTCTAATTCCTAACCATGTAAATCAGGTAAATACACAGGGAAATTTAATGTAGACTGCATTTAGCAATAACTACTAATCAGCAATCAGGTGTATACACAGAATTATGTATACACAGAAATGGGACAAAAAGTAGCCCTAAATCCACAGATTTACCCAGAATCTGACTTCATGTGGAGAAAGTGCCTCTGCCCTTCATGTGGAATGAATCGAATACATCAAATTCATCGATGCAATCAAATTCAGCTGCAGCAGAAGAAAAATATTAAACCGATTATGTGATGAGATCATATCAGAAGTAGTGATCGTCACTTACAGTACTGGTTGGAGATTGCGTATGGCACATAGACTAATCCATCTCTGCTTTTCCCCCATTTGCATCCACGAGCTGTGCACGGATCTGCATTCTTGAACCCTTCTGATACGGCAATGTCTCCAAATGTGATCAAGGGCCCATCCACTCGCTGTCCTGTGTGGTACAGTGTAAAGTACAATATCATTCAATCTGTTGACACTGATAATATACTTTTTTTTAAAGGAATTTTCCATTAACAAGTGATTGCCTGTCAAACCATGTACTGTAGCTTTCATACTATTACCTGCATGTTTGTTGTTCTCGATTATAGCTGACACTGGCAAGTCATCTTTCTCAGTGATGTTACCAGAGACAAAGACTAAACAGAAACATAGACTAAATTCAATAAATTAATAACAAATCAGTAAATTCGCAATCCAAAACTACAAAATTACAAATTAATAACTTTTTCTTATCGTACAAAAAATCTCTTATAAATCCTGTTGATAGATTTTAAACACATAGAATCAGAAATTCTTGATAAAAACTAAAATCTGCTCACAATAGGTAGCTGCTGCTGATGATGATATAATTTTTGCATTTCAGATTATTATAATTTCTTAACTCAATAGGACAATTTTGAGCAGGAACAGTGCTCAGGAGAAGAGAGACAGCCACCACCAACAGGTACATGATGAGAGCCTTCTGAGATTCTGGTCTGGAACCGGCAGTTATATACTCTTCGGAGAGCATTAACTTCCTTTTTCTGTGCTGCAAACCAGTTTTCATGATTCCACTGCCAAATTACCTCATGGTAAAAAAGCAGAGTAAATTTGATCTATCTCTGGGGCTCATCTAGTTGTCCTGATCTCTGCTGAGTGTTTCCCTGTTTGTGATTGTTCGCTGCCTAGCCTGACCATTGCCTTGTTTTGCCTTACCCACGTTTTTCCCGTTTGCCTGTGTTTGGCTCTGGCTGTACGACCTTGCTCAAAAATAAAAAAGCTGCACATGGATCCGCACCTATGTTACAGAAGACTTCACCAATACAGGATCCAGCGGCTTTCTTTAGTGTAGAGGCCTGTGTGGGATGGATTTTTCAGTCCCGCTCCTGCATAAATATATTCTCTCCTGCTCGCAGTATTCAAGTTTTGTCCCGCTCCTGCCTGCAAAAGCCCACAGGTAAACATAAGTAGTTTTATTCTCACCGCTGCTTCCCGTTACTCTTGTTTAATTAAATGGAATGATAAACATGGACATGAACGAGGACCTTTTCAGAGCATAGAAGTGCTGTCAGAGTAGTTAGAAATAGGTTAATAATTTCAATAAAACAAAATAATAATAAACTTTGATTTCTCAAGTAGTCAAACAGAAAAGCATTTGGCCTAATATTGCATCCGAACGTGTCTTTTTATCCTTCAGCAATGTAGAAAAAACAAGTTCAATTTAGCTTCCATCTGTGTCATGCTCTTTAGACATTGTGCCTTGGTTTGGGTCTAGTCTTGAACATTGACTACAGAAATATATATGAAATATCATGTCCGGGACTTTTCTACACAAAGACTTAAAATCTTACAGGGATAATTTTAGTTGAGATTTTCTGCGATGGGGAGAGGAACAAGGCTTTTGCTCTGCTATGCATAGGCTCCTTGTCTACCATGGGAATCTGAATAAAAGCTGCACATGGACCCGCACGTCCCTGTCTCCTATGTAACACCCACCTGCAATACAAAACACCTTTTTTCCAGGCTGCTTTCTTTAGGATGCGAGTGTGCTCATTATACCATGGTGTCAGACTGTTTTCTTTTATCTTCCTTAATCATAAAGGTGCAGTTGATTTAAAATTTTAGAAAAGAGAGAGTCAAGTCACTTTTATTTATATAGTGCTTTTAACAATACAGATTGTAGCAAAGCACTGAACATTATCAAATAGAAC
>JAUCNO010001819.1:12264727-12279545 GCA_032353835.1 Enteromius viviparus
TTGACTCCGGACCGTTAAATTATTAGAAAAATAATGCACACCCGAGGTGTAACGGCCACTCCGCTTCGCGTCGTGACTGCATCACCACCTCGGGTGTGCATTATTTTTCGAATAATTCAATGGCCCGTCGTCCATTATTCCTTACATAAAATATTTTGGGCATGTTTTTGATGTTTCTTTCCCCTTTTTTTATTGTTCTCTCAGACCACTAAAGAGATGATTGCACGCTCATGTGCTACAATTGTCACACACCCGTTTCATGGTAAATACAATAAATAACAGGTTTTGTGATTTGAATCTTGCTGCTTCTTTTTTTTTTTTAATCTGTGAATGTTAACTGTTGTTGTTTTCCCCATCCCAGTGATCACACTTAGATGCATGGTCCAGTTTATTGGTAGAGAAGCCAAATACAGGTCAGTTGTTTTCTTATCCGTTATTTTTCTTCTCTGTTTGACACATTTAATAATTTTTCTATTCTTTCCAGTGGTGTCTTTGACTCCGTAGTTACCATCTACAGAGAAGAGGGAATCCTTGGTTTTTTTGCGTAAGTGTAAAACGACATATTTTTAAATTAGGTGCCTCATGATGCACTTTTAAAAGTTGTGTTGTTTTTAATGTATGGCACTATGGTAAAAAAAAAAAAAAAAACATTTATATGGTGAAAACTCAGTCAACCTTACTAGTGTACTAGTCATTTCAAGTGCTAATAATAATGCTGTCAGACCATTTTACAACTCTTTACTCTGTTTTGTCAACCTACAGTGGCCTCATTCCTCGTCTACTGGGTGATGTTCTTTCCCTGTGGATCTGCAACATGCTTGCTCACTTCATAAACACATATGCTATAGACGACTCAGTACGTAAACATACATTAACTGTGTGCACACAACAGAACATCTTGATAATTATGTATTTATTATACTGTTTTGCTAGAACAACAATTCTACATTTGTGTCAATTGTAGTTGCATGTTATGTATTGTTGATTGTCCTGTTTTTCCTGTCTCAGACAAGTCATACAGGAGAGATCAAAAATTGCTCTCAAGCTTTGACTGGGGTAAGTCATTTTTCGCATTCAGATATCTTTTTTACATGTGTTACTAAAAACTGTAAGAACAATTTAAAGCAATTTAAAATGTAAATAAAAAGAAATAAAAGAAAAATTACATAGAAGGAAACAAAAAACAAGAAGGCTATTTGTTCAGAAAAAAGCCAGAGCGCGATGTTTTGATTCATATGTGTGTTTGTGTCTGACAAGTTCAATTAAATTGTATCTTTTTCATCTTTGCTTAGTTTTTTGCAAGTATGCTGACGTATCCATTTGTATTGGTGTCCAACTTGATGGCAGTAAATAACTGTGGGTAAGGGATGCTATGTGACTCTAATGGAAGCGTTTTGCATGAGATGTTGAATAGTGAGCCAGTAGTCAGATGGCGTGTTTAATGTTTTGATAAGCATAAACTCCTAAACTTGTTCACCCCTTTTTAGTTCTTTAACTAAAGATAATTTATCAAAGTTCTATCCACGTACTGTAAATGAAAAGTACTGGCATAAAGGCTACCTATATGTCCTTTAAGTATTTGAGACTAATAAAAACTAATATTTCTCCTGATCTGACCCAGACTGGCTGGAGGTCTGCCACCTTATGCTGGCGTTTATCCCAACTGGCTTCACTGCTGGAGTCACCTGAGCCGAGAGGTGAGCAATCTTTTCTTGATATGAGTTACTGGGAATGGGGACATTTCTTAAATGTCTTGGTTCTTCCTCTGTTGAGCTTCTAATGTTAATTGGAATTTGAATAAGCTAATTGAATTAAAGCAGCACAATACTGTAATAATGCCTTTATCTATGTGACTGCATAAAACAACTGGCGAGTATTTTATTCTAGTCATCTGGATATGTTTTTGGTAACTCTTTATTATACGGTTACAAATATTGGTTGCTTATTAGCATACATATTTTAGAATATTAGCCATTTATTAGTAGTAATTAATAGGAGTGGCACAGCTCACAAAACCCATGGTTCAGTTTGTATCACGGTTTTAGGGTCACGGTTTTCGGTTCAAAACGGTTCTTGTTATTTTTTGTTTTAATCTTTAACACTTCAGAAATATACCTCAGAATATGATATATAACTTAATTATCCACAATTTAGGATACAGTATTAAAAAAGTAATATCATGTAATCATTCATAAACTGAATTGGATACGTGTTGCACAATACTTGCATACAGTCGCAGTTCTATCTATTGTTTTATTTCCGCTGTCATCATAGGTAATAGAGTGCGGATCGGGACACCTTTTTTTGTCCGAGCCCAGCCCACCTCCTACAGACCTGTAACCAAATTTTTTCCTCATACTAAGGACATACGGACTATTTTTGTGTGGAAAGCCCGCTTTTATTTCCGGCGTTCAAAAATGTCAAGAGAAAAAAAGCGTCGTTATAATACAGGCGTACATTGGCGCTGATGTGACCGAGCCGACCTGAACCCGAGCATCCTTTCTAAATATCTGTCCGAACCCGGCCCGGGCCGTTGGGTACCGTTGGGCTCGGGTCAGGTTTCCATCCTCTAATAGGTAACATGAAAGCCAAAATGTTCCCACACACCAGATTTATACGAAGCTGGAGCATCCTCCGGGCAGCCTTCCTTTTCTCTCCCACTTGCCATTTCTACACGTACAGTATTGTGACCTGCAGCACTCACTCCAACTGTAGACACCTCAATTTTTTCGCGCGAAAGGGAAACACGCTGACGTCACATACGGGACACAAGGCTACATTGCGCATGTCATTATTCGTCGAACCGTGCGACGCATGCATGCACCGAACCGAGACAACCGTACCTAACGGTTCGGGTTTTTTTCATGAACCGTGCCACCCCTAGTAATTAAGCACATATTAAAGGGATAGTTCACCAAAAATGAAAATTTTATATTAATCTGCTTACGCCAAGGGCATCCAAGATGTAGGTGACTTTGTTTTCTACCTAAGAAACAAAGATTTCTTGATTTAAACGGTTGCAGTCTGTCAGTTATATCATGCAAGTCAATGGCAACCAAATATTTCAAAGTTCTGAGTAAAAAGAAATAAAAAACAGACGAAACCAAATTAAACCCTACGGCTTATGAAGATGCGTTGCGGTGTTGCAAAGAACGATTGGTTTTGTGTCTTAACATCTCAATGGATCGTCACAAGTCGCAGGGTTTAAATTTGTGTAGTCCGTGTATGTTTTTTTGGGACTCAGAGCTTAGGAATGTTTGGTTGCCTATGACTTCCATTTTATGAATGACAGACTGCAAGTGTTAAAAATCTTTGTGTTCTACTGAAGAAACAAAGTAACCAACATCTCTTTAATGCCTTATTCTACGTCCCTAATCCTTCCCAATACCTGAACTTAAAAACTACCTTACTAACTATTAATATTCATAATTTATTTAAAAGTTGTAGTTAATAGTGAACAAGTGTTACTCTGAAGTTTTTTATCAGTATGTTTTTCTGTTGCACAATTTCTCCAAACAAGTCGATGTATAAAACTGGATGTGACAGAATATATTGAGCAACAGAAAAAAACATTGTCAGAGACGTTTCATTATTTGAGTTGAATGAGTTCTTTTAGCAATCCAAATAAAATTCTGATTCTTCTCTTCTTGTGTCTCTCAGGGCAACATGAGCAGAGGCAACAGTCTGTTCTTCAGAAAGTTGCCTGCAGGGAAGACGTACGCCATTGAGCAGAAGAGATTTTTTTGAATGGGAAGCTGTCTGCATAGTCTAAAATTATAATAATATAACTGAGCTGGCCCACAAAGTTGGACTCCTAATTCTTCGTATGCACTTGTTTAAGATGACAAACTTTTTTTGATAATCAGTCCGCCTTCAGGATTATTACTGTTAATTTTATCAGGACATTGTTTTCACTACATTATGATTTGATTTGAAATCATGAGACATAAAGAGCTTTATTTTAATACCCAGGGATTTGTATACATAACCAAGTTAAACAAACCGCAGTATAATTTCAGTGGAGCACTCGAGGCCGCTCTAGACCATCTGTGCCTGAGTCCAGTACAGGCCCCTTACATCCCTGTTTTTTGTGCTTGACCATAATGCTTGTCAGTAAAACAGTAATAATGCACCTGCTGTGGTTTCCACTGGTTCATGCACTGACTGACTGACAAACATGAAAATCTCTACCATGTTAGAAGTAGACTGTATTGTGTTCATGTGAGAGGAAGGTTATGCAGCACCTTATACCATTGCATTGTCTGTCTGTCTGTCTGATGTCTACCAGATGTGTTTTGCATAACTGTAAGCTTTACCTCCACCCTGGTAATTTTGACAGATAAGAGCCTCTGTGGCTAAATAGCGGTGATGGAGTTAGAACATACTGCATCTCCATCAGAGCTCCGGTCCAGTCACAATCAGTTGACATTTTTATTTCTAATGACCATTCTAATTGATCCAAATAAATGTGAGAATGCTTTTTTTGGTCTTTGTGTCTTAGTCGTCCATCATCTGCACAACAGACTGGTGCTATACTTGAATTATTTAAGGAACTAGCTTCAATATTGTTCTTCACTTTCAAATTTGTCATTGTCTGGAGAACAAAGTAAATGAAATACAGTTTCAACAGAACTGTGAATAGTGTTTGTATTATTTACATATGGGACAAGTAAGAAAGTGTAAAAAAATTTCTCATTAAATAGGGATTTAGTAATCTGATTTTTAAAGCAGGGGTCTTCCACAGAGAGGTCTGCCAGTTTTGTTTGATAACATAAAATGTTTTCAAAAAGATACAAATGTGTATTAAAAATATTCAAATGTCGACCAAAGCAAAGCTAAGATCAATGTTTTTAGTGTCCTATTTGCATTTGTTATTTATCATGTACAGTATGTCTTTGCAAATAATATTTAATAACTTTGATTATACCACATTTAGCATTAACATTCATATAGTGCAATATTTTTTTTTGGTCAGACAGAAAGGCACATAGTATTTATTTTTTTCTAGTCAACATTGCAGATAGAGTGCTTAGTTGGTCGTGTGATCTCAACTTAGCTTAAAATATCGATGACTGGAGTCTTTGTTTTATGTGAATAGACCTTATTTTTGTACAGTATTACACTATCAGAGTAGGGAGAGTATAGAGGATATGAAAAGGTGGCATCCTCTCCTGCAGCATTTCTAGAAAACTAGGTTAAGTCTAGTTTCATGTTAAAAGGACAATAATGCAGTACTGGTCTGGTCATATAGCTTCAATATGTTCCTAAAAAAACGTAATTTAAAAAAAGACAAAATCTAATGGTACTTCAGTGTTTTGTTAAAAAGCAGTAGTATCCCGAGAGAAACAAAAATATATTCTCATGGTTAAGTTCAGTGGCCCCACGGCCCACTGTATATAATATATATATATATATAAAGTATATCCCCCAGTTTCACAGAGAAGCCTTAAGCTAGTCCCAGACTAAACTGCATGTTTGAGCTGTCTCAGATGAAAATATCTCTAACAGATCTTAAAACATGTCAGTGTCATTGTTCTGTGTTAAGATGCACACCTGTAATATTTTCTTATCAAGCATTTTTGTAAACGTTGCTTAAATATCTTAATTTAACTAATGCCTAATCCTGGCTTAAGCTGAACCCCGTCTGTGAAACCGGGCCTACATGTATATCTCAAAACCACAGATTTACATCAAAGAGTTTTAAGACAATATAAACACACACTGTTAAGTAATTGGAGGATTTGGTTGATGGGTTTTTTTACTTTAATTTGGCACTCTACACTCCTGTCCAATTGGTGGCGCTAATACACATTGAGCAGGTTTGCCAACTGCCAAAAGTCTACAAGAAGAAGAAAAAGCGCAGAAACAACATTTCAAGATGTCGTCGCTGAATGACAGATCAGTTTGGGATGAAGTGGAGGTTTGTTTTATGTTGCTTTTCCGTGGTTCAATAACGTTTCCCAAAACTAGTACATATTGTACACATGTGCAGAAATATGTATTAGGAGTGACGTGTTTAAATGAAACGGTTTTAGATCTGATGGCTTTCTGATGGAAGAGCATAGCATGACACAGTGAATTTCACTATGCTTCATTCACTCTTTTTTAGTGTGTGCATTAACCTAAACGATCATTCATCGTGTTAGACAATGACAGAATAACTTCAATTTTTAATTCGGTCTAAGATTACAAAAAGATCACAATACATCTTTAGTAAAAGTCTGCTTGTAGCTTGCTAGGATAACGTTAGCAGGGAAAGCTAATGGTGATCATGGTTACTGAGGTTTCCTGCAGCTCGCATGAAGTTTAACCAGGAGATGCTGTTTTGAGTATAGGAAGTATACAGGATCCCTGACGTTTATGAGGTTAGATAAACAGACAACTTCTATAACCTTACTTGACTCCTACGTTATATTTTAAAGGATGGCATCGGCGAAGAAGTCCTTAAGATGTCCACTGAAGAGATTGTTCAGAGGACTCGTCTTTTGGACAGTGAGATTAAGGTAGCCTCTTCAATTCACATTTAGTGTGCAGATGTTTGTTTTCAGTGTCTTCGTGCAGTTCTGTGCCTCATCGTGATGTTAATAATTACAGATAATGAAGAGTGAGGTTCTGCGTGTCACTCATGAGCTGCAAGCCATGAAGGACAAGATCAAGGAAAACACAGAGAAAATCAAAGTCAACAAGACTCTGCCCTACCTAGTCTCCAATGTCATAGAGGTAACATTTTTCCTGTTCTCTAAACATCTCATTTAAAGTGTAATGGTTGTTTGAATCTAGTATGAGTATGGGATTTAAAGTTTGTACTTGTTGTGTGTTTGAATGGAAGCTGCTAGATGTGGATCCTAATGACCAAGAGGAGGATGGAGCCAATATTGATCTGGACTCACAGAGGAAGGGCAAGTGTGCTGTCATCAAAACCTCCACGCGGCAGGTGAGTCAATTAGGCAGCATTGTTATTGTGTGGCTATGAATTTTACTTTCTTTGGTCATTTCCCTGTTTATTATTTTTTTATTACTGATTCATATAACTCTTAATGGTTTTATAGTGTATGACACCGTACTATAATTGCAGACATATTTCCTGCCGGTGATTGGTTTGGTGGACGCTGAGAAGCTGAAACCTGGTGATCTTGTGGTAAGTGAGAATTCATTTCCCTTGACAAATTATTCACAACCTCAAATAATGTCATTTGAAATGTCTCTTTTGCTTACAAATGTGAATTTGCATCTGCGGTTCACAGGGTGTGAATAAAGACTCTTACCTGATTTTGGAGACTCTCCCCACTGAGTATGACTCTCGAGTTAAGGCCATGGAAGTCGATGAGAGGCCTACGGAGCAGTACAGTGACATCGGTGGCCTTGACAAACAGATTCAAGAGGTATTAAAGTGGCTTACAATGACAGTATTGTAGACAGAATGTTACTTGCTTATCTCTGAGCTCAATGCTTTGCTATTTGCAGCTCGTGGAAGCAATTGTTCTGCCTATGAACCACAAAGAGAAGTTTGAGAATCTAGGAATCCAACCACCAAAGGGAGTTCTGATGTATGGACCACCAGGCACAGGAAAGACCCTGCTTGCCAGAGCCTGTGCTGCCCAAACCAAGGTGGGGGGGTTAATTCAAATATAAAACCTATTAAACCTTTAAACCCATTTACTTAACAGCTGATTTATACACACTTCTAAGCTTTGTTTGGTGCACTCTGTCTGAAACAAGCAACACAAATATTAATATGAGGTTTGCAGACATAAACAGTCATTATATTTACAGAATGTTCAGTGCATGACTTTTAATTAAATTGGTCTTTAGTGGGGTACAAATAAGGCAAATTGTTTTGCATTAAACTATATATTGAATTATTCCTTTACTGTCCTTTCTCAGGCGACGTTTTTGAAGTTGGCTGGCCCTCAGCTGGTGCAGATGTTTATTGGTGATGGTGCCAAATTGGTACGTGATGCATTTGCTCTTGCCAAGGAGAAAGCTCCTTCCATCATCTTCATTGATGAGCTGGATGCTATCGGCACCAAGCGCTTTGACAGTGAGAAGGCCGGAGACAGAGAGGTGCAGAGGACCATGCTGGAGCTGCTTAATCAGTTAGACGGCTTCCAGCCCAACATGCAAGTGAAGGTAAACACTTGAGCCATATGCTTATGTCATATTCGTGGGGCTATCAGCCGCATCGAGTGTTTTTTGTTTTTTAAATTTTTGTCTTCCACAAGGTGATTGCTGCCACTAACAGGGTGGACATCCTTGACCCGGCTCTGCTCCGTTCAGGTCGTCTGGATCGTAAAATAGAGTTCCCCATGCCCAACGAGGAAGCTCGTGCTCGCATTATGCAGATCCACTCACGCAAGATGAATGTCTGGTATGGAACATTTGTTATTTTGTGTCTCAACTGGTCTTGGATGGTGTTCTGTGTTAATGTTTTTATTGTTAGCTTGGACATTTGCTTTTAAATTGTCATTTTGGATTTTTGCACATAAACAGATCAGACATTTGTTGTGGTAGAGCACTATTTTCCCTTCAACTATTTTTAATACATTTGCAAATTTGAATAATTCTCTAACAGAAAAATTAGCATTATGCTCTCACCATTTATTTCATGATGGTATCCTTTACTTTGTGTGCTATAGTCCTGATGTGAACTATGAAGAACTGGCACGCTGTACTGATGACTTCAATGGAGCTCAATGTAAAGCAGTTTGTGTTGAAGCTGTAAGTATAATCTCTTAAATTAATTTACCTTTACTGCTAGAATCTTTTTTTGTTTGTGTTTTGATATTTAGATTGTGTTTAAGGCCTAGGACTCAAATGTCATTTGTGTGACTAGTTTAATTTCAAAAAGGCACATGTGTAAAATTCAGTCGTTCACATTCTTGTATGCAAGATACAACCTGACGATACCTGACAATAATTTTTTTTTATTTGCAAAATGACATTCTTTATTGCTCCACATAGCGCATGTCCACACTAATATGTTTTCGTTTAATGAAAACATCTTTTTCTCTGACACTGAGCTTTTTGAAAAAGTATAAATTTGAAAACGCTGTTTTCGTGTCACAATGTGGACTGTGAAAACGGAGGCTTTCGAAAACGCATTTTAATCATATGATGCAGTCATGTGACCAGTTCTACTGAGATGGCGGACTGCATTGTACAGCAGTTGTTTTGTTTGCTCTCAATTTTGACAGCCCTATTAAAGATTAATATCAGTTTGTACATGCTCCAGCTTATTGTCAGAAAAAACTCTGTGCTTTTCCTCAACATTTTGCCGAGATGTTTCACAGAGCCCGAAAGTAAATAAACGGTAGATAGAAATGAAGCAGATCGAATAGTCCTACGTTTCATGTATGCACAGTACAGGAACGCAAGTGTTTTCAGTTGTTTCAGTGTGGACGATAGTGTGGACGCGGAGCGTATTTACACGTAGCCTTAAACAGTTGGGTTTCTTTCTTATGGGAATAGTCACTACTCCATGTTTTTCTGAATGTGTATTGTTCACTTGTGTGTTAGGGCATGATTGCTCTGCGCCGTGGGGCCACTGAACTCAACCATGAGGACTATATGGAGGGCATTCTGGAGGTGCAGGCGAAGAAGAAAGCCAATCTGCAGTACTATGCTTAACCCAGTAGAGGACTGTGTATGTGTGTGTATGGGAGTGTAAAGTGGTCCAACTGCAGGATCAGGTTCTCCTGTAAACCTGTGCTACTGGGATCCATTACTGTTCTGAGTAATTACCTGGTTTTGTTGGAGACAGATCAATCGAAATCACATCGGACTGCCTCACAGTGATGATTTATGGAATTTTTTTCAGTTAACCTTTGTTTCTTTCAGTTCATTAAAACACAAACCTCTTTTCCATTATTGTTGCGCTTTTTTTTTTTCCAAGTCAAGTGTGTTTTCTGCATATGTTCTTGTTTTATTAACATTGATGGGAGAACTTGCAGTGAATAATCCTAGTATTTTTTTTTTTCTTAATATGAGTAAAAGTGTCAGATGTAATTGCAAAAGTGACTTTACAAACAACACCCACCTGCCGTTGCTCATACCCAAATTCCTACCATTGGTTTTGCTAATGCTGCTGTGTCCGAAGAGTGGAGATCCTTAGACAAACATTTTGACATGTTTAAACCATTTGTAGAAATAAGTTACATTGTTGGGTTTGAAGAAAGTCTTAGTCATTTTAATATTTTTTTTTTATTTAATAAATGTATGTTTATAAATACAAAAATACATTCCTGCTGATCCTGCAAGTCACAGATGGGGCTAAACAGGCTCTCAGAGTTTTGTTAAATGTAAAAAAATAAAATTGCACATCAGGTCTAATATCATACTTTATAGTTAATAATTCTCCAACATGCCCACACTGCACAAACTGTCTGAATTTGATCATAATTTTGGGAGACGCTGCTTTATTTCATGTAGAACTTGAAAGCTCCTCTTCACTCTTAAGGGATAATGTCATGGGAAAACCTTCAGTGAATACTGTGTGTTTACCAGTTCCCACACTGTGTTGGCATTTTGTTTTCTTCAGGGGGTGAAGTTCATGCTAAGTCTCACAGATGAATGGAAGGAATAATCTGATTCTCACAGTCCTCACAATATTTTCCACAGAAACCGTTCAGCTCTGTCATGGAGGCTGCCAAATCTCTCTTCATTGCTCTTCTTTACTAACTGTCACTTCATGTGTCCCTGATGGTATTGGTGAACTTCTGTTGCGTTCTTCCTCTTCTCCTTTCTGACCTCTGCATTTGACCCATACGCACACAAGCAGACCTCTGCAGTGTTTCCGGAAAGCTGGATCACAGCAAGCGTACAGCAAAGGGTTTAAACAGCTGTTCACATAGCCCAGGCAGATGGAGTATGGATGGGCTGCCACCAACCACTGGTCGAAACTGCAGGAAAAGGGAAGAATGCCCAGTTCCACCATAGCGGAGAGTGTCTTGTTGGTGTGGAAGGGAAGCCAGCAGAGGAAGAAGGCCAGCACAAGGGTGATTATGACACGGAGGAGCCTGCGTTGGCGATTATGATCAGGACGCGGCCCTAGTTTGAAATGTTGGGAAAGAAGCCGCCAAAGCCAGCCATAGCAGAGTAGCAGCACTACAAGAGGTAACAGGAAGCCAAGCAGAGTTGATTTTAACCCCAAAGCGGCTGACCACATCAGCTCTGCCTGCTCCGAAGCTGCTGGGTCCAACTCACTCGAGATCAAGCTGGAGTAGTCCATGGCACACAAGCAGGAGGATCCATGTCCATCCTGCCCATAGCCATCATCTCCCGCTTCATTATCCACCTCCCTAACAGTCCGCAGAAGCAGAGCAGGAAGTGCCAGGATTCCCGCCGCTAGCCACACGCTACCCACTATCCACTTGGCACGAGTGGTTGACCGTCCCCGCTTTGAGCCATTTCTGTGCTTTCGTGTGATGACGCAGTAACGCTCTATGCTGAGCCCAGTCAAAGAAAACACACTTGCATACATGTTCAATGCCACAATGTAACTGCTCACCTGACACAGAACATGGCCAAAGGGCCAGTGGTAACCCAGCGCTGTATAAGCCGCCCACAACGGCAGGGTCAAGACGAAGGCCAGGTCGGCCAATGCTAGGCTGGCTATTAGAGACTCAGTTACTGTACGGGAAGATGTAGGGGATGGACAAGGAGGTAGATCCGGGGTCTGGGAAGATTTGGAACCACTTCCAATCCTCCCTCTGCCTCTCGCTCGGCGGTCTAGATACACACATAGCACCAAACCATTGCCCAGGGAGCCCACGACAAACACCAGGAGGTACACGCTCGGAATCAGCACCCAGGTTGCAGACCATTCTCTGTAGTCACATGAGGGAAAGGGTGAGGGTGAAGGGAAGGGCAGAGACCCGGACATCTGAGAACCACACACTTGCACCTAGAGCAGAGAGCAAGTGGATGACAGGAGCAGGAAAGAGAGTTGCTTTTTAAGGGCTTGAGAGGGGAGGAATGGCTTCTTGGAAATGATGATGGGAGCACTTGTCTTTGCCCTGGATTCTATATTTGGGAGATTCCCATGATAGTTGGAAGAGTCAGTGACACTTCCTTCCTTCTCTGTCCTCTTCAAGTTCTGTTGGATTTCACAAACAAAAAATGGAAAAATGGTTACTGGAAGCTGCATTTCTGCATTAAAAACAGATGAGAAAGAACTTCTCATATCATTTTCTGGTTTTATCATATTCTCAACTCCTAAATTACCAGCTTATACACTGTCTGACCAAAAAGAGTTGCACATGCTTATATTTTGCTGCATCACCTTCAGCTTTGATTACACTTTCCATCTAGGGTTACATTAATATTTTGGCTGAGATTTTGTATTGACATTGGGACAATCTTGAGCCTGATGAGCCTGAATATGGATATTCCAAGATATGAGTTTCTTGATGTGGTTGTTAAACGAATAAACTACACAAAGCATCAGGTATAGATAAAATAACTTTTGTCAAATAACATGCCCGAATTAGAAGCATTTACTTTTTTAAATACAAACAGCGATTTCATTATCATTTTTTCCCATGCAGTGTTATACTTAACATAACTAATCCACATTAGTAAATGTACTTTTAAAAATAATTCTGCAATACAAAATGAATAACAATAAAATAATTTTGCGTATTAATCTAGTCATGTTCATACTACAAATATAAGAAAAAAATGTATTAAATCCATCCCACCAAATCAATGCTTCAGGTGGACTTCCACCATAATCAAATAATCTCATACCTGATTTTATTTTCTTAGGTTTGCCTCTGCTTCTGTTAATAAATGTGCCTGTGTTCTCTTCTCTGTGGATGGTCTGGTCTCTCCTGCTTTTAGATTATCTTTTTAAAAGATGGACACAAGTTACTAGGTTTCCATGTTTTTTCTTGATCTCTGTCGATGTCTTCCCTCTCCCAGAATCAAATGCTTCTTTCTGTGTCTCACCTACTTGGAAGGGTCTGCTCTTTAAAGACCATCTCTTCTTTGTGTCCATTTCCTTTTCTGTTCCGTCCTCCTCCTCTCTCACAGGACCACCCCGTAGCAGTTTTGTGAGATCTCCAAACAATCCCTCTGCTCTTAAACAGACTGAGTAAACTCAGAACACCTCAGGCTTGAAAGAAGCTTTATACACATGACAATGTCTTTCACCGTAGCAAACAGCATACCCCTGGCCAACACTACCACCACGTACAAGGTTGTATTTGCAAATATAGTATGCATTCTTACAAATAAAGGGTTCAGGAATTTGGACACATTATGTGTGGCCCATTGTAGTACTATTCGCTGAATAACACTACAGGGTGATTTTGTACCAGGAAAAGTAAGACCTGTGTATTTGCATTTCTATAGCAGCACATGCCTAAAACACAATACCTATCTGAAGCTCTAAAGTAACATTTTCTCAGTTTCATGCTACTAAGAGTCACTATAGAATCTAACAACATTTATAATTGTATTATTTTTAAGTCTTATTTCTTGTTACTTCATTCAAAATTGGTCTGGATAAGAGTATTTGGTATCATTTATCACCACTTTTGTATCATACCTTGGTTCAAATGTTTGGAAACATGGCTAATAATAGATTATCTTATAAATATCCAG
Source organism: Enteromius viviparus (assembly GCA_032353835.1). Classification (NCBI taxonomy): domain Eukaryota; kingdom Metazoa; phylum Chordata; class Actinopteri; order Cypriniformes; family Cyprinidae; genus Enteromius; species Enteromius viviparus. The sequence continues at coordinate 12,278,333 of JAUCNO010001819.1, forward strand.
TCTGACATTAACTAGTGTAAAATTATGCAAACTCTTTACCTGCCTCCGTTTTACTAATAAATTCATTGTGTTGGTTATATTTCAGCCCAGTGGCATGTCTGTCTGAGCTATTTGAGCAGTCTGAGTCTTGTGTTGTAAAAACACTTCCGAAACGTTCCCTATTTGTGGGCTTTGTGTGTTTTCGCATGTTGACACACTCAAATCGAATGAAAAAGGGAAAGTCTTTTGTCTTAAAGAGTCAACAGGACAGCTATTTATGATGCAACGCAATGACCCAGCAAATATTTAAAAATGCAACTTAGTAACTTGTTTCTCAAACTAATAGTAATGAATATGTGCCGAGTACTAGTCAGGAGATGAGATGTTGCTCACAGGGACTTTTATTAGCAGTGGTAGATGCAGATGAAATTTCCTGCTTGCATCTGTATTTGAACAAGTCTAGACCAATTATTTAATAAAACATAAAACACTTGACCAGTGGGAGGCACACACTAAAGATTTTGTCCTGTGACTTTACACTAGCCACTCAGTGCCAGAGAGATGTTCACAGATTTTTCTTTCTTGTTCCCAATTGATCTCAGCTGTACAAATAGTAAGGGTCCATAAAAAGGTTGTTAGGTCACATATATGACATGAGTTAAACACACTCTGTTTTCACAGCACTGGGTCAAACTATAAATTGTGCATAAGCAGAACTTTTTACCATCTCTTGCATCAGTGTCCAATAACTCTAACCAAAAAATAACTGACCGTATTTATTTCAGAGCAATGCATGACTGGAAATGTATAGACAAATGGTACAAGATCAATTCTTTTAAAATGTGCATGCATTGTAAATAATTGCGTTTAGCCTACTCATTTTTTGGCATATACTTTAACTTATATATTTGTATGCCTTTTGGTTCTATATGTATGCGGAAATATTAAGCATTCCGCAAAATAAATGTTATATTTGCTCTGCCCTCAGATTGAATTCAGATCTGTTATGTTTAATTATTTTTTCACCATGACAATGCAATAACAAACCACCATAAAATGCAACATTAGAAAATGGACATATTTTAAATTGCAGTATATTATTTAAGCTGAATCTAGAGTTTGATGAAATCTGAATGTAACAAAAGTGCAATAACCAACACACTTTTCATATTTAACATACAGTATCCCTTTTCTTATTCATTTATATAATTGCGGCCTGTAGTTAATATATATA
>JAUCNO010001819.1:12279645-12289675 GCA_032353835.1 Enteromius viviparus
TAATTACTCACTTATTTAATTTTTTGTTATCTTTCATTATCAGTCTGGGCAGACATTCCACAAATAAGGACTGGTTTATGTAACCTTTAAAGCAATAAAAGGAATTTCCAGAACATTTATTTGTTATTTTGACAAAGAACTATTAATTATAGTAATTAACTTTAAGGGGAAAAAACCCTGAAACAAAGGACATAAACAATGATTATAATTAAAGGGGTATTGCAGTGAACTCGTTAGTCTTGTTAAACCTATGCCTGAATCTTTTTCCTGTGGGTTTTTTCTAATAAGTACTGTGGTTAGCATTAGTTAAAGAGAGTTTACAACATAAATTACAAACAGTCATACCTCAAATTTTAAACCAGCTCCAGCGTAGTAGGTTGCTAACAAACAGCTATATATGATGAATCGTTGTAAATATTGAACAGAATTCTCAAACTCTCAGTTTGCATAAAACTGCATGTTCCTTTTATTGGTCACATAAAGGTCCGGTAAGTTTCGCTGGCTATAGTGGTAACTAGAAGCTAATCAGCACACTGAAAAGACTACAAGTCTACATATTGCACGCAATATTTTTCAAGAGATTTTAAGTTTTAAAAGAGACATTCGTAAAACAAGGCAGAAGAAAAGCAGGCGTAAAGGATTTTTATGAAATGGCAATGATACACATTAACCCTTTGAAAATGTAAGCATCCCTCATAACCCACTCATTTGTACCACTTTTCTGGGTAACAGGATTAGCCGCAAAAGAGTACACATACATAAAGCAGCACTGAATACAATACAATTATAATCAGATATGGTTTCCCTTTAGTGCAAAACTAAAAAAATTCAAGCTTTAGCTTGCAAGCTTTAGCAGTGAGCACACACAGTTTTAAAATACAGCTGAGATTTAAGCTGTGAATGCTTCTTTGACCACTTAAATCAAGATATAGAAGATCTCTGCATTCTCACTGCATGATACCACTGCCAGCTTTACAAGGAACAGTGCAGAAGCGTTTTAGAGAACACCCCACCAGAAGAGTGCTAGAGAGAGCAGTATTCCCACCACAGAGCGGCTGGACACGGACACAGGTGCTGTGTTACACAGGTCAGTGGTACAGCAGGAGAATTTGAAGCTGGAAAGTTTGGGAAATTTCTCGCCGATAGCACTGTAGGTACATTCAGAGGACTTTATACACTGCCTGTATGTGTCGCCACCTAGAAGAAGAGAGATATGTCATGCCAAGTCAAAAGGTCATGCAAATGTTTTTTTAGAATACAGAAAGACATTGTTTACTAAGAATAAGTTAGCTAGCACCTCTCTCGTAGACGGACACACAGGCATCATCATAGTAGCAGTTTCGGCTTTTAGAGCATGTGCCTGTGTAGTCCTTACAGCTGTAACATTGAATGGCAGAGCCTTGAAAGATAAAGAGACAGATGCATTTTTTGCAAGAGCAGTAATGAAAAATATCACAATTACACATCTTATGCATTTGGAAAACAGGCTTAATGACAATACATACCAAGCCCCACCAGAGCCAGAACGAATACCAGACACACTCCGAAAGACGCTTTCATAATGCCTTCGGTTAACTAGTCTAATCCTGATAAAGAGAGAGAGAGTAATCTGAGTAAAGTGCAATTTGAATTTGTCTGAATGTAACTGTGTGAGATGTGTTTATTCCTAATCTACATTTAAAAAAAAATTCATTCTTAATTTCATAAATTTGTAATCTGATCTCAAACGCTAAAATTCAGAATGTTTAGACTTGTAACAGAGTAACTAACACCAAGCCTATATTTGCTTCTTACGTCATTTTACCGACATAATGGTGTTTGGTGTATGTGAATGTATTTATATATTTGTTTGTTTATTGTTTGTTCCACTGAAGTATCAGAACCATATCAGATTTAAACCACATTATTGATAAGCATATGATGACAATTTTAACTTTTTTTTTTTTTTTTTTTAGTTAACCAACATAATTATAAGAGAAAGAATTGTGGGTCATCTAGGAGTATATAGTTTTGCTGAGAAATGTTTTGACCAATTATCTGCCTGTATTATAGCTTCTACTATTATTACTGCAACTACGATCACAACTGTCATTGTTCTTCGCTTGTTATTTTACATTATCATTACAATTTAGACATTATGGAATCTAATCTGTAGTATTAATAGTTTTTTGATTACTTTATTCTGAACATGTCAGCCTTTTATCATTTTTGTAACATCCAGAATCGTAAAATACATTATAAATTATATATTACATATGTTTGGTTTATGGCCTGACACTTTTATATATATATACAACTAACATTAAAATTGAATAGATATGCTTGCTCTGAGAACACAATTTATTCTTTAAGTTAAAATGTAACTTCACAATTAACCTGATATACCGCTCTTATTGCACAGCAGTGTTTTATTGTTAACCCATCGATTTAATTTAAATAATCATTTAATAATAATAAGAAGAATATTGAAAAAAAAATACTAATTAAAGATATAGTTAATGCTTTATAGTTTTTAAAAGTTGTAAAAATGCAATCGGTCTGGTTCAAAAGCACAGAATATACTAAGCATTATGCTATAATCTCTCAGCTACACTTCTGTAGTCTTACCCCAGTGTGAAGAAGGTATCCAACCACAGACAACATCCAAACCAGTCTGAAAACTGCAGAGCTTGAGACACTTACGCTTTCCTAAACACGCCCACAATGCTTTTCAATGAATCATTTGTGCTTTTTATTGTATACCATTCTGCTGACCTAAAATATTTAAATGAAATGTATTAACAGAAAGTTTGTGATGATAAAAAGAAGAAATAAAATTGCTATATAGTAATATACGGTCTATTAGAATCAGGGACAGTCATCCTAACAAATTTGATATTCTGTAGTACAATAACGAAAATGTAGCATTGTGATTTTTGTAACTGTGGAATTCCATTGCTCTTCTGTTCATACGAATGAACCTGCAGCATTTATTCAGTATCCTGTGGTTAACAGTTGAATATTAAAGTTTTCTTTTCCTCAGCTTAATCAATATACTTAGAGCAAAAAAAAATTATTTTCTTGTATAAACAAAAGATTTTACTTCCTGTCATTTGTCTCTCTTAACATTTGTTTTTAACCTTTTTAACCCGCTCTGTTGATCAGCACTCCTGACTTCATGCTTATGCACATACGCTCAGTTTGTTCTTTTTGAAGATTTTTTTTTCTTCTTATAAAATGCTGTAGTATAAAATTCACATTTTTATCTATATGGAGTTTTAAAATGACAACTAATTTGACCACACGTCTAGGTCAGGCTTCAACAATCAGTGGCTTAGTGAATGGCCCATTATTGGACATAGGGTCACACAAGGATTCATTCAGCTGTAGTACAATTGAAATATGTGAGGCTATCAGCAAGGAGTGCACATGATCAAAATCACTCACATGTAGGCAAACAGGACCATTAAATGATTGATCTGGCATGTGATCTGAAGTGATCTGGCATGAAACAACTACATGTCTGATGCATTGCCCCTAGTGTGGGCATTTTAAAATTAATTGTTTATCAAAGTACTTAAGATACATTACAGAAATGTAGCATTTTCTCTTTCAGAATAACTGAAATGAATGAGTAAAGAAACGTGTGCCAAAAAACAAAACAAAGAACAACAAAGAAACATCAGTCTGACTACAACAAGGCCTCTTCAACATGTCGCCATGACAACTGACACTATCAGGGTGGGTTGGGGTTAGGGTCAGTGTGGAAGTGACAGAAATGACTCCAAGTTTTGTGTTGTGAGCACAATAAGCGTTTTCAGAGATATTCTGGAGCATGAGACAATAGCTCTGAGATGTGCTGGTGAAAAATAAATCAACGGCCTCTTTGTGCTGAGATCGTAGAAAGCATCCTGAACACAACAAGAATGTAAACAATGTAACACGGTAGTGATACACCATTACCTTTTTATTTACTCCCAAAAACAAACAAAAAAAACCCTCACACATACAAAAACAAACAAAAAAAATAGAACTCATTAACTAATGAAAGAGGTTCAATAGGGTTAAACAAAACATAAACTGTGGAAAAATCTCACCGCACATCATTATTTTACAAAGATGGTAACATATAATTGCAGTCATGAACATGAAAATCAAAATCGTACATGTCTCTAGGCAAGATTACCTCACATTCCCATTACGAAAGGAAAGGGAAGAAAAAAAAAACAGAAATTATTAAAGTGCCTAGATTTCATTGTGAAAAAAAAACCTGTACAACAAAGATCTTTTTTTCTAATCATTTACCTCTTGCACATGATTCAAAGAAGAAAAATGTGGAAATTCACAATAATGCCATAAACTTCTCATAAAAATGATCAGAATTTGTTATTCATACCAGTCTGTGTAACCTCAAGCCCTTAAGATAATCAGAGCTAAAAAGATCCTTTACACTACATCAATTGTAATCTGACCTTCAGTTTACATCCATCCGGCACTTCTGAGAACAGGCCAAAAGCACCTCTGAACGAGTAGAGAACTAGAGAAAGTTTTTTGTTTTTTTTAGCTAAATGTTAAATGATTGCTTGCACAGGTTAGCTGATGTTTGTGTGAACTGGCTGGTTTGGGTCTATGTGCTTTTTACTCATCATAAATAAATCAGCCTCCCTTCGCAAGATCTGGACCTCAACCTGTCCCCGAAACCCTTAGTACAGACGACACAAGAACAAACATATATACACAAGCACACAGCGTGCACAATACCTGAGGCCTTGTGGAGGAAAGGAATGGGATCAATTTATTTGAGCCTTTCTGTTACGTTTTCAATCTATAAATATACATATATGTATATATATATATATAAATAGACACACACAGTGATACAGTGTGCGTGTACTTTTCTGCTAATAGTAGTGTCACAATTTCTCCTCATGCTCCATAATTGTTGCTTTAAAGGGATAGTTCAAGCAAAAACTAAAATTTTGCCACCATGTCATCCCAAACCCGTATGATTTTCTTACTTCTGCTGAACAGGTTTTGAACAATAATTGTTTGGTCCATAAAATAAAAGTCAGTGGGTCCATAACAACACAGTACTCCACTTTCACTGCATGGACAAAATATAAAAGTATATTCCTTTACGTTTCACAACAGACAGAAAGACATACATGTTTGGAATGTCATAAAGGTGAGCACATTTTAATTTCTGTCTGAACTGTTTCTTTACATAAGTGGCAGGTCGTTGGGAAACTCAGGCAAGAAGAGCCAATCTCACAGAATCTTACACGCATTCAATACCCGTCCTCACTCTCAATCGCAAAACACACTTGCAGACTCAAACACACGTACACTGATCTCACTCAGACACAGATATTCCACAACCAGACACATGCCCTCAGAAACTGGAGAAAACGTTCAAGAGGTGACAGGCACAAGAGCGCTGTACAATAAACAATGGATGCCTAAAAGCTCTATTTGTCCTCCTGCTCTCCCGTTTGTGTGAGTGTGTCTGTGCGTCAGTATCTGTGGGAGGGTGTTGGCCTGGGCATGTAAAAGTGCATCAGACATGCCGAGAGCATCGTCCTCCTGGGTTAGCAATGTTCATGCCACGCATTTCTCCCTCCTCGTAGTCGTCTGTGTCCGATGAGTTTTCATCATAAGGAGCAGACACCTCACTGACTGAGCTCTAAATGCGAGACAAACACAGATTGAGGGATTTAAAAAGACAAATGTTCACACATTAGCACCTTGGATATTTGTTTTTTCTTGGACGTAACAGAAAGACATAAATAGCAGCTTACCGAGCGCACCATTGATTCACGGAATGGTGGGCACACCATGTGGAAGCGTGGGATTAAAACGTCAAACACTTCCTCTTTGTTCTTGAGCCGGTGGAATGTGTAGTGGCCTTCCATGTACTCTGAGGTGGTGGAAAACGTGGTGCAGCTGGCGTACTCGTGAACTTTACCGGGTGTCATCACTGGAAACTCACCTGCATGTACACCATTATACATAAAAAAACAGATGCGGGACATTCTTTAATGGTCAATGTGGATTATATCGACAGACAGATGCTGTCAGAATGTCCTGTCTTGATAATTCTGTTACCAATGCTAACTGTTCTGATTTAGTCTTAACTTACAGGGATGTGCTCTTACCAACAACACCAGGGCCACGAACCTCCTCCACATTTCCGTTTGCATTTGTGATCTTCCAGTACCGACTGTCTAGCTGGCATGCATTCTCTGGCAGGGCCGACTTTGCCATCTCAATCCTGATGCATAAGATGGCACAGCTAATTGTAGCATCCCACGTCAAGTCTTAGTACAGCTGTGATGCATTATAGCAAGTTACAGCATAAAGCAGCCCGATCATTTTAGTAAGAACTATGTTTCACTAAGCACTGAGAGCTACTTTTAGGTAAGACACTGGCAGAATAAACAGAGGAAGCATGCCACATGTGTGATATGTATGGTCTATGATTAAAAAAGTCAATTACTGATTTAAAAACATCACTCATTTTGTTTAAAGTTGCCTTTGACAGTGATATTTAAGAATGCCTGGGTTTTTGCCTTATATTTACACAAATATATAGTTAAGCAATATCACATGAGCAACAGTGCAGTTCTCTGACAACTAATAGCACAATTGCAGAAGCCATACTGAATTTGTAAAACAGTTAAATATTATACGTATATTTAGACAAATATGTGAAATAACAGGCAGAACGGTTTTGCTTTTCAGACTAAAACATTAGCGTTTCAATACTGAATGAATTAACAGAGAATGATCAATTTAATAAGTTAATGACCAAATTAATAAGCTGTTTAAACAAACCATTTGAATGAATGACTCAATGATACAACTCATTAAGACTGTGACTAGCTGGTAGCTCTGACTGGTAGTTTAATTTCTTAGCTAAATATACAATTAGACACATAGCATTGTTTTGCCATTAAAAAGTCAGAGCTGAATTAAACAGTCAGTGTAAACACATGTAAATGCAGTTTCAGTTGCAGCTTCTGTGCCACTTCTGCAGTGCAAAAATGGATGTTGTTTATCTGGATTTAATTTGAATGGTAAAATTATCTCATTGTTCTAAATAAATTTATTGGTTAAATGCAACAGTTTGATAAAAAAAAAAATACATCATGCATAAATTAATAAGATTAGAAACCCCCTTGTAAAATTTGCTCTGATTTAGGGGACAAATGTTGTCTCAGTGGAAGTGTGAACATTATACACAACAAATAAATACAATATAAATACATATAAAATTAGATCAAAGTCAAAAATATTAAAGTGTAACTTTCAAGTGCTACTTTTATCAGGCCTAGGAAAGCATTCAAGCATAGCTCAGCTCTGAAATATTCAAATTACAAAACCTAATTAATGTGTGGATTAATGTAGTACCTGATTCTATAGGTGAAGAAAAAGTGTGGTGGATGAACTGAACTGAGCTCTGGCAGGAAGGAGGTAGAGACTGATACTGTGATGTCACCGGTGGTTGCCACACAACGCTTGTCATGAACATACCTGAACAAACATAAAGGGGATAAAATGTAACAGGGCATTTATAATAATATGCTTTTGTATTTTTAGATGCAGACAGTTACTAAAGCCTTGTTGAGACTGTCAGTCCATATCAGAATTGTAATCGGATTTAAATGTTTGACTGTCCACACTGTGTACTACATATATTCAGAGAAACTTTCTGTTCCTGCATTGATTTCTATGACAAAGATGCATATGCTAAAAACAATCATAACAGGAATACAGTTTGCAATACAGATGGTATCTTACATCATGACAACATATTGCTGTCGCTCTGGATCATATGCATCTTATGAGGCAGCAGCTGAAATGTGCAGATTTATTCTTCGCCAGTCTCAAAACTTAGAGAGGTGGGTAGACCAGCAGTACACGGTCATTTTTTTATGCATTTATGTTTTACGTGTTGTGAAAAACTGACAAAAATAATTAATTAATTAAATATATGAGATAATGAAAGATGGACCACCTGAAGATCTGGTCCCGAATGATGGGGTATTCTCCTGTTACAACATTGTCAACATAGGAAGTAAACCACTCAGTAAAGTTAGGACCTGGTAAAAAGAGAGAGAAGAGTTCACCATCATCTGAAACAGCTTATAAAACTAAAATGATTAATGCAGGCTTTTACACTTTGTTACCCGTAATGAACATATCAATAGCAGAGGGATCTTGTGCCAGTTGATCCTGTGAAGAAAAGACCTAAATGAGAGCTAGCAAGAGAGGCTGTAATACACAAAAAGACAAGAGCACCTTCTACTGGTCAAAGTGCAACGATACAAGAAAAATCTGCCCAAGCAGGGTTGTACGTGATGAGGTGAACGGAGGCAACACCTGTCAGCTATAATGCAGATGGGAGAAATAAAAAAAGAAAATAACACTTACTGAAATTTACACTCACTTCTAGGCCAGGGCTGTTGAAACTTGGACCTGGAGGGCCAGTGCCCTGCAGAAGTTAGATCCAATCAAGCTCTTACTGGGCATGTTAGACACTACCATGCAGGTGTGTTGAGGCAAGCTGGAGCTGAACTCTGCTGGACACTTATGGCGGGCCGGAAGGTTCAAAAATAGGGCTTATGGCTTGTCGCAGGAATTGACTAGGTTTTCCACTGACAAGCCAGCGGTGCATCTGGCGACTCACTTTCCTCACGCAGCGGACCACTCGCTCTCCTCAGCTGGCGACTCACTCTCCTCACGCAGCGGACCACTCGCTCTCCTCAGCTGGCGACTCACTTTCCTCACGCCGCGGACCACTCACAACTTAACAGTTACTTTCCTCTCTCAACATGTATAGTGACCGAATAATAGAATCAAAGAGATTTCTATAGGCTATATCTTTATTTTTTTGTTGCCTATTTTATCCAAACCAACAACTCAGTAACCTGTACGGTCCGTGTATCATCTGATCATTCGTTATTTTAATTAATATTAATAGTGGAAAAAAGCATCGCCTATTTTGTTTTTTCGGTGTATTATTTTGTTTATTTTTCATTTACAATAATTTCAATAATGAGAAATATTTTTTCAAATGTATTAATGCTTGGTTTCCTTGCTTTCACTAGGCTGTATGGGATCAGTGCAAAACACGTTACCTAAGGTGTTCCTTTATCCCAACTAGAAACTTTGATTTTTTTTTGTTATAAACCAGATTAAAAACCTTTTAGCAACTGGTACAATGGTCATTTCCTGAAAAATACATAATAAAAAATGTTTGGAATGTAATTCCATATAATTCCAATAATTCCAATTATTGGCCCAGGTTTTTATTTATTTATTTAAAGCATCTACTGTTCTCCCACAGTGTGTGAACTTGTCTGGTTTTGCATCCTAAGGCAAATCCATTTATCATCTCACAAATTCAGAAAAGTGTTATTCTGCCAGAAACCACTAGTATAAGATGAAAACAATTAACAGTACTTTAATGTTGTTGTATTTTTTTGCCAACAAGGCATTACAAATATAATTAGTAATCACTAAAAATTAAATTTTAAACATGCTATGCCATCAGGTCTTTTGGGTCTCTAAACAATGACAGCTTCACTGAGTCTTAGTGCCTCCAAGTAAACATCCAGGCCAAAGCATTGACTTGACATCAGGGGGTTGATATGTTCACTGATCACCAGCTGTACAGCCTCCTGAAGGGATGCAGGAGCCTCGGGAACTTCAACACCTCCACAATCCATGGCAGGAACAGGACCATCCCAATCCACTCCAAAGTCAGCAAAATTCACCTGTTAAAATCGAATAATGGAAAATTTAATAAAACTCTTTTTGGGATATTAATGGTGTTAAACATGGTGTTTTTAAGCAAAACATGGAGTACCTAAACCACGGGTGTCAAACTCAATTCCTGGAGGGCCGGAGCCCTGCAGAGTTTAGATACAACGTCTAGGTTACTATTGTAACCCCCGTTCCCTGATGGAGGCAACGGAGACGTATGTCGTATCGACAGACTGGGTCATACACTTGGGAGCCATGAATCGCTCTGAGAATGAGAAAACGC
>JAUCNO010001819.1:12302309-12332284 GCA_032353835.1 Enteromius viviparus
TATGTTACTCACCTTTTGTTATCGCTCCAATAAATACTGTTGACTTTTACTCACCTGTGTCAGACCCTTCCGTTACAGTAATAGTGACATGCCTTCTTTACTGTTTTGAGCCTTTGTTCCTTGACTTTAGTGACCTAATTGTGTGTGCAGATTGTGTGTGTGTGTAGATCAGAGCTATTATGTTACTATTCCTCCATAGCAGAACAGCGACTTAACTGTTTTCGTTGTTGCTAAACTGCTATCAAGCTACTTTTGTGTTTTAAGATTCAAAAACAAATTGATGCTGCTCACTTTAAAGCCATAATTACACGTTTGTCATGTTTAAGTGCACTGTTTTCTAAAAGAATATGAAGCACAGAGAACAGCAGGTTCACTATTGATCTTTTTGGGGGGAAAACTTAATAAATTTAAAATGTATAGAAGAAGTGTCGTCGATATGCATTGATGTTGAATAAAATGTAACATCCTTTTCATTGACAACCATGTGAACAATAAATATTACCCATAATATTGTATACATTACTATCTAGATAAATAAATGTAGCTTAAATAAATGTTATTTTTGCTGTGAAAAGTACACACAATATACATCAAATTGATATTTTCATACATAACTGTAATGCAAATGTTTTTATGATTATTCCAACAGCAGGTTGAATGCATGCATACATTACGTATAATATCAGTTTCACTGAATAAATTGTTTTCTAGTTTTAGTAATTTGTTTCTAGTAATTAGCTGTGTGCAGTGCAGTTCAAAATTCTAATTGAGAATTATTTAAACTATATTTTGTGTTTCTAAATGTGTTTTCAAATAGTTGCTTGACTCTATTAACTGTTTTAAAAGAACAGGTGAACAAAAAATAAAAATGACATCATTATTTACTCACCAGTATGTCATTACAAATAAAGATATAGCGGGATCCACTGCTGTTTTTTGACCCCATTGACTTTTATTATACAAAGAAAATCATCTTCTGTTTACCACTAAATAAATAAACTTGGTTTCGAACAATAAATAACAGTTTTCTTTTTTTTTGGATGAACTATCTCTTTAAATTTCATAGCTTACAGATGCTACAGTTTGAAAGCAGCTTGAGCAGCACTGGTAGTGAGGACAGTAATCGGCCCTCAAATCGAAGTGGGTAAGTAGTTAATCTTTTTTCTTTTGCAAATCAAGGCACTAAATCAGTAATAAGTCAACATGCTTTGCTGACCTCATTCATTAGAGTTAGACAAACTGTCATCCTGCCAGATCTCTCTATGCAGGAAAACAATGTGTTCTCATATGCAGTACAGTGTGGAGCCCTGATCACCGGAATTCATCAATTCAACTTCCTAAAGCTTTCAAAAACAAAGAGAGCAAGCTCATAAGATGGTCTCAGACATGGCATGCCACTTAAACCACACTGACCGCAGAATTTCATATAAAGCAAGTATCACTATTATTAACGCTCTTTTTTAAACAGCTAATACGATCAGAATTTATAGAACTTATTTATATTACATATAACCCACATTAAAGGAGGCAGTCAAATTACATATAGAAAATCATAAAGACCAGTGAGTCACCAGTGAGTCTTGCTAGCATTTAGGATTCCATGAAGAACTTTTATAACATCCGTGGAACCTTTCCATTGAAAATCTTTTTTATATATAGTGGTTTCAAAAAGAACTGTTTACTGAAAGGTTCTTAAAGGAATCAAACTGGTTCTTTTACAGTATGGCAGGGCTGTAAAAACTCTCTTTCGGAACCTTTACTTTAGACACATTTACCTTACACTCCATACTATACTCCATACTATAGGCTTGAAAGCATTACTGGGTGGCCTGAAAATAAGTAGACATGTTTAATAAATACACAGTGCTATAATCTCTTTACAATGTCACGAAAGGCTCTATATGAAACACCTGAAGTGACAGATCTAGCACATGATCACTCATCCATTCTTTAAACAGACACATAGCATGAAGCCAAAGACACTCAGCTTTCCCGAAAGTGCTTGTATGCTGTATGAGGTTTGGACAGAATGATAAAACAAACCATAGTAATGGGATTTTGGTGCTGTCATGCATGTACAGACATATCAAAAAGCCATAATATGTGCAAAACTGAAGCATCAGAGCCACTAAATGACTGTGCTGTAGTCTCTCTGCTTCAGCAATGGATCTCTGGTAGCTGGGTTAGCGTTCAATGTGTTCTAGGTTAAGTACTGTAGCTCTCATTCAAGATACTTTTTCGTAACACTTTGCATTTATCATGAAAACTCTTTCTTTCACATTCTCAGCAGGTCATGCAAATTCAATTTTACAGCCCAGCCAATGGCATCCTGGCAGTTTATTCAGCCACCTTTCTGGCAGACTAAATCAATTTTGCTTACAAATCCCATATAAACTCTCACAATGTCTTCACTATATTATATCCATGCCTGCCAAAGCCCAGCACCATCCAACTGAGCCATTGCAGCTCCAGTTCACAAACTCAGCAGAATACAGAAACACAAAGCAGTGATCTGTTACATTAGACCAAAGTCAATTTCAGATGTCGCTTCTTCATCACTCGTAACTTCATAACACAGACTTAAAGAGATTGTTCACCAAAAAATGAAAATCCTTTCATCACTAACTCTCAAGTTGTGTCTTCTGTAAGATATTTGTATTTTTTGAGTCTTTGGAATGACAAGAGGTTAAGTTAATAATGACAAAATAATGGTTAAATGCTGAAAAATTGCAATGAAATGCTGAAATACTGACATTTAGCAACACCACCTTTGAACTGGCCTTTCTGGTTAGGACTGACTGTCCATATCATCTTCACTGAGTGCTTATTTGCCAGTTTTCGGGACAGACATCACTGGTCATGTGGCATCTCTATCTACTTCACACTGTCCACAGGGAATTGACGAGGCAAAAAGCCTCTTCTAATCCTTCTGTCACCCAGAAACACTCACACTCACTGACCAGTGCTATACAGGTCAATAACAAGCTTCTGGCCCACAGAAAAGAGCTGAGCGGGATTGGAGTCTGATTGAATGTCCTGGGTTAATTCCAGTCTCAGCACGCACATACACAAACACACACATGCATACAAAAACAAACAGAAAAACTCAAACAGTGATTAGATTGACTAGATGAGGTCTGCGGGGCAAACTGTCAAATTAATGATCATTAAAATTGCGGAATTGATATTGTTTTCATTACAATTACAAAAGTTCTCATTACCATAATTCACCATAAGGTCAAAAATTAAATTAAAATTAAAAAATTTATTAAATTTTACTTTAATTTTAAAAAAAAAAAAAAAAGGAAAATAAAAAAAGTGTTCTTAATAAAAATACAATTGTTATGTCTCAAGACATATTTTTTTTTTCTATTACTATGAATCTTGTTCAACAGCCTGCTGGGAAGTGTAGTTTGTTTCCCTCTGCTTCTCTCTCTGGGTGTTTCTCAATGTCAAGGATACTTCCTTGGCAGGACTGGTCCTTCCAAGTCACTTCCTTCAGAGGCTAGGCGAGGCTCCTCTTAAGCATTCGGAGAATACGTAAATGGAACAGGCTAGCAAGTGCACGTTACTGCGTCATTACGTCAGTGAAAAGGTCCGCTTTCAGCGCTGAAAAATGGAAGTGCAAACATTACTAAAGAAATGCCGTTGAGGGCTAATAATTGTGAAATGACAGGTCCGGTTCAGTTAGCTATCAATAACGTAATTTCTAAAAATTTATAATATCAATACTGTAGTAATCTGTACTTTTTTATACAAAAAGGTTTTTTAAGTAATTTGTAATTTGTAAATATACTTACATTTGAAAGCATATTGCCCCGTTGGCGTTCCGACTCAATCCTTGGTTGAAATTCCGAGGATCCTCGACATTGGAACAGTCCTTCAACGGATGTCGATGATGTAGCATCCTCGAAATTCTGGCTTCCGAGGATCCTTCCTTGACATTGAGAAACGCCCTGTGTGTTTATGTGTTTCTCAGTCTCCACAAGTGCAAAGTGCACATATTGACGTTTAGAAACAGCTCAAACATTTCTTTTGGATATCCACATATGTGCAGGTCATTACTCATAAGAAGTGTTAGGAAAATAATAAGAGTATTTAAATATATAAGAGTAAAAAAATATTTTAAGAGTTTACATTGCATTTGCTTAAATCTATCTCTTAGGTCCCAAACCGTGCATGTACACACACACACGCACACATTCAGTCCACCCCCACTGCTGTGTGATCTGTTGATGGCGTCATAGACCTCCAGAGCAGGAGATCTTTATCTGCGTCATCACACCTCCCAGAGGAGATCCAGTTCTAACAGACACACACACACAGACATGCCAGGAATTACTAACTACCACTGGACTGTAGAGAGGGTGAGCGAAAAAACAGAGAGTGAGGAAGTAATGCCTGAGCGGGCATAGAGATATTTGGCGTGTGTGTGTGTATGTGTTTGCATGGATTGTATGTAATAGTCTAGGCCTGTGATGAAAAGGATGACGCAGGTTGATCAGAATTGTATAAGTTGCATTAAAAATGCATTATTTGTTCACATGCTCTTTATCGTTTTAAGTGCCCCTACTTACCATATGATTCATGTTTGATTATTCAGAATAGGGTGTTTGTCTTAGGAAGACCGTGGACTTTTTCATTTTCTACTTTCTAATTCCATTCTTGGAGCTAAATATCACTGATGAATGAGGGAATGAGAAAGAAACTTGTTTACTGTGGTATATTGGCAGATATATCTGCATGCATTTATATCTAGACTTTATCAGTTTGAATATTACAGAGCTAATTTGACTCAATGACAAGAATGTTTATCAAAATAATGATAGCATTCCCCTAAAGCTTTCAGTATTGTTAATTTGAATAATATTTTTTAGTAATGTTTGTCATTGTGTTCATCATCACTGCACTGGATTATCAAACACAACTGTTTGACAAATCCAGTCTAGTCAAAGCTAATTCAATAGCACCAGATTATATTTCAGTAAATTGTGAAAGAAAATGTCATGTTCTGCTCATGCAGCTGATTATGGGGCGGACTGAAGGCAGGGGAAGATTAGTATAAGGTCATGATGCTAATGGAATCCCATCATTCAGAGTGTTTAATGTGAGGACTGTGCTGACAAAATGACAATTTCACATCACCATCTTTTCCCCTGAGGGAGAAACTGGCTACATTCAGTCTGCCTCATAAATTACCAGAACATTTGCATGAAATTATTCTTTATGCAGTCAAAAGCCAAGTTCATTAACCCTGCAGAAAGATCTTTGTGAATATGCAAATTCTAAAAGCCATATTTAAAAAGAGTGAAAAGGTATATTACCATAACCGAAAAATATATATTTTTTAGGTCAGTTCTTTTATTAAAAAACTTTAATCCATAGTTTATCTGTTCCCCCCCAACAGGAAGTGGCATCATCAGCTGGAGAGCTACTATTGTCTCTCAGTTATCTGCCAGCGGCCAATAGACTTGGGGTGGTGGTAATGAAGGCTAGAGGACTTCAGTCAGACAAACTGAAAGACAACATAGGTATTTACCACAAACATTTAAATGTGAATATTAAAGGTGCTCTATGTGATGTTGCAGGATTTTAGCTCGATTTCATTTTTATCGTCTTGCTGTCTGCCCTCTGAATACAATGGGAAAAAACCTGCTCTCGAAAGACAACACAGAGGCTGCAATACCAAAAGAAACACTTTGGGCACCACCTCAAAAACAAACTTCGGTCAAAAAACAACTGTGCGTTAAACACCACCTCTTCTTCTTTTGGTTGGCCAAAGTTTGTTTGCACGCATTAAACCCCACCTCTTCTTGCCGATTGGTTGGCCTGAAGTTTGTTTGCGCACATTAAACCCCACCTCTTCTTGCCGTTTGGTTGGCCGAAGTTTGATTGCGCACGTTAAACCCCACCTCTTCTTGCCAATTGTTTGGCCGAAGTTTATTTGTGCGCTTTAAACCCCACCTTTTCTTGCCGATTGGTTGGCTGAAGTTTGATTGCGCACGTTAAACCCCACCTCTTCTTGCCAATTGGTTGGCCAAAGTTGGATTGCGCACATTAAACCCCACCGCTTCTTGACGATTGGTTGGCCGAAGTTTGTTTGCGCGCGTTAAACCCCACCTCTTCTTGTCGATTGGTTGGCCGAAGTTTGATTGCGCACGTTAAACCCCACCTCTTCTTGTCGATTGGTTGGCCGAAGTTTGTTTGCACGCGTTAAACCCCACCTCTTCTTGCTGATTGGTTGGCCGAAGTTTGTTTGCGTGCTATAGACCCCACCTCTTCTTGTCGATTGGTTGGCAAAGTTTGATTGCGCACGTTAAACCCCACCTCTTCTTGTCTATTAGTTGGCCAAAGTTTGATTGCGCACGTTAAACCCCACCTCTTCTTGCCGATTGGTTGGCGAAGTTTGTATGCGCGCGTTAAACCCCACCTCTTCTTGTCGATTGGTTGGCCAAAGTTTGATTGCGCACGTTAAACCCCACCTCTTCTTGCCGATTGGTTGGCCGAAGTTTGTTTGCGCGCGTTAAACCCCACATCGTCTTGTCGATTGGTTGGCGAAGTTTGTTTGCGCGCGTTAAACCCCACCTCTTCTTGTCGATTGGTTGGCCAAAGTTTGTTTGCGCGCGTTAAACCCCACCTCTTCTTGTCGATTGGTTGGCCGAAGTTTGTTTGCACGCGTTAAATCCCACCTCTTCTTGCCGATTAGTTGGCGAAGTTTGTTTGCGTGCGTTAAACCCCACCTACTCTTGCCGATTGGTTGAAATGAAATTAAATACACTGCAAGTCAAGTTTTTTTTCTTATGAACATCCAGGCTGCATTTAAGTTGATGCAATAAATTATTTAAAGTATTATAGAGTTTTATATCTATATATTTTACATTTTAACTTCTTTCATTAAAGACTGGGCATCACAGGAATAAATTAAATATTCAAATATAAAGCAGTTCTTTTAAAACTGAAATAATTTTTCACATTATTACTGTGAACACATCCTGCGTAAGCATAAGGGATATCTTTCAGAAACAGGTTCAAATGTCTTTATAATGTTTTTATCCATCTGCCCACTTTTCAAACTATAAATAAATGAAATACAATACATTCAATATTAATGAGTAATAAAGAGAGCACTGTATCCTGCTTTCCGACAGATTTATCGGTAAAACTGACCTTGAAACATCAAAATGCCAAGCTGAAAAAAAAGCAGACACGGCGAGTGAAGCACAAGATGAATCCAGTATGGAACGAGATGATGATGTTGGAGCTGCCCAGTGAGCTGCTGGTTAAATCCAGCGTGGAGTTGGAGGTACTGAACCTGGCCAGTCCTGGGACCCTGCTCCCTCTGGGCCACTGCTTGCTGGGGCTCCAAACCTCCGGCTGCGGCCTGCAGCACTGGAAACAGATGCTAGATAATCCACGCAAGCAAATTGCAATGTGGCATCCACTTTATACCTAATAATACTGGTTAATATTCTACAAAACCCCACGTACACGCAATGATTGGTTAAAATTACGATTGGAGTTTTATAATAGTACTCTATTCCTGTGTAAAAATGTAGTACTCCAATATAATAAACATATCCCTAGATATAATTAGTGAACCCAGTATTTATCGTTATTTATCGTATTATTAAACTATTTTCTCTGAAGGTGAAAGCTGCGGGAGACAGTCACATACAGTACTAATATTGTTACACAGTAGTTTAGAGTATTTTAATGTAAGAAGTGCTGCATTTACCGTGGTGTTGTTCTTAATGTGTCTTCAAATTACTCAATGCAATTTTACACTGTTCCGACTTGGAGCCATCTTTATCTCCCAGCACTTGTCAGATATAAAATATGACTGAACAGCCCACTCAGACAATATCATCAAGACTGATGGGAGAGAGAGGCAAACGGCTCATATCTGATACACCGTAGACTGTAAAGCCTGCCTGGATCAAATCAGAAGAAAGGTTAAACTACTGTATCTAATCAGGTTTGGCAGATATCCTTCATGAAATAAACAATCACAAGAAATAACAGGGTAAAACAATCTTTGTTAGATGATCATTGTTTTGTGGTTGGGAACAATTATAGAGTTAAATATAAACAATTAATTTTTAAGTTTAATTGCAAGCCGTTTTGGTTTTCATGCTATGAAGGATTATGGGTCCTCTTAGTCATACCGTCACAGCTGGAAAGATGGAGCCCTGCTCTCTAACTGTACATTGTGGCTAGTACCTTTACAGCAGTAACACACTAAATAAATATACAGGGTCTCAATAGGGCAGCTTTTCTCTTCTCAAGATGCATGTATACAGAAAGAAAATGTAAATCAACCATTGTCTTCTAATTTTAAAAATGTAAATAAATAAAAACAGCAGGATATGTATGTGTATTAGCAGGATGAAGGATCTCAACAGGTACTGCTTAGCTCCAGGAAATTTACTAAGGGCAGTTATTTTATCATAATTTATATACTTGAATACAATGGAGGATGACATTCTAAGCCATTAGGACATTTTGGACAAAAGAAAATTTACTCTTTATTAAAAATTATTTCGTTTGGAGACATTGAAACCCTGTTTAAATAATAATAATAATAAAGGTTATTGCAAATTTGATGTCACAGTTCAGACTTTGTATTTTGCAATTCCGATTAGTTTTTCTAAAAACATTTTAGAAATTATTATTAAGAATTGTGAATAAAAACTACAGACAGAACTGTGAGATATAAACTTACAATTCTGAGAAAACAATTGCGACACATTAATTGGGAAATCAGAAATTTTCAGAATGAAAATTAGTTTTTAATAGATATACCTGATTAAAACTTGCAATTCTGAGAACTTGCAATTATAAGTTAACATTTTGCACTTCTGATCTTTTTCTTTTATAAAATCAGAATTGTGAGGAAAATAATATTTTATTACCACCCTTTTAATTTGTTTATTTGGTGAAACATTTGCTTCCATATACAGTATATATATATTAGTGCTGTCAAATGATTAATCACGATTAATCGCATCCAAAAAATTAATCGCGATTAATCATTTGACAGCACTAATATATATGTATATATGTATATATATATATTAAATTTCTCATTACAGGAATTGGCTCCATGTAAACGTATGGACTTTAACCCTAAAAGTTTGTACTTCAACCTAATTATATGCTTTTGTCTTTACAACTCCAAGTCAACAAAACCAGCAATGATTTATTCCAATAATGCATTAGTGTTTCTCCAGGAGCGCACATTCTAGAGGGGACATGCCAAAGGCCACTAAAATCAAACATCTATCTTGTGCATCTATCTTGGAAGGAATGCATATTTTGTGATATAACCAATAAAAGTCATTCACCCAAATGTCAGATCTAATCTGCTGTAGGCAAATGTTTAGCTAAGTCACACAAGATGTTTGCTGAAGTATTTGTTGTGTGTATTTAGTGTTAATCTGTTATGTGTGACTTAATACAACAACAATCCAACAAGATCATGAATTATTCTTTATTTTCATTATTTTTCATTTAACACATCAATGTCTTAATTACTAATAATCTCATAGAACAATATGTTTATGTCATATATGTGTAACTATTTTTATCAAATAAGCTTTAAATACATTTGTAGAGGATATTTGGGTAGCAGTTAAAGCAGTGAAATCCCCCTTCTTCTGGAAAACTACATTAGACAACGATCTCAGTTTGCCCTTCAGTCCCTTTCGAATATTTATGGTGCATTAACATCATTTCTGTGCCTGATACTTTTTCAGAGAGGGATGACCAGTGGAATGTTAATCACTGCAATCTGATCTGTTTATAGCCTATGACTTACTGCATAACTGTCTCAGTTTCATGCTGACAGAAATGTATTTTTAAACCCACAGATATGCTTGAAACAAATACCCATGTGTTAGTGTGAAATAAATAATCCTTTCTCAACTGTGTTATTTCTCACGTGTGTTTGTTTGATCTCAGAGATTCGACCAATCTATTTATAGAATTGTTCAGACATGATAGATGACACGCAGTTGAGCAATATCAGAAAGTGACGCATATCCAGACCAACAGCACCTCCAACAAACACCAGCAAATGAACACACACAGAGAAAGACAGAGAGCAAGAATGGAAAACAAAATGGATCACAGTCATCTTTCTTTTACCTTTGTATTTCTCACTGTCATCTTCAAAATAAATAGTGTCTTATCGCATAACGTGACATATTAATGTGTTTGCATGGTTTTTGGTGAAGGCCGTGGTCTTATTATAGTTTGTAAAATCAGAATGTACAAATCCAGTGTCTGTCTGCTTGGCAGCCTTGAAAATGGCACAAGATACCAGCGAACTGCAATGCATCACTGATGAGCTTCTTACATAATCCCGCTGATAAAAAAAAAACTCCCACCTGCTAGATATTGCCCTGCCAGAGCTAAAAATGATTTTACTGGCTTGCTCTTCCTGGAGGTGTTTGTGTGAATGAATTAGAGAATGCATACACGACCCATGACAAATGTATTTTGTCTGTTTCCGTCCTTATTTCAGCAGGACTGAGGGAAAGATTTGATCTGATCTCACTGATAACAGGCTTATTGATCAGGGTCAAATAAATGAAAAGAATGACCTGCAGTGAAAGGGATATTCATCTCTTTTCCTAGTTATAAACACATATTTAAATGCACACACGGAGAGAGAGAGAGAGAGAGAGAGCTCATTAAAGCACTCATTATGGTTTTCTGTGTGAAAACCACAAAATTACACCTCATTACTTTCCTTTCCCAGCATGGACAGCATTAAAAACACTGTCCTCATTCACACTGAACACAACACGGCTTTGAAGAAAGCTGTCTGAAATTCCCCGTCACACTGGGAGGAGTTCTTCCCAAAGAAACAACACATGAAATATAGATAGAGGCAAAAGCTGCCCTAGAAAATGTTTCTTTCTGATGCTGAGCTGAATGAAATTTTGCTCTCAGACAAGACAAGCCGAGAAGAAGCTCCTGTATGGGGCAACCTTGTACTGCTTTGTATATTCTCCTTTTTATTTTTATATTTTCATATTAACTGTGCTATCTGCCCTTTACAAACAGAAAGCAGCTTGAACGCACACAAACACTCTTAACCCACTACCATGTGCAGTGAGAGTTATAGAAAATCAGGATTTCAAAATCTGATTTAAGCTATGAATTATTAATGATCTTATTTTAGGATGTAAAAAAATTGCAAGGAAATCTTATGTTGTTCTTGTCCTCAAAAAGAATTGGTTAAGCGCTGACATGTCAGTAACGAGGGTTCTAACTGTTTCCATCACTCTGTGTGTTCCTGACAGACTGTCCATCTGTCCTTTAGTGGTGGGCAATTTTTTCAGTGACTCAGTGACATTACAATCCGCCAGGAAGTGGCCTATTTTTATAAGTGAGTCACTGAAATGTTAATTCAACCAATTAATTCAAAACCAATAACTGTGCCAAAGCATTGTATGTTAAACAGGATTTATTAATAATATCTAAACCCAGAGAAAAATGTTTAATTGTATTTATTTAGACCAGAATTAAAACGAGGCTGTAAGGGATTGAATACAGTGCATCTGTGTGTGTATATATTCACACACACAAACAGACATAGTATATACATAGTGGAGATCAAAACTAGAGAATGAAGTTTAATAATTAGAAGTTTCATTTAATAATTAATTACATCAAATGTAACTAAAATAAATGACATGGAGGGTTTGGAAGGTCAGAGCTGTCAGAAATGAGTAAGAAGTGTTCAGGCCTTTGCATTGAATGACTTCAGCACATCTGCAGCTGCAGGATATCACCAGCTTCACAGACTGCCCTGAGATGCTCTTGGTCCCTCTTCTTTTACTCCCTTTTATAATTAGTTTCCCCAGTTTAGTGCCAAACTAAATGTTACCCATTGGAAACATTAAACTTGCTCTCACTAAAGTGAACTTTGGACCAGTTCTCTTTTCTCCGCAACAAAGATGAGCCTAGCCTTTTGATTCTTTCTGCTGATGAGAGGCAAAAAATCATGCACCAAAAAACAAAAACATGAGACATGTTCTCAGTGATAGACCCACAACTCCAGTCCATCAATAAACAAATCCACCATTAACGCATTTGAACTTTAACACAACTTTTGCTTTAGGGCAAAATACTACTATCCTTTGGTGAGCTAGTGATGTATTGCTAAATGTATTCAAATTTCTACAAAGAAACATCTAGATCTTGGATGTCCTGAGGGTGAGAAGATTTTCCTTTAATAACATCCTTCACACAAGCATGCATGAACAAAATCTTGATTCATAACATAACTGCAGGTCTATTCAGATGATAATGAACTCTGATTAACAAAATCAGGTGCACACTCTCCTTCCTAAATGTACAGAAAGAAGTGGTGCTGATTTAGGAGAATGTTCTCCATTTATCCAAGCCACCATAAAACCTGTGAATGAAGGTTGCTACATGTTTTACACATCACAGCTTGAAGCGACCGGGTCATGTGTCTGTGTGTGTGCATGTGCTGCATCCAATCTGCCCTCTTAGCCCCTCCTGGCTTAGACTGCTCCATGTTGCCACGGTGACGTGAGAAGGCTGAGTGATCGAGAGGCTTTCTTCATCATGAGGGCTAGCTGATCATTTAGAGAGAAATGACTACTCAACAACATCATGGTTTAGAAATATCAGTTCAGACCATCTCTTCAACAATCGACTCAGAACTAACAGACGCAAATTGTCCAAGTCCTTAACAGTAACAATTCAACAATCAATATTACCAGAGTAGAGAGATCAATAACTGGGACAAGGAGACAGACATAAGAGGATAACAGGATATGGGGAAAGTAACCGAACTAATGAAGAGGGGAAAAAAAAGAAACAGATTGATCTTCAAGAAAACATACTGACAGAATTTCAATGCAGAAACAGGAAGCGAGCAGAGAATTAGCAGCTTAAGACATCCATTGGATTTGACTTATGACAATAAGCTGCTCTGCTTTGAAGGCTATTATGATCAAATACATAAACACATATATCTGTGTGATCAGAGGAGGCATTAGCCTACTCCTCTGCTCAGGTCTCTCCATTACAGAATTACTGTACATTCATAACAGAACAGCTCACATAACCTTTAAGTCTATTACTGTCAATTCACTTTCTTGAAATCTTAAAACTGCATATAGCATATGTTCAGATATGTTGAAATCTTTGATACAAAAGTAGAAAATAGCGAAATTATCTGAAAATGGCCTCTTTGACGTAGTAATATTCTAAACAAACACTATAATCTCAGTTAGACTGAAGTACGGAAGGTAACTATGCTTTTTATTAAAATCAAAAAGACTTCTGTATGTATGTACGCTATTCAAAAGATCAAAATAACAGTATGATATTTAATGTTTCTCTTTTCCTTACGAAGGCTGCATTTATTTGATCAAAAATAAAACAATAAAATTGAAACAAAATATTTGTATTCTTTAAAATAAATGCTTTCTATTTGAATATATTGTAACATGTAATTTATTCCTGTGATTTTGAAGCTGAATTTTGAGCATCATTACTGTCAGTCACATGATCCTTCAGATATTACTCTAATATTCTGATTTGCTGATTATTTTTATGTTGAAAACATAATTCTTTTTTTAGGTTTCTTAAAAATAGAATAGAAAAGCATAGACATTTCAGAAGAATAGCACTGATCTGAAATAATTCATCTTTTATAACATTACACATGTCTTTATCATCAATCAATATTTAATGCATCCTTGACATTTTTCTCTGGACATTGCTTCTCTTGACTTTTGAGTCAAGACTTTTTTTTTCTTCAGCCTTTGTATGTGTCTAGTTTCTGCTTTATTGGTATATTATATTTGTTTGTGCATTTGTTTGTGGATCAATTTACTTTGTGTACATTTACATTTACAAAAGTTTTTTTTTTTTTTGTGGCTAAATGAAAGCATTCATTTTAACAAACCCTCTTTTCAATGTGACAGTATATAATGTTAGAAAATATTTTTATTCCAGATAATTGCTGACCTTAGGATTTTTCTATTCATCAAAGAATCATGAAAATTTTTTACTCAACTGTTTAAATAATAAGATCGTATGACTGAAGGAATGATACTAAAACTTTATAGGAATAAATTACATTTTAAAATATAATCAAATAAAAAGCTGTTTTTTTAAATAAGCCTAATAAAAATATATCACAATATAACTGTTTTTGCTGTATTCAGGATCAAATATATAAGCTTGATGAGCCGAAAAGAATTCATATGCAAATTTTAAAAATTTAAATCCCACTATTCGAATCTTTTTGACTGGTATTTGTATGTATTTAAAAAAAAAACAATAGGTTATTGGTTCTAATGGCATTGCAGAAAGATATAGCCTAGTTACATTTCTGATAGATCTAACAGCATTTAAAAGTTACTGTGTTCTGTGCTGTTGTATTGTCCATTTCTAAGAAAATGAATGCCATTTTGAACTGAAAAATGTACCCCGGGAGAAGTTTTAGCTGAAAAAATGGTTTTGTCTTAAGAAATGTACTTAAATATAGAATTAGAATGATGGTGTTTATGCTTCTTTTGATTCTTTTTATCAAATCGTTTGCTGTGCTTCTTTCCCGACAGCAAGCGTGCCTCTAGCTCCACCTTGTGCTTGAAAGTTTATCTGCATTTAGATAGTCTTAAAATTCTTTTTACATTTTAAAGGATTAAAACGTCAAGTTTAAGCCAACATTAAATATTAAAACGTAGCTCAGGAAATTACCACCAAGGATCTTAAATAAGGGTTGGTTCTCCTAGTTCAGTAACGTTATTTAAGAAACATAAACGGCAAGCCAAGCAACATTTATATATCTGTATTTACGACACTTGATGTAGAAAAAAAACCTGCTTAAAGCCTTTCTTCGTGAGCATAGCATTTAGCATACATTCCAAACAAGAATGACTTTCAGCTTTCTTTAGCGAGGGTACGCGCATCGGAGGCTGTTTCTACAGGGAACTGTTTCTCTGTAACAGCTACCAGCTACCTGACTTCCGGTCCATGCACCGTTGGCTGGAGAACGATAATTTTCCCGGAGTTTTGGATGGATAAAACGAGAGCGACGTGTGGCCAATGCGCGGAGGAAATATAGCCCTGAGTTGGTTGAAAGAGTTTATTCTCATGCTTATATTTTCAGATTTAACCAGTTAACTACTATGCCGTTTTAGCACAATATGTCTCTATGAAGAAGCTGTAAAGATATAAACAATATTTGCTGGGGATCTATAGGACATTGCGCTTTTTTCCCGAACTGTTTAATTTCACTTTAGGTACATAGGATGTAGGATGTATTAGGACAATGATATTCATCCACGAATATATCTTGTAATCATCTGTTAGCGTATCTGTCCCATAATAGCTTCTAGTTTACTAACTGCACATTGCTTTATAAATTTACTAACAGAAATATCACGTCAAAGAATACAAATGTCATAAATGTACCATATTGCTCTAAAATGGTGTTTTTTCTAAAATTAAGACCTGCATTAATTTGTATCGCATCTAACCATGACATTCACAGAACAAAAATGACTAGTCGTTAATACCATTTTTGTTATTATTGAATCATAATAAATTAACACTGTCTGTCCTTTAAACAGTAGGAACTAAGAATCCATGGTGTATCCGAGAAAAAAAAAATAGAAAATAAGTAAGGTAATAAAGGAATGAGTAGAGGATTGTTTTTAAATTGTGCTGTCCATCTATATTTGCATTTAATTTATTACAGTTTCATTTTTTAAAAACTAATTTCTCTGAGCTACAGTTTTCAAGATGAAAGGGTGTGAGTACCACCTTTCTAATTGTGGTGTTTTATCTAGTGGCTACAGACACTGAGAGGGACAATGGCTCTGGGAACATGAGAGACTCCATTCACAGCGTGCTGAGATCAGTGCCACGAGGGCTAACCCTGGGTCCTTCTCTGGCCGAAGATGGACAGCTGGGTTTATGGTGTGTTGGGCGAGTGCTTGAGAAAGGCACTCTGCTAGGTCCGGAGGAGCCTAGTAAAATGAACAGGAAGGAAAAGGCTGAGGTATGCATACTAGTGTGTTTAAAATTTCATTTTCACCATACTGATGAGACAAAAGTTTATTTGTTTAGGATCACATACAGCAAATGTGTTCCAAGACAATAGCAGCCTTTACATTTACTTCTCACATTATACAGCAAATATGTTTTTGTTTTCAGAAGCAGAAGTTTCTCCACAGGAGCATATTGCTTAGCTGTTTAAACAAAAGTAATTGCTTGTTCTTATTATCCAGGGGATTCAACATACATGCCAAAATGTGTTCAAAAATGAAATCTCAGATGAAATCTACTGGATGAAGTAAGTTTACCTAGAATACATTCTTTACTATAGGCTGTTTAGCAGAACTAATCGAGAGCTATATAAGACATTGCAGAATCAGCCTTGTTTAATTGCCTTTACAGGTTTGCCTGCAGTGCTCAAAGTGAAGAAGAGAGCAATATCAGTATGCTCGAGGTGGATGGAAAATTAGGCCTCAGGGTCTGTCGAGACATTCAACCAGGAACAGAACTGCTCCTCTGGAAAGAACAAGAACAAGAAACCCCTCTTGAAAAAGAAGTCTGTGAAAATAGTAGTACTCTAAACACAGAAGAAAATTCTGTGGAGGCCATCACATTAGATCACCTCTCAGACTGTGCTGGTAAATTAATATATAATATTTGCACTGTAGAGGTCCGTGATATGATGCTGTTCTTTTGAAAACGTGAAAACTTTTTTGTATTTCAACAGATCAAATTCAAAGCACCACACAAAAATATACTCCAACCAAGGAGAAAAATCTTTCTAGAGCATGTAATTCCAGTGTCCTGGAGCAGAAAGGGGTAGACGTGGCACATGGGGAAGGCGAAGGTCAGCAAAGGGATGAACATTCTGCTAGAGATAAGATCCAGAGCATCAATGATAGTACATCTCAATCCCAGAGTTCATCAGAACATCTGAAGCCAGAGGGAAGCCTGAGAGCCAGCTCTCGTCTTGCTGCTAAACCTCGAAAAGTGCACTCGTCAACCATCCGTATCTATAAACGACAAGATCCAAAAAACAGGTCCGACCTCAGCAGCAAGAAGAAGCACTCGGATAACAAAGACAACCCAGTAAAGACTCTGTATACTAATGAGGATTCCAGCGCAGAGCAAAATGAGCAGGATTTTTCTCATTTTGTTATCCGAGAGAGGAAGTACAAATGCGATGTGTGTGGCAAGAGCTTCTTTCAGCTGTGCCATCTGAAGAAACACAAATTCACACATCAAAACCAGAAGCCGTACATGTGCACAGAGTGTGGCAAAACATACAGTTCGCAGGAGAGCTATCAAGCCCACCTGCTGATGCATCGTGGTCAGAGGCCCTTTCAATGCCAGCATTGTGACAAAAGCTATGGCTTGAAACGCGACCTCAAAGAGCACCAGGTTCTTCACTCAGGTGAGAAACCATTCGTCTGTGACATCTGTGGAAAAGCTTTCGCTCGCCGGCCCTCGCTGCGCGTCCACAGGGAAGTCCATCGGGCGAAAGAGCCGGACTACCAGGCTCCCAAAGTCAAGTGTCCCGAGTGCAATAAAGAACTGGCCAATTCTGGTTCTTTGAGGAACCACATGCGCCTGCACACCGGAGAACGGCCGTATGTCTGCCAGCACTGCGACAAGAGCTTTCGTCAGCGCGGCAATCTGCTAGGACACATGCGCATCCACACGGGAGAGAAACCCTACAAGTGTGACCATTGCGAACTGCGCTTTTCCCAAGTCCCTGAACTGCGCCGGCATCTGATTTCACACACGGGTGAGGTGTATTTGTGTCCTGTGTGTGGTAAGGCTCTACGGGACCCTCACACGCTGCGGGCCCACGAACGACTGCATACGGGAGACAGGCCCTATAAATGCACACAATGTGGGAAAGGGTACACGATGGCAACCAAGCTACGGCGCCACATGAAGTCTCACCTAGAGGAGAAGCCACATGCTTGCCAGGTGTGCGGAGCCAAATACACTATGATGCAGAGTCTACAGCGGCATCTGCAGTCTCACAAACATCACACAGACTCTGGTCATGCACTGCCGACACGAGGCCGACCCAAAAGGTCAGGCCAGAAGGCAGAGGATGAGCAGGGTCAGACTGAATGCAGTAGTTTGGAGGAGGGACAAGCTGTGGCATACGTTCAAGCCTCAGAAGATTTCACTATGGTGTCTCACCCGGAAGGTGTCATTTTGGACTCTGGAGTGTACCACGGTGGCACAATTGTTTTGGAGAAAGGAGTGGAGAAGGGGGTCGAATGCATTGAGCTCAGTGAGGATATGATTGAGATTATCGTCTCGGATGAAAATACCAAGTGCATAGTAGTGCAAGAACAGCCTTCTGAGTGCATAGAGCTTCAGGAACAGCAACCAAATGCTAAATGCCTAGTTGTGCAGGAAAATGATGCCGGCAGTGGCTGTATTGTAGTGCCAGAACAGGATGCTAATAGTTGTTTAGTCATTTTACAAGGTCCGGATGGTTTAGGTTCAGTGGCACAGACTGTAGAAATAGAGACAGGGCTGTGACACTTAAGTTTCTTCATATTATGTCTCACATCAAAGGAAAAACAACCTTTGTGAAATAAATGTATAAGCTCTGTTGAATTTAAGTCCTGCTGGTCTTTGATTTTTAGGAGAGTTTGTGGCACATATCAGTAAATATTGACTGCAGTGGACCTTGTTTCATCACTGTTTATACAGACATTGGACAAGTACATCAGCAAAACAAAGCTGTGTTGGGAAATGAGCTAATACAGGAGGACATTTTAATCTTATATCTGATGCATTGAAGTTAAAATTACGTCATCATTTAAGCAGAAACAGTAATATTGAAATGGCCTTTTTGTACGTGAAGTACATGCTGATTACTGAAAAATTAAAGGATAAGCAAAGCACTAACAGAGCTCCCCGGCTACATAAATAAAACCATCATGTCATGATAAAAACCTTTTCTGATAGCATGTAAAAATAATTGCATCTACATTTAGTAATAAAATATATTTAAAGAAATAAATCACTGTGAAATATTTAAGCTGAATTGTTTTATGTTTTGTTTTTTTGTCTTCACTCATGAATACACAGTTGGGAGATATGACACTTATCATCTTGTTTTCATTCAGTATATCTGTGATTAATGTCCCTCAGAAAGCAAAGAATGTTCTACATTGATATAAGGAAGATTGATACAGAAGAGTGGGGTTTTTCTAGTGAAACAAGTTCAGATACTTTGTTCTCTTTGAACTCGGGTAGTTCAATATTAACTTGGTGACTCCAGTAACTGCAGCTGTGGGCTTTCTGACTGAGTGGGTGATTGTATTCGATGATTGCTCCAAGTTTTTTCAGGATTACAAGCTCGGACATCCTAAAGAATGGGAGCACAACCAGCACCCCTCTTACTATTTCTACTACTTGGACAAATTCTCCATCTTACATTGTGTAATGACGGTAAGCATTAACAAAGATTAGGCTAAGAAAAACATAATTGCGTATATAATATGTCAGTCCAGATGTTTTTGGATAAACATTGCCTTTTGTGCCTTAGTGTTTATCGACAACAAGGAAGCCTCTCAAATCATTCGAAGAAAGAGGGCTAACTCTCTTTTTGAGGAGGTAAAACCAGGGAATCTGGAGAGAGAATGTGTGGAAGAGATTTGTGACCACGAGGAAGCTCGAGAAGTCTTCGAGAACGTTGCAAAAACGGTGAGCAAAAGCAGAATGTTTAAATTTCTCTCAGTAATTATTTTTCTATATAGAATTGCAAATATTTGAAGTGTGTCATTATTTATGCTGTATTTTTTTCTTTCATTGGTTTACAGGACATTTTTTGGCAAAAATATTTGGGTAAGAATATATATATTACATCTCACTTAGAGTTTTTGTGTAAACAGTGACAACATTTTGTGTAAACAGTTTCTATTGAACCAGGGACAAAGTGCGTTTTGCCTGACCTTTCCGGCTCAATTTAAAAATGAGAAAGATTAGTAAAAGTTAAAATCAGGTTAAAACGGCAGCAATTATAAACAAAGCTTAAGAATGAAAACTTGTGAACAAATGTCATACGTGGGATTGATAATCCTTTATTTTTGAGCTATTTCTAAACGTTTGCTGTTTATAACTTTAAGAAATTGTTCGACCTGGCAGCTCTGTGATCTTTTTTATTTTTAATCTTTTACATTTTACAGGATGTGGGGGAACAAAATTATCCAGAACACCAGAACACATCAAAAGTTTGAGAGTATGTGTGAATACAGAGGGTAAGAGTGATGCATACTTAACACAGAATATGTCTATAAAACTAAAATGAGACATTTTTGGTAAAAGCTTTAATTTCTGTGTTGTAAAATAACCCTATAAGTTGGGTGTGTGATTGACAGGAGACTGTTACATTAATTTGGGTGAAAGCTACGCTGGTAGAGTGTCTGTCACCAAGTCTGGAAAGTCTTGTCAGTACTGGAAAAGCAACTTCCCCCACAGGATTCAGTATGTTTTTTTCTGCTCTTTTTGCTGGTGATTGATTGATTAGAAAACCATTTTATTAAAGGAAAGGTTTTTTTGTTTTCATGTATTTAGCTCCACACATCTTCAGTCATGTTAAAGCAGCTCTTCTGTCTTATGACCGACTTGTTTCCCCCCCTAGCGAATTTAATGCGACACAGCTGAATCTACTGGAGAACTTTTGCAGAAACCCTGATAAGAGCGACAAAGGCCCTTGGTGTTTTACAAGAGACCCGACAGTCAGGAGGGAGATCTGCAGAGTGCCAAAATGCGGTAGAGAACATCCCTGAAACATTATAGTAAAACCATCCTATGGGGCAATAACTAAAGCTCTATGCTGGCAACCATCATGTTGAGCCATCACCGTTGCGTCATTGAACCAGGTTTCTCAGAAGAAATTGTTGCTGTAAAAAGTATTCCGGATGTTGTTTTTGGATCTGCTAAATGACTGCTTGCTTACCAAAACATGCGTATTATTACCATATTTGATAGCAACATTTGTGTATGTTTCATTCTATCAATTTATGCTGGCCCACCAACACATCTCATGTTTTCCTCCTCAGGTGAGGCTGCTCTTCCTCCTCCTCCACCTACTGTGAAACCTGAAGGGCGTTACCTGGGGACTAAACACTGTTTGGAGGGAAATGGGGAGACCTACACAGGGGATATGTCTGTGACTCTGGGAGGTCGGTCATGCCTGCAGTGGAGCGCAGCAGAAGTGCAGGCCTTAATAAAGGGAAAAAATTTGCTGCCTCACGTTCAGCTGGTGAAGAGCCACTGCAGAAACCCAGATGGAGATATGGAGGGTCCTTGGTGCTATGTAAAGGGAGCAGGTGGAAACATTACCATTGATTACTGTGACTTAGAGTTGTGCGGTGAGTAAACAGTTCTGCCTTCTACAAAAACTCACACATTAAAGGGATAGTTTACCCACAATTTTAATCTCTTCATCGTTTACTCACCCTCATGTTGTTACAAACTTGTGTATTCATTTCTTTCTTCTTCCGAAGTAACCAAACCGTAGCTATTGACTTTCAAAGTATGAAAAGAAAAAAAAAAACTATGGAAGTCAAAATACCTTCTTCGGATATACTACATGACACACGATTTTTAACCACAATATTATTTCTTCCCCTGAACCTTGGAGCTCCATTAAACACCTAAATCTTTATATTTTTTTTCAAATGTGCGAAGCCCAGGTGCATTAATCTTAAACGCACCACTGAGCCCACACTGAACATCATTCTGTCTTTGTCATTCACTCTCAGATGCTCCTTTGGACAAGTTTGTTGATGAAACAGGTGGTCGAGAGAGAACAACACTCGAGGAAAAAAAGAGAGCGTTCTTTAATGCCCGTAGCTTTGGCAATGGAGAGCTAGGTAAACGTCTGATACCTTCACTGTCTCTTTTATGGATGCTATCCCTAAAAGTTTGAGTTTTTGTATAACCAACTGGTAATTAGGATGACTAAACTCTTTTGACAGAGTGTGGAGTCCGCCCCTTGTTTGAGAAGGTCGGCAAAGAAGATAAGAACGAGAAGGAGCTACTGATGTCATACTCTGGAAGCAGAATAGTGTTAGGAGATGAGGCTGAAATGGGCAGTGCTCCATGGTAAATACAGCACAGGGGTTTTTAAACATCAGTTTTCAAGTATCTTGGCATGATTGATCATGCTGAAAGCTAATGCTTTATTTTTGCAGGCAAGTGATGCTGTATAAGCGTAGTCCTCAGGAGCTGCTGTGTGGAGCCAGTCTGATCAGTGATGAATGGATTCTCACTGCCGCCCACTGCATTCTCTACCCACCGTGGGGCAAGAACTTTACAATCAGTGATATCATCGTCCGCCTTGGAAAACACTCTCGTAGCAAGTGAGGCCATTTAAAAAAGTCTACAAAACGGCCTATATTTCTGTTCACACTTTATGCTCAGTCATTTGGAAGTATTAGTTTACAGCTCTTTCCTGTTTGTCTCAGGTATGAGAGGGGCACTGAGAAGATTGTGGCCATTGATGAAATCATTGTCCACCCGAAATACAACTGGAAGGAAAACCTGAACCGAGACATTGCTCTTTTGCACATGAAGAAGCCTATTGTCTTTACGAGTGAAATCCACCCTGTTTGTCTGCCCACCAAAAACATTGCAAAGACGTAAGAAAATACTATAGATTAATATGGACATATTTAATCGCAGTAAGATGGATGTAGAGTCAGATATTTTCTTCCATATTGTATATCAAAATGAACAGATTATTGGGAATGAAAATCATGTAGGACAGGATCTTGGCTCTATTCATCAGTTTTTAATCGAATGGAGGTATGTCTGACTGTGAGTTTGGAGTCAATTGTAAGAAACAGGTGGAGTTTCAGCAGACTAAACAATTTGAGAAGAATGAATCATGGATGAATCATTTACAATACGATTGATAACATGCTTTTAGAAAATAGATTTCTTGCCGAACTTATCTACATCTTAATGAGGTTTTTTGGTGAACAATTTTTTTTTTTTTAAACTGACAGTATACAGTACATATAGCTGTCCTTGACAGATTTTCTCTCTGTAGTTTGATGTTTGCAGGTTACAAGGGCCGTGTGACTGGCTGGGGGAACCTCAGGGAATCATGGACCTCAAACCCAGTCAATCTTCCATCAGTCCTGCAACAGATTCACTTGCCCATTGTGGATCAGAGCATCTGTCGCAATTCCACCTCTATCATCATCACCGATAACATGTTCTGTGCTGGTAATATAACTTCTATATACTATATACTATAGGACCTTAAAGAGTTGCTCAGAGCTTGTGAGATGCTTTCACACTTAGGTGTCACAATAAGGTTCTCTTTTGTTTCCAGGCTACCAGCCAGACGATGCAAAAAGAGGTGACGCTTGTGAAGGAGACAGTGGTGGACCTTTTGTGATGAAGGTATTACAATGTTTACGCTTTTCTGTCCTAAAACAAGTTGGACCTATCAGTGACCTGTAATGCTCTGATTGTACTCTACTATATTTAAACATCTTGTTCTTTAAAACCTATTACTGCCCACAGAGTCCTACAGATAATCGCTGGTATCAGATTGGCATTGTGTCGTGGGGTGAGGGCTGTGACCGCGATGGCAAATATGGATTCTACACACACTTATTCCGTATGCGCCGCTGGATGAAGAAAGTCA
Organism: Enteromius viviparus; assembly: GCA_032353835.1. Lineage (NCBI taxonomy): Eukaryota > Metazoa > Chordata > Actinopteri > Cypriniformes > Cyprinidae > Enteromius > Enteromius viviparus. The sequence continues at coordinate 12,326,023 of JAUCNO010001819.1, forward strand.
TTGACAAAACAGGCTCAGCAGATGATGAGTGATCTTCCAAGTCGCCACACAATAAATGAACACTTCAGTGAAATGTGATTAATCCTGCAAATGGATAATTAAATCAGAATTCTTTGTATGTTAATACCGGTACAGTTTCTTTCTGTGTACTAAAAGTGAGAATGGGCATACTCCTTGTTTATATGAAGCAGATGTAATTCTAGTTTAATTCGCACATCAGGTTTTACTTAGGGACATTGATGTGACTGATATATATATATATATATTTTTGTGGGCGATTACAACACACACCAAAGATGCTCTAGTTACATTTCTTTCACACCTGTCAAAAACTACTGTATTTTTGGTTGAGATGCTTTAAAAAAAGCATTTTTAATTAGTACATTTACATGGGAATGCTGACTAAATTGTTACTAAGATTAGTTCAATAAAAAGTTTTTCAATCTCCCAAAAGAAATTCTGATGCCTTGCAATTGATCACTTAATGCACAAATGCTAAAACAATTTCTGTGTGCTGTTTTCATTCAATCATCTCAGCTGAACAGATTTAATAGGCCTATAATACAAACAAATCATGAATTTGAACTAATACACTCCTAAAGGATTATAAGGTTATAGTGTCCTTGTAATTCAATAGGGGTGTTGCTCAGATACAATGCTCCCTAAACGAAGGGGTGTTGACACAGAAGGAGACTTCAGGACATTTATGGCTCTTGACTGAACACAAATGTGTGCGATAAATTATTTTTATGTGGTGCATTTTATATGTTGTTCAACCAATCGTTATGACAACGGCACATTCTCGGGGGGCGTGGTCACTCGGTCTCCTCCTGCATCCGGGCCGTTTACACCGAACTACACGGATCGCAAACAGGAAGTGCTGCGCGAAATTTGCAAGATTGGCAGAGTTGAGAAGACTTCAATAGGGAGCGTTGAAAATTAGGTAAATTCATTTCTCCATTTTTGATCCATAACATCTCTATTTTCTTTGCTCGGCGTTTTGCTCTCTGATCCGCATAAGCCTCTATTCATACGGCAGGGCAACACTTGCTAGAATTTACGTTTTGTTAAGTCAAGATGAAACGGGTTTGCAGCTAACGTTAACGTTAGTTAGCTTAGCTGACTATTGACTGGTCATAACGAGCAAATATATGCGGTATCTGGTTTTTGGCACTAACGCCGTCACAGAGACTATACTATACTATATTGCGTCTTTTTTTAAAATCACATGCCTGTATGTTGACTCTGTTCTTGCTGGCTAAACGCACGGTTGCGTATCCAGATGTTGTGTTTCCCTAGAAACGCTGGGGAATCCGTCACCATCTCTCTTGAGCAGGAGACTGGACGTGTAGCTGCATTAGACAGTGAAAAAGAAAGAAAACGTTTGCCATATTAATAAAATAATTTAATAATTGGATGAACTTGAGCGATAATGCTGTCGGACAGAAGATCTGCCGCAGATAAATCGCACACACACTAACGTTACCGTATGTATTGAAAGAAAATCATTTTTTTCTGTATTATTCTTTATGAAATGAGTGTAGTATAATCGCGACTGTGCCAAAGTACATGGAGTTTATCACAAAAAAAACCCTGCTCTTGACATGCACTGCAGTGTAACATATTACACTTCATCTAAAACCATTTTTTATTATTAGTGTGCATGCAGTTTTTATGACCTCTTATTAATTGAGAGACTTGCATGGATACTTATATATATATATAAAAAAAATGTGATCACCACATGGCCATGTAGGATGATCTCTTATATCCATCCTACTTTATTAAGCACCTTAATAAATTGCTACAAATTACCTTATCGCAGTTAATCTGCCCGTTTGCTAGGCGTGCAGAGATCATTTGTTATGTTTTGCTCTCTCTTGGATCCATGTGGGGATGGTGACACTGCAGAGAGATCAGCAGAATCACATGACACCATTGAGCTCAAGACCACCACACACTCAGCTTTACTTCATTCTGCAGATGATTCTATGGCATCTCACTGTGTTTGTCAGCTGAGCACATCTAAACCATCTGGCTGTACTTGAAACAGAACTGATAATTATCACATTTGCTTTTTTTTAGCAGATGTTTAGTAACTTTTGAATGAATGTTACAGCTGGTATATGAGCAATGTCTGGCACTCAGAATTACTGACCAGCCACAGATAAACTACCATGTGTGTGGACAGAAATCAAGCTATTAGCACAGATCCCAATATTTTTTCCTGTAGTATTCTTCATAAGATTGTAAATATTCGTCAAATCTTGATTGTACCTTGTTTGTTAATAAATAGAAGCTCTTTAGCACACGAGAAAAGCACTAGCTTTTGATTTTTATTACTTTTTATTGTGGTTTTTATGTTTTAGAAAGCATATGTAGTTTATTTTGGAGGTTTCTTTAGGTCTCTTGTGTTTAAGATCTCTTTAGGGTCTTTGTTTCTGTCTGAAGTGTTGGTTGATTCACTGAGCGCAGCCTTGAAACACAACTGTGAATGAGGGGCATTGTTTTTGCTGATGATCTTTTGAACTGGGTAATGAATTAGATGGCACTGCAAAGATGAACAGAACGGGTGCAGTTTAGTGTTTGATGAATTATTCTGAATAATTCACATTAATTATAGCCCAACTACCAATCTTATAAATGATGAAACTTCTTTATATAATTTATTTGACTATAAGCAATCTTATAGCAAGATTGCTGTCCGCAGCAATGATAAATAACAGAGATGTTTTTAATCAGAGCCACAGATAAGTGATCTGGTTTACGTCACCTGAATTTTTTTAGGAATGTGGACATGAATGTCATAGCAAAATTAAGAATGTCACAGAAGATAGTAAATCTGAAACTAGCTCTTCTATGGTGGAGGATATAAATAAGAGCAAAGGGTGAAACTGAGAATTCTTGTCAGTATACGGCTGGACGGCCACATTGCCGCGCGGCACCAAAGCGAGCGACTGTCACAGCAGATCACTGTCTGAGCCCTACTGACGCCTGCACTAGTAGCCCTGTGGCTACACACACACACACAGATTAAAAAAAAATGGCACATTCACAATGCCACAGTGTTTTAATACTAAAAGGTTAAGTACAGAATGTAACATAAGAAATAATAATATTATTAAAAATTTAGTTCCACAAAGCTTGACCCTTCTGACACAACATCTCAAAGTTTTTGCTGAGCGGACTGATATTGCGATCATTGTGATTGACACACATACACAGAGCTCAACACAAAACCAAAGTAAGGCTACTGAGGCTGTTTTTTTGCTGCTTCATTAGTCTACAACACAATTTTCTCAATGAAATCTACTGCCAAGCTTTCAAATGAATTAATTATGTACTGTTTTAGAAAAACCAAATGCTAATTAATTGTTGGAGGTAATTTGTTTACAGTTGGAAGAGCAGCTAGAGATTATGTGATCTGAAAATGAAACAATTTTAATCATGATTTTTTTTAAGGGACGCAAATCGCTACCTTTGAACAATTTCAATGCAACAATTTAACTGTTCTTTTGAATGTTTTGAATTGTTGCAATGAAGAAATTAATTATTTTAGATTTGGAGTCAGCACAAAAAGCTAATAATTCTGCATTTGCTTCCTAGTCTAATAGCTGTGTCATTTATGAATATAAATGTATCCTGAAAAATGCATACATTATTCTTTTAAATGCTGGTATATTTGCATTATTTAAATGTAAAGTATGCACTGTTATCTAAGCCAAAAAATAAAGCTAATATTAGCCAGTTTCTAGTGATGCGTTATGTCAGTACTGTGCTGTATTATGAAAGTTACTTCTGTTCTCAAGGGCGGCAGATTCATAGTTACAACCACCGAGTTGGGAAACGAACTTAAACGACCTGTTCAGCATTTGTCATTGTGGTCGCTCATGTGAGTGAGTCAGTCATTCACTGAACATGCAAGTGTGCACGTGTGAAAATGCTGCATTTACCCAGGCTTACGCTGGATAGACCCAATTCAAAGGCAGCTGAGCTTTCAGAGATCTCAGTAACATTGTGTGGTGTTGTAAAGTGCTGTTCGTTGTCTAACTGTTGTGTGTGAATTGTGTTGTCTTAGAGGACCATCATGTCCTCTGACCTACTGGTGGACCTTCACGATGATCTGGGAGGAGACGACTCTCCTAGCGCTGCCTTGGACCAGCTCAAACTGGTACAGGACAAACAGTGGCCACCAGATGACCCTGTTGGCTTGAGCAAATCCGGTGAGTGCATTGTGCGTGTTCGTCTTACAGGATAATAGTAATTTGAAAATCTAGTTTCATTTTGCACAATTATACTGATCTTTTCAAAGAATAAAGCAGTGTAAGAAAAAGGAAGTATTTGCCAAGAACAAAAACTTATCATATGCTTGCTATATTTTTAGAAATAAGTGAAGCCAAAGCCTTCCTGTTGACATAATTGTCACGGCCTGTTTAAGAGCCAGCAGGGAACTCAAGGAGTCATGCAGCATTACTCATACTGTACACACAAACACACACACACATGTACAGACTGTATGTGGTATTGTCCTACACTGACCCTAAACCTACCCCTTACAGGAAACTGTGCATTTTTAAATAAAAAAAAAAAAAAAAAACACCACTTAGTATGTTTTATAAGTCTTTTGAATTGCGGGGACACTGAAAATGTCCTCATAAATCACTTTCATATTGTAACCTATGTCATACCCATGTCATTATACAAATTTGTGTCCTCATGAACCACATAAACACACACACACACACACATTCACGCTTACGACACAGGCCTACACCCAGAGACACACTTTACCGCTCATAACTAAGGATAACTATGACTGGGCAGGTGTGGGTGAAGTACTGTGTGATTGATTCATCATTTACAGAATTTGAAATGAACTAGTTTGGCTAATAAATGAGGTTACTAATCATTCATGTCAGCTGCAACAAAAATATCAGAAATAAATCTGTTGATTAAAATTACTGCTTAGATATAAGCCTGATTCTGAATAACTGAATAGCTTTCATGACATCGTTTTTTTTTTTCACTTTGTGAATGGCAATTTTAGGTCAAGTGAATCATTGTTTGTGATTACCATTAAAATGTATTTATTAAACAAAAGAATTTAAAAAATATAAAATGGGAATAAAAACCATATTTTCAGTGACTTTTTGTTTTTGTCATTTTTAAATATAGCTCACTCCAAAGGTAATATTTAGTTTTAAATATGTTAATGATTAGCAGACTGTCAATTTGTATTACAAAAAGTCGGCATTAATACATTGACATATATTAAAATAAAGTGATTCAGAAAAAAGTGGTTCAGAAAAAGTGGCTGTGCCTCCTGGGGGTTGTCGCACACTGGACGAGAAGCAGGTATCCCACAATGGATGCATCATTCTGTACTATTTTTCTCAAGTTTATGGCAGCAGTCCAAACTGTGATTACAATCACTAGTATACAGGCAAAAGTTTTACTTTAAGAATAACAAAGTGGCATCAATGAGTTTGAATTCAGGTGAAACAGAAAGCATAATCTGTATAATGTATAAAGTATACAGTAGATGCTTTTCAAGCCACAGAATGAGGCATATAAGATTCTTCTTGAGTGTGCAGCCCTCTTTATACTTTGTTTTAAAGTTAAAGGTGTTACCAACCATGGCTGATTTTACCTGCTTTTGTTGGGTTGGTGGGTGTTCATTTCAAAACCTGATCATCTGGTTGAGCTAGTGCGGAGAGTGATCTGAGAGGATGACTTTCCTCTATCCATAGCCATATACTCTATAGCTTTTGTTTGGGATATTAAAATTTTTTTCCCACCTTTCCTGCAGCTTCAGATATCAAAAGCCTTGGTGGCCCTTCACATCTGTCCTGGGACGACCCTTTCTATGACATTGCCAGGCATCAGATTGTGGAGGTGGCAGGTGAGGTGTTATGAATTGCAAAAGCATCACCAGCTATTGTTAATTCTATTTCTGAAGTCTTCTGATTTATCTCTTTCTTTGTAGGCGATGATAACTTTGGCCGGAAGGTCATTGTTGTTAATGCTTGCCGCATGCCTCCCCAACATCAGCTGGACCACCGTAAACTTCTCATGTAGGCATTGCTGCTCTATTTTTGTGCTTCATTAATAGATATATTAGGCTCAGTCCATAAACTGCATTAGCTATGATTTTATTAATTGTGAATAGCCTTTTTCCCTAATATTTAGATTAGATTAGATTCAACTTTATTGTCATTACACATGTACAGGTACAAGGCAACGAAATGCAGTTTAGGTCTAA
>JAUCNO010001819.1:12332384-12344757 GCA_032353835.1 Enteromius viviparus
AAATATAGACCCACAACATCAGAAACACAGCAGTATATTTCATTGTACACATGGAGTACTTTTTATCCCTGTGTTCACCAAACCCATCTTGAGTGTTTGTAGCTTAAAAAACTCATTTTTTTAGTTTCATCTGATCCTAGAAGCCAGTTCCATTTGTAGTTCCAGTCCTGTCTGACAACTGAACATGCCGGAGATTGAGGAGAATTCTCTACTCTACTCCTCGCCGTGTATTAGGATGATAAAGACACACGTCCTCTTCCAGGCAGCTTCGTAACATTTTATGTTGATTGGAAATTCTTAATTATTTCCCTGATGGTGGAAATGTTCGTTTTCACTGCTCTAGCTCTTTTCTTAAAGCCACTGGTTTGTGAAGCTTAATTATCTTTTGCTGCACGTAAGAAATATATTATTTGTTTTTTCTCATTGTGTTGATGATTAAGGGATTTTGGGCTTGTATATATATGAATGGGAATATACTTCATAAATATTTTACTCATTAAAAATTCTAGGGGCGCCAATAATTGTGGCTAACATGTATTGGAGAAAAACATTTATTTCACAATGAGATTTTCTCCTCATTTCAATTGTTTTAATTCAACGGTAGGTTAGAATTTTGTACTTTTTTTTTAACAAAAGATCAAAAGGAAAAACAATGCAGATTTATTTTCACAGCCACCTTTGCTCAGATTTACCAAGGGTGCCGATATTAGTGGAGGGCACTGTATGTAGAAGAACTGTATTATTTTCATGTTCACAAGGTTTTCCTTCCTCATTATTTTTCCTTTAATGTCAACCACTCATATGCTGAGTTATAAAGAAATCTTGTGTTCTGTGAGTCAAACCAACATAAGACAGTGTCCTAAGAAAATGAAGTTTTTAATGAAGTGAAATCAAGCCTTAGGTTAGTTCCCTATTGTGATTGCCTGAGAAGAAACAATCTAGAACAAATGTCTACAATTACAATTACAATTAATGACTTTGTGAGTAAAAAAAAATCCTGAAGTTTCATTAATTGACAGCTGATTAAGTGCAGTTGCTCCTTCTGTTTGTTTTAGCGTCTAATGTGGCTGCTGGGGGAAAAAAAGAAGAAGTTTGAATTGATATGCATTTATTGTTATTTGTGCACAGGTATTTGAAGCAGACTCTTGATAAGTATGTGGAGAGTGATTATACCCTTATCTACTTCCATCATGGTCTGACCGGCGAGAACAAGCCCTCTCTAAGCTGGCTTATAGATGTCTATCGAGAGTTCGACAGGAAGTGAGTGATGCTATTGTTAGTGAGAGGCTCATAAGTGCACGCACAAGCAAACCTCATTGGTTGTCAAGCTTCATTATCAATGTGTCTGTTGCAGGTATAAGAAAAATATCAAGGCGTGGTACATTGTCCATCCCACCATGTTTATCAGAACCATCCTTATTTTCTTCAAACCCATCATCAGGTCAGTGGCACACTATACTCAATGTTATTTTATCCTCACATTGATCTTTACTGTAATCTCAGTCTTATAGCCTGTATTCAATACTTCATAATACAGTACAGTACAGAGCTGTACAAAATGCACTTATGTTCTGTTCACAGCTTAAAGTTCGGTCGTAAGATAAACTACATAAATTATTTGAGTGAGCTGGAGGAGATTGTGAAATGTGATCAGCTGGTGATCCCCAAAAGAGTCCGAGAGTAAGAAATTCTACATAAGCAGTTATATATGTGCTCAGATCACAATGTTTTTTATTATCCCAGATGAACAGTTCTTTTGGGGTGCATTTAAGAGTTTCTTTGTGTAGGTATGATGATAAGATCCGTCTGTCCCTGAAGCCATCTGTGGTCCCTGGACCAATCTCTCCTCCTCGTAGTCCTCCTCTTCCTTTCCAGCAGTTTGGGGTCCCACTCTCAGAGTGAGTTTCCATAACAGTTCCTCTCAAAGCTCACACAACCAAAGTCTCTGTTACTGACTGAAAGCATGAAAGTAATATTCAGACTTGATGTAGTTTGAAGATGACAGTTTTATTTATACTTTATAGTTTATAGAAACCCGATTTGTACTGTTGTTTGTAATCAGATTGAGACACAGGGCAGCAGACACGGGGGGAATTCCACTAGTCATGCGTGATACTATTGGATTCCTGCAAGAGAATGGTAGGTCTTTTAGTCAAGTCAGATTTATAGCTCAATCTAACTTTTACGTACCTCTTGAAGTGAATGTATTGTATATATTGAAGTAGGGTTGTATATACTAATATATATATAAAGTGTTTTTGTTTAGTTTTTGAGTTCTGGACCAATTTTATTATAGAATAGTGTAATTGTTTTCTGTAATTATTTTTATGTAACAACCTTTTCAGGCATTTTTACAACAAAAATATTTTTATTAGCCACTATCCTAAGTTTTATCCAATTGTCAATAAGATTTTTTTACTCATCTGATACACAATAAAATGTAATGTTCTTCCTCATTCTTTTATATATATTAATATGTACAGAATAAGCATGTTTATTAAATTTTTACATATATATTGTGTTACACTGAATGACAACGTAACATTATTTCTTCCAAGTTATGTCATTTTATTCTCCAAAATCCCATTAGAAACCTTAAAAATAGACACTTTACTTATATTTAATGTGCTTTCTATGGACATATTTGTGAATTTCTTTTGATGCGGACATCTTAACATCTTAGATTCACATACATCATAAATATACAAAGTACACACACACACACACACATATATAATGTAAAAAAAAACATTTATTTTGGATGTGATTAATGGTTTGACAGCACTACTGTTTATTTACTTTCTTAAATTGAGAATGTGAATTTTTCTCCTGTCTTCATGGTAGGTCTTAAGACAGAGGGAATATTCCGGCGTTCTGCTAATGTTTCTTTGGTTAAGGAAGTTAAGCAGAAATATAACTCAGGTAAAGTCATGTAATGCTCTGATTGTGGAAGAATTCTCACACATTTCCTGTTAACAAGAATGATTGGCATCAGTCTTTAGAATGTTGCGTTTGTCTGTAGGAGAGGAAGTGAGTTTCTATCAGCTGGATGATGTCCACTTGGCAGCTGTGATCTTAAAGATGTTCCTCAGAGAGCTGCCAGAGCCGCTGCTCACCTTTCAGCTCTACAACGACATTGTCAACTTCCACAGTGAGAACACCAAACACAATGCACTTACATAGCACCACCAGCAGCTTCCCGCACGCTCACACACATCCGTCCACCTGCTACACGGACATTTGTTAATCTATTGTTAAAACCACAGTTTTTGCATGTAGACTGTTTACAATGAGCCTTGAAAGTGACTTGACCACAAACACGTTCACACAAACCTTGTTTGCATTTCTTGTGTTGTGTTATCAGATGTTGATATAGAGTCACAGGCAGAAAGGATTCGGAACATGCTGATGTCACTTCCTGAGGAGAACTACACGTCACTGCGCTTCCTCATACAGTTTCTTGCTCAGGTAATACTCAACATAATTGCCAATATATATGTATATATACAGTGCCTTGTGAAAGTATTTATATCCCTTAATTTTTTTTTTATTGATTTTTTTGTTATGTTGCTGCCTGGTTAAACTGCTTTTTTCGATCTACACTCCATTAATTATTATTTAGCTGAAGCATCTTTTATGTTTGATGCGACAAGCTTTGCTCATCAGCAATTTGGCAATTATCTGCCACTTCACCTCTCCTCTTCGCCTCTCAAGCTCTGTCAGATTGGATGGGGGCAGACACACATGTTCAGGTTTCTCATGAAATATTTGACTGGGTTCAATCCCTGGCTGTGTCTGGGCCACTCAAGGATATTCACGTAGTGGTCTATGAGCCACTCTTGATGTGTGCTTGGGGTCATTGTCCTTTTGGAAGGTGAACCTTCTGCCCAGTCTGACTTTCTGATTGCTCTGAACTGGGTTTCCTTCAAGGCCATCTCTATATTTTGCTTCACTGAATGTTCCTTCTACTCTGATGAATCCCTCATCCCTGCTGCTGAAAAACAGCCTCACAGCATGACGCTGCTACCAGCACACTTTACTTTTGGGATGGTACTCTTTTACTGATGAGCAGAGCAGGTTTCCTTCAAACACGAATCACAGTTCCTAAAAAATATTAAGCAGCAAAATGGTTTCCAATATTTATTATAAATGAGTATATTAGAGTGTTTTCCCAAAGATTGCATGATACCCAAGACTGGAGTAATGATGCTGAAAATTCAGCTTTTCTTCAGAGGAATTTTAAAATGTGTTAAAATAGAAAACAGATTTTTGCTGTATTTTAATCCAGAAAATACAGCCTTGTTGAGCATTGAGACTTACTGATCCCACACCTTTTCTATACATTTTAATTTTGAATGTAACTTGTTATTGTTTAACATTAATTTGATACTTTATAGCAAACATGAAACACATTTTAGACACATATTTTATTTAATTCCTTTTTTTATTTAAAAAGAAAGCAATAATAGCTAATAATTATTCAAGAAGCCATAACTAGCCATTCTAATTGTTTTAGCTGAGTACTTCTTTCCTAATTTTTCCTTAAGTATTTCTGCTCTTTGTTGTTATTGATGTGCAGGTGTCTGCTGAGAGTGAAGTCAATAAGATGACCAATCCCAACCTAGCTGTGGTGTTTGGGCCCAATTTGCTGTGGGGACAGGATGCTTCCATGACGCTCAGTGCAATTGGACCAATCAACAACTTCACCCGCATCCTGCTCGACCTGCATCAGGAGGTCTTTATCCAGTGAGGAGCGGGAGAACTTTTGACGATGACTCCTCTCTGGTTATTGTCCCTCCCCGCTCCATAGCTTTGCTCCTCTGTTGCTGTGTCCCGTCCTTCGTGTCTCCCTCAGTATTGCCAAATGCATGAGTATTTTAACTGGGTGAAGCTATGAAAAAAAGCATACTGGAGGGCACAGAGCGGTCAAGCTGTCACAAACGTTTAGGCTATGATCAAATTCTGACAATCGTCTCCTTTCCTCTCCTGCAGAAGTCATGTAGCTGTTGTGGTACTGCACAGGCACAAGAGTTTTTATATGGTCTGTTGGCAGAGGCCTAAATCAATAAACCAACAAAGTGTACAGGGAGCTGCTTTAGCTTCTATGTTTTGGTGGCTCATACGCTTGGTTTGAATATTGTTTGTTCGACTTAACCAAATTAATTTCAGTTCTTTTTTTCCAAGAAGTAAAATTAGACTACATGCACATGTCCTTATTTTTGTAAGCCTTAGTTGGCTAAAGCTATGGACAAGTATAAAGCACTACACAAACTTGAAACACTTATTTTAAACATGCTTATTTCTTATTACACGAAATATATGATATTCATTTATATTATCATATCATTTTATTATTTTTTTCTATAATCTTTTTGACTTTTGACTTTTTGTGGTGTCTCAGTGAACAGGGCAGATGCTTATGGCCAGCACAAATTTCCTGATGCTGAAACGGAAAAGAAAAGTTATTTTTCTGATCAAAATCTGTATGTGTGGAGTAGTGTGTAACTTGTGGTCTGTTCAGTAATTCCGTTGTATTGTTCTACCCCCGAGATATTTATTTTGGCCAAAGATTATATGGTTAAAATGTTTGTGTGATCAATTTTATTTGTTACTAGAAATGTACTTCCTGTCGGGGATGGTGCCATTAGATGTTGTGGGCGCATTTGAATCAAGCCCAACTCAAGACAAAGAACAATTAGATGTCGTTTCGCCCTCTAAATTTTATCTACGAGGAAACATATCATAGTGCAATGAGTCAATACTGGAGTGCACAAAATCCAAGTAAAGCAACATTTTTGTTGTTTCACAGGGCTCTGTACATGTACGCATTATTTTATGAGTAATGGATTGAATCGTACAGATTCCCCACAATTGAGTCTAAAAGAACCATAAAACAGGTACTGTTCATTTAGCACTAATGAGTTAAGTGTCATATGCCTTGATATTGAATTGTAACTGTTTACTGTGTCATGTTAAGGTCCAATTTATGTCAATCCATCCGAGCATTGACATGTGGACCAGTGGCTTAAATAGTTTTAGACAAGCGCCCTCAAACCCAAGTGTCTGTGTGCCTTAATAGAGTGAACTGGCGATGATATTAGCTGTTAAATACCCTTTCTCTGGACAGATCTGTGAACTTTGTGCCATTTTGTTGTACCTGTATCCAAACATCTACCTGTTTACCTGTACTGTAGACTCTGTATTTCTGGTTTCCAGGTGGAACTTTGCATTACTTCTTTTGTGAAGGTTCTTCCATATTTGCTGTTAAAGTGTATTCTGTGCTTTTGAAATCTTTACTTTTGTATAACGTTGTGATTTCAGAGTAATAAATTGTTAGAGATGGTGTACTTTTTTTCCCACCCTCTGCGGATTTGTTTTATAAGCATTAGAACATCCCCTTGACGTGGTGAGCAAATGAAAACACTTACCACAGTATCATAAAAAAGCATGATGATATATTATTTGGCTTTCACATATTTGTCACAAAAAGAACTACCCTGTGAGTATAAAAAAAACTCATTATACACAGCTAATTCTATCTTATTTTGTAACACAATTGCCAACAACATCATTTAGAAAGTGCATATTAATTAAGAATAGAAACGGCAACTAAAGGTCATGCTTGCTATTTTTGTTCAATTTAAGCAATAAAAAATACATGTTTGAGGTAGTTTTCATATGAAATGGATCTGTGCATAGTTGTTATTTGAAGTTGAAGAAACACGCCGTGCCCTGCTTATAAGTGCGCATGTGTGTGTATTTGACAGAGCAGAGTTGTGGGTAATGGTAATTCGTGTGCATGTCTGTAATGTGAGAGGGACTGTGTGATGATGTGTATGCACTGTTCCTGTAGGGAGCAGATCCTCTGGCTCCTCACACCCAGCTGAAGCTCAGTTTCAGGGGCTGTAGAGCTCACCAGAGGATACAGAGCTTTGCTGACCTGCAGGGAACACAAAAGTTTCAGAAGCATTGTAAATTCCCACTTTTAACTTGCATCCAGTACACACTCAGTGCAGTGATATTTACCTGCTCCAGGCCAGTGAAGGCCACTCCAAGGTTCACTCCATTTCGGAAGAATGTCAGTGTTCCGGCGCTCAAGTCCAGCAAAACCCCAATGACTGTATTTGTTTCGTAAAAAGGCTCTGTGTATTTTCGACCTCTTCCATTATGCCAGATGAAGCCTTTGTATGATAGGCCCCAACTCTCACTGTCGATGCCTTTGAAGAAAGAAACAGGACTATCAGAACAACAAACAGTTTCAACGATTCAAAGAAAAACATTGTGTGCTCTTGTACTCTCTGCTTGTTCTGTACTTTTCCTCCCTTGTTTATCTAGGAGGTGTTGATGGGACAAAACTCATGTCTGATAATTACATGATGTCATTCGTTTTTAGGTTGTCAAGTAAGATTAACCCGAGGGAGTTTATGTCTGTGCTGAGTGGAGCTGGGCTGGGCTGATTTGGTTAAAGAAAAATACAAGCATTCCTAAGAGGAACATGACTCACCTATTAGGTTAACAAACTTTTGATCCCCTGTGTGCAAAAGTGCATTTTGGGTACCGATCCCCACCATCACAGAGCTTCCATATGGAGGCTCAAGGAACTCAATCTCCCAGTAATGCTCACCATGAGTGAAACCTTTACACAGACATATGTTATTCTTGTGGTTAGTGATTCTTATCAGAATAAAATAATTTTTACAACACATGATACATTTGAGCACAATATACCAAAATAAAATAATCACATGATGAGCACTAGCCTACTTAGCAATACTCTACAAGAGCATAAAAAAGCCTTACTAAAATTACACTTGCTAGTTAAAAATTAACTTGAACCAGGCTTGTTGCAAAGAAACTAGCACTTAATGTTCAACTACTTCACTGAACGTCTTTACTTCTAAAACAGAATCATATCAGCCTCATGAAATGTAACACTGTACTTAAATAATAAACTACTGACCTGTGAACAACAAAAACAGCGCTATTCTGTTCTCTCGCTAGTCTTACCTTTGGTACCTCTGACTCCAGCAGTACCTTGACTGTCCAGCAGAGGGCTGATATGAAAATACACGGCTTGTCGGCACCGAGAAAGATGAGCATCAGGAGATTTACTGTCAGGATCCCATTCCCAGCTCTCCCAGGTGTGGCCTCGAAAAGAGCGAAACATTTGCTCTCTACAAACAAACAACATACATTACTGTAAAAACAAACAAACAAAACTTTTAGCCACTCAATAAACCAGTTACCAAAAGCAAAAACAGTTTGTTATGATTCGAACATTTCTAAATGAATATGAATAATATATTTAAATAAGTTGTTATTACATACAGATAGTGTGCTGAGATACCTAGCATTTTCTTGTTTAAAGTGCGGAGACCATTCAGACAAGTGAACACGAAGTTAGTACGTTACAGAGAAAACATACGTGACTTACCAAGTGTACACTAAGTTATGTAATCCGAAATGGATTGAAACCTTGAAGAAACCTTTTTTCAGGCACCCGCTTTTAAGAAGGAATAAAGACTACACAGTCAAGTTTAACAGCTGGACGAGGAAAAACGTTTCACAACTGCTGTCAAAACAACACTGGATTTTATTGAAATATGTAAATAGGCGTGTATTTCGGCGCTCATGAATATTCAAACAGCCTTCGCTGACGTTGCTATGTAGGCTTCCAGTAACGCACCCTAATTAATATTCATAAACCAAACCGTCGCCAATCCGTTGGGCGAACGTCGAGCTATCGAATATTCATTAGCTTGTGACCCGCAAGGTTCGTCTACGCTGTTTTTGAGCAGTTCAGCATACAGGGGGAACAAACACAGGTCTGTTTGAAATAAATCAGTTTATTACACAACATTTACATGCCATATTAACAAAGCGAGGAGAGAAAAGAAGACACTTAAAATAATAAAAGAAGGTCCAGCTCCTAATGACTTGCCAACATAAGCTTTTAAAAAAGCATTTCTCACGGTTTAACGACTTGACGCGTAGTAATGATAAACTGTCCCTAATAATAAGAAAAAAACGAAAAAGCAAAGTTATGGTAAAATACTTTTGCGGGAAGCAGGTAAGCAGACTCACAATTCACTGTCGCCAGAGTTCACTGTAGTGTCGTTCATGTTTAAGCCTATAAAGCAAAACTGGACATATTTTCAGATTATTCACGTTTTCCCTTGATTTAACATACAGTGAGAAGATTCAGACGGTGCCAGCAGTACAATGAGAGAAATCGGTTTCAGTGAACTGCATTTGGTGTTGTGATGAGCAAAACAAAAATAAAGGCTGGTACAGGTTTATACATTCATTACAGTGAGCTTTACTTACACAGTTCTGCTATTTTAATAAATACAAGGGTTGGAAATTTAACGTTGCTCTGTTCCTGTAACTGATGCTGCTCTTCTTTTACCTCAGTTCACTTTTTTTCTTGAATGATGATTCTTAGCTCATTGCACAAGGAAGGAAATTGACAAAACATGGTTAATGGAGACATCCAATGAGGGAGACATCAGTGAAGGAAGCAAGAAGATTAAAGAAGTTGTGAAGGATGCAATCTCTGTTGTGTTTTATTGTAGCGTGTCCACAAATGCATCAAACTCGTCAATGTTCTTCTCATAAATGGCCAGTTTCTCTGGAAGTGAGTCCTGCAAAAATACATGGTCACTGTACCAAACATCTAATAATGAAAATATCACAATGTGAATAAGTCACCCTATGTATAATTTATATACAGATTATGTTTTTAAGTGAGCTACATATAAACAATACATGCAATTATTTGAATGGTTCTCAATTTTATCATCCACAAAATAAAACTTCTTGTTTAAGACTTTGACACCAATCCTGGTTTGGTGCTATCTCCAATTAAATGATACCTACAGTATATGAATACTCTCCTTTGTCTCTACTTAATGCATGTTATCATGCCTTTCTTGCTTTAAATGGACAGAGTGGTGTATCTGAGGTCAAAAAATATATATAAATACTGTTCTGTTTCCTGAACAAACTGATCGTTTCATGTCTTAGTACATCAATGTATTGCCATGAGCCTCAGGGTTTAATTTGGATTTGTCTTTTCCTCTCTCAAAGATTGTGTTCCAATTGACCTAATATATATAATATATAACTGACAGACTTCAATGGTTTGAGTTAAAAATCTTTGTTTGTGATCTACTGAAGAAACAAAGTCACCTAGATCTTGGATGCCCTGGGGGTAAGCAGGTAAACATCATATTTAATTTTTGGGGTGAACAATCCTTTTAAAGGTCAACCTGTCCCATATAGACTGCAAAAATGTTCAGTATGTGCTTTGACAAGAAGTTGTTTGTTTCTCACCAAATCCTCAGCCATAGACTGAGCACTGACATCGATGGACAGGCTTGCAAGTTGAGGAGGGTTTTGAAACTCTCTATAGAAAGTTCCTAGATCCATTGGCAGAAGGTCATCCTTAGAGAATGCTGGTTTCTGTTCGGCACACAAACACAGACCTGGTCCTTAAACATTATATGGACCACATTTGGCTTTACTATACACTCCTGTAGAGTTAAGCTGCTACCTTAATCAAATTCACCTGCCTGCAATTTTCAAGCAGCTCTGAAGATTTAAATTAGATTTTTAAGTTTTTCTTCTTGTTTTGACTTTTCTAGTAACAATTGTATTGATTTTAGCCCAGGACTCTAGAGCTCCGCTCAACACCAGAACAGTGCTGCTCTGTCATGCAGAAACAGACTTCAAAATATGATCAAAGCAGGTCTCTTTGGGCCTCTCTTAAGCAACATCAACCCACTAGCTTCAAAGAACTAAAATTGGTGTGAGATACATAGTGAATTTATTAAATAAAAATAAAGGAGAGTAAGGTCTTCAGATTTATTAAACATCAAGCATATGCTTTCTCTCAGGTCAGAGTTTATTTTTTCTTTTCATTATTTTTTTTTGATGAACAATTGACTTGTCTGGATCACTAGATAGATGCTCTGTCAAGGGCTTGATAAAACTCCTTTCTACTGTCAAACCATAAGGAATCAAAAACAACAAAATGCCTACCATTACCCATCTCTTTTGAACTCAATAGTTCTCTTTCACTCAATGTACTGATGCAGTTCCTTCCAATGCGCTCAATGTTACACAGTACTCAGTATCTTGAGAGGAAAACAGATCTTGGTAAGTGTATTTTTATTATGTGTTGGTGAACTTACAAAGTCAACCATGACAAAGTCATCTTGCGGTTGCCCCCCGCTTTGGCTCGAGGTGTTTGAGTGCAGGCTTCCTTGCAAAGGAGACGAAGGAGCAGGGGATAGAGGAGGGTGCACCTGCAAAAGAGAAAAACACCTCTAAATAACACACCATGAGGGTTTTCTTCATTTGAAATGCAGAGTAAGTATGGGTGTTTCCTGCTTTCAATACCATTGGGTCGTTCTCCTCCAGGTCATAAGCTCTTTGAGCGAATGCAGCAAAAGGAAGATCCAAACTGGTTGTTGTCACCTGAGGTACACACAATCATAACATTTCACCTCACAATGAACATGACAGAAACTTTTTTGCACTTATCAGTAATATGTCATCTTATGTTATGCACTAATAAAACACGTTACTGGGAAGTCTTGACTTAATAATATTAACAAATACAAGCTTAATTATATATACACAACCATAATGTTTGGGATCTGTATGATTTTTAAAAGAAAAAGAAACAGTTTTTTGAATGCATTAAATTGATCAAATGTTACAGTTACAACAATTACAATATTTCTATTTCAAATAAATGCTGTTACTTTGATCTTTCAATTTATTAAGAAAAAGTTTTCACAATATTAAGGGTGCGTTTATGTTGCTCTGAAGACTGAATGCTAGCTGAAAATTCTGTTTTGCCATCACATTAATATATTACATTCTACAAAGTATTAAAAAAGAAAACTCTTATTTTTAACTGTTTTTACTATTTTTGATGGCATTTAACCTATTGAGCATATAAAACTCTTTTTAAAAAAACCTCACCAACCACAAACTTTCACCGAGATTTTGATGAGAATGTATGAACTGTATTTCAGTCTACATGAGGGTAATCATTTTTGATTTCAAAGTTATTATATATTATGAATGTATTCTAACCTGAGTGGTGGCTTTGTTGACAAAAGCCCCAACTTTCCTGGTGAAGGTGGTCTCTAGAGCTTCGGAGGGGGACACAGTCTTCACCTCGCTACCACACACAAACACAAAAACTTTGCTAAACTCACAAAAAAAAAAACAGCCTTTAAAAAGTCTGAGGGCGTTTCTCAATGTCACGGAAGGATCCTCGCAAGCCAGAATTTCGAGGATGCTACGTCATCGACGTCCGTCGAAGGACTGTTCCAATGTCGAGGATCCTCGGAATTTC
>JAUCNO010001819.1:12348364-12368502 GCA_032353835.1 Enteromius viviparus
AAATGAGCGCACATGCAATTTGTATGACAAGCTTATTTTGCTTGCAATTATTTTTAATAATAATCCCAGCCTCACGTGAGAACTCCGGTCTCGCACAGGTGATCTCGCGTTGTCTTCGCGTGTGTGTTTGCAGTGAGACAAAGTTGTTGGCGATTCTTCCTATTGTAAAGTCAAGCAATGTGAAAGCCTCTACCCACGATCTATTATGCAGTGTGAACACAGCAGCGACTGAATGATACCCCAGATAGTCACACAGTATGAAAACATCCGTGACATGACTGCTTTGAACATCGTGCAGCCTGAACTCAGCTTTAGGCGTAATGGTGTTTATACTGTAACTGTATGTGCTATTGTCCTACACCTAAACCCACCCCTTACAGGAAACTGTGTGCATTTTTAAATGTAAAAAAACACCATTAAGTATGTTTTTTAAGTCTTTTGAATTACAGGGACGTTGAAAATGTCCTCATAAATCACCTTCACATTATAATACCTATGTCATACCCATGTCATTATACAAATTTGTGTCCTCATAAACCACATAAACACACACACACACACACACACACAACATATACAACAGCACAGGATACAGCTGGAAAGAGATCAGGGTTAAGGAACAATTTACTGTACGGTCAAAAGCAACATCCAAAGCAGGGATTGCAAATGTCACCACTATGCAAGCACAAAGAAATTAAATCCAGAGCAGGAAAACAAGGTGGAGTATGATGAAAATATCACACATAAAAGTAACACCTGCAGCTAAAAAAAAAAAACCAAGACATATAGAAGCACACTAACACTCAGCAGTGAGGGGATTTCACTAGTCCAGCCAGGCAGTAGGGTGTGAAGGGTTTCTATGGAAACAAACCTGCGGTAGAGTGGCTGGCCGTGTTGTCTGTCTGGTTGGTGGAACAAACTGAGGAACTTTGATAGGTTGGGAGGCAGCTTGCACCTGTGACAAGACCGCCCATTTAGAAACCCTTACTTCACTAACCGTTTACAACAAAACACTAGCTATTTTAGCCATACACAGAAACAGATGAATTGGAACAAGTGTGTATAAAATCTAAAAGTCCCTGATCTAAATTCAATTGCCTCCCAACTCACATGCAGTTTGCAAATCAAGCGGGAATCAGAAAAAAAAACTCTTCTTGTTCTATAACGAGAGTCAAAACAACCAAAGAAATACTTACAACAACAGTGCTATTGGGTATGACACGCACTGGCTCTCCTGCCTGATTGGTGGTTTGGATGACTGGTTGGAAGTTTACTGGGGACTTTTGAGGATCTGAGCTAGTAGGGCTTGCCAGGAGTGCGCTGCCAAGGGTTGTAACCACGGTGATAGTAGGTGCTGGTGTCATGATGATAGGTGAGGTGGGTGTGGCAGCTCTCAGCACCAGAGGTAGAGTCTTTGAAGCAATCACAGGGGCCACAGAGCTCTACGGGGTCACAAATACATACGCATTCACTTTTTCCTTTTATAGTATGGAATAAAAAAAATAAAAAAAATTAATTTAAAAAAAAGAAAAGATTGTGACTAAGATATAAACTAGGGTGGTTGTGTACACACAATCCCAACTCACATTTCAGTCCAAACAGTTTGTAAACCTGCATGTGACACTGCATGACCCCTTTAAAGTGTTATTTATCACTGGCTTTTAAAACAGAAATAACACTGCAACCATTAATACAGCACAAAATAATAATAATAAACAAAAGCCCACCACTTACATTGGAATTTTAAAAAAAAAGTGACCTCTGCTCTGTAACATCCATAATCGTATTTATCTTTTGAAAATAACAAAAAGAAATAGATCACAAAAGTATTTAATGGTTTCGGTTTTTACATTAAGACGTGGTGAAAAATTTGTTCTCCACGGTTTAGAATTAATACTATAACAGGGATAGTAGATAAAAGTTTTATTACAAGTTTTTATGTAAAAGTATTATTAATAAACGACTAATATAAACTTTATTTAACCTACAGGGGAAACTGTCACTAGATGGAAATTAACCAAAATATTTTTATAATCAACTGTCATCCATAGGTAGTATAGACTAATTCACACATGCAACTGTCACCTCTCTCTTGATCGATCGACCGAATACTTAATTCAAGAAGATTTAGGAACTGATTTAACCACACTTTAATTTCTTTCTTATCTGAAGCGGTCACAATGCTTAGCTAACGAGCTCATAGCTTCGCGTCAGGTGGTTCCCGCCATGGATTAAAATCGTTGTACATCTAGCTGTCTGTTATTCATTATGCATTCATTCTTTAGCAGCAGTTTTTTACGACAATATTTAAATAACACCTTCTTGGTCTCACACTATAGACAAACATTTCTCTGTTTAGTCCTCTGTTACAGTAAGTAATGCATGTAGCAGCCTCGGTGGTCCGTGTCTCTACAAGCGCATCATATAAAATCATTTAATCACTTCATCCTTAGTGTACACAAAGTATTTTTAAAGAAGAAACAACAATAACAACAACAGCTGTAATTATTTGAGGCGTTTACACAAAGGTTTTTTAGTCCAACTGAGCCATTAATGCAATTACATGAATGTGTGTAATTTTTTATTCTTTGTCTGAAGAAAACAGAGGTTGCGAAGCTAGTTTAGTTGCATTAACAAAGGCACTCGCTCTCTGGTAACCTAGCGACGTAGAGAGTGATACGCTAACAGCCAATCAAGTAAAAGTATCACGTTTCGCCATGTCGTTGTCTCGCGCTGGTCAGCTGGATTGCTCTTCATAAGCAGAAAATGAGTGCCACAGTGAGGAAATTTTAAATAAAACAGGAAAAGTCAGCTCGCCAGTATGGCAGTTTTTTTTGATATTACAAATCTGACCGTAGTCAGACCAATGTAGTCTGCAAATTATGCAAGACCGTCGTTCCTGCCAAGACTGGTAATACCACAAACTTGATGTACCACTTTAACCACGCTCACCCTTTGGAGCACAGCCGTATTCAACCAACAACATCTGTAGCTGCAGCAGCGCACAAGCAGCAGACCAATGTGGAGAGAGAGGTACTCTGCATCAGAGTCTTATGACAAAGAATCTAAACGGTGCAAAGATATAACGGAGGCAGTGGCATTATGTTTACTTTTTAGTTTTTTGAGTTTTCCATGGTTGTTGACATTTCTGTCTTAATAACTGAGGGGATTATGATCAGAGGAAAGTTAAACTTCAAATAAAGCTTAAATCTAATATATCTTTGCTCCTGGTCCTTATTTTGAATGGGTCATAAAATGATCTATAATTATCGATATCGGCCGATATAAAACACTGATATTGTGATACAGTTTTCAGCCATATCGCCCAGCCCTATGTAAATGCAGCTATTAAGTCCCAAAAAACAATATCAGTTTGATTTATGAATAAATAATTCAAACCGCTGCCTCAAAAAAAAAAAATCTTCTCTCATTGATTTTCATGAATATGCCAAAGAGAATTAGGGCAAATATCAAGTGGATAACAAAATAAAACTTTAAGCCTATTCTTCACACAAAGCTATAAAATGTCACATGGACCACGTCTGCCCGGGTGCAAGAAAAATCAAAACACCACTAAAATCTCTAAGTATAATATGTGTGCGTCTTTGTAATTTTGGAGCTTGCTAGCAAAAATCATCATTCCTTTAATTGTTCACACATTCAAAGTTAGACACATAGGTTTGGAACGACATGAAAGCAGGCAACTAACGCTAGAATTTTTCATTTTGTGTGAACTAATCCTTTAATTACTCAGCAAAGACAAGGCTATGTCTTTAGAGGGGACACCTTTATGTTGTCCTACTGTACCTGAAGGAGTAAGGTATTGCTTCTTGTGTTTTGTGTGGGTACCTGTGGAGTAGTGAGGCTGGCAGCAGGCAGAGGCGTCTGTGTGATGAGCAAGGTAGACGTTTGCCCATCGGCTTGTAGTGTCTGCAGCTTCATATCTTCCTGTTTCACCAGTAGATCCCTCCGTAACTGCTCCACCACCTTTTTCTGAGGGAGAAAGAGAGAACAAGTGCCTGTTCATTTTTTGTGTGTTCTGTCACTCGTACCTGCAATGAAGTCTCTCTCACTCACACCCTCTCTTTCTGCCTGCTGTTGATAAGAGAGTTTGTGATGTTGGATTTGGGCCCATTTGCACTGACAGCAAGAGGGAACATGGAGTCCCTACAGCTGAACATCACTCTCTTTGTCTCTTTGTCTCAGGCAGGGGGCCAACAGTATTCTGCTTTCAAAAACATCTTAAAAGTGATTTAAAAAAACAAACGGATTACGGCATAACAGGAAAATTTAGCAGTAATTTATTACCATTAGCATCAGTTGTGACTATGAACTTTGTCCAGTACACAGCTAAAAGGAGTGCTTCTTCAAATCAAGCATAACCTCAGTAATTAGAAGATATACTGAATTAATGTAAAATCTGTGTCTAAAACTCTACTTATTAAGGTACCCTTATACAGTATATGAAATGGATAATCCAATTTAAAATTAAAATCACCCTCCTGCCATTTAAACTTTTAGGACCTTCTTCTGTTGAACACAAAAGAAGATATTTTGAAGATTATTTTCGGCTGTATAATGAAAGTCGATGAGTTAAGTTGGTTTTCGACCTTATTTACTTTAAATGTATTTAACATTCTTCAAAATATCTTTGTTTTCCCACACAAAAATGTTATTTTATTGAACAGTTAAATAGTAAGCTGTGTCCATTTTTTAAGAGGAAAAAATCAAGTGTTCTTGCCGGTGCAGGAACGCATTAAACAACCAACTCTACAATATAATATCCTGGACAAAACTCAGACTAATAAATTTTAACTTATAAAGTAATAAAAGGAAACATCGAATTAAGATATTTATGTTTGAGAGGTAACTCATCCTTTTATCATATATTCAATTTTAGATGCAATAATACAAATATGATTCAATGCGCTTTTGAAGGTGGTTTGACGCGAGCACAAAATGTTATCGATAATGAGCATTTCCATCCGCTATCTCGGTAAAATATTTGAAGCGCTAAATATTTTTTCGCAAAAAAATGCCTTGGATGGAAACTTGGCTAGTGACAAATGGGCAGTTTGGTAAACTTATTAGAAAACACTACTGTGCTTGGATCTGCTAGTAGAACATAAATCCACCTTTAAAGGTTTAAATGTTCATCTGTTCATATTTATAATGCCGTCAAATCTTTTTCTATTTAAGAAAGATTTCCACATAATAAGAACTAGACCATTAGCAGTTACAAGGCCACACTGAGTCCTACATTTGCATAATAAGCTTAAAACACAGCATTTTCAAAACAGACATGCTTTAGTGACATCTGTGGAAGGTTCTTTACAGATTACCAATGAACGACACAGAAATGGAAGTCACATGTAGAAGAATGAAAAATAAACAATCTGCATACTTACTTATTGAGCTCAATTATGGATGAAATAAAAAAAACTACTGAGAAAAAAAAAAGTGATTCTAAATGGTGAACACGATCACTTCTCTCAAACTCCAAATACAATTTATTTAAAGCCATCTACCGTCAGTGTTACAGTTTGGCTGGAAGAGTACCCCACTTTACTCAATGCAGGCTACAAATGTGCAATACAGCTTGTTTGTGTTCAGCTGAGTATGTGTTGATTCTGTAACCAGTGAAGACAGAGCGACAGATACATTAATGAATATGAACACAGCGCCCCCCCCCCAGTCCTCTCACTGATTACAGCTAACAGGCTCCCTCCACCATCTGTTAGACTCACACACACACACTCCTAGATTTAGGAGAATTCCACCGGACACCGAATGTGTGCGAGCGAGGAAGCAAAGCAGGGCACTTTATTAAACAGTGCTGCAGGCTGCTACATTTCTGGACGCCGAAGCTTTAAGACAGTGATTACAGGGCTGACCTTGTGTTTCTCTTCTTCCTTTTTCTCTGCAGAAAGATTTGAGGTGTGTGTTTTTCTCCCGTTGATGGCAGCCGCTCTGTTCTGTTACTTTAAAAAGCTTTGAGAGACTAATTAAAATTTCTCTCTGCTGCCTGCAGTCTACAACGCATCTTTTCTCCATTTCCTCCACAGAATTTTGGGTTCTGTACAGTAAGCTCAAGCGAAGGACAGTACACCACGTAATCATCCCCAGACATTAATCATCAGTTATTGAAATGTCAAACAAAAGGGGGAAGAATAAATTTGTGCGTGTGCATATGTGTGTTGGCAAATTGTTCATTTGGCAACACAAAACCACAGCGCACAAATCACACCACAAATGTTCAGCACAATACGACACAAAACAATGCCATGATGCAACACAGGGTTCAGAACCTAACAAGAGCGCCCTCGTTTTCTCGGGGACACCCTTTCAGACCCCAGGTAATTGAACTGATCAAGACACACGTGTAGCTCATAGAGAACACTGATACGGCAGCAGGTGTTCTCTCAGAGAGCAGCTCTCACCTGCCGCTCACTCAGCGCTGTGATCTTGGCCTGCAGGTCACGGAGCTGCAGCTTCAGATCTGCATTCTGTACAAAGAACACACACACTCCTCCCTGATACACTAGTCCAGCGGCCAGTACATGAGAGCGTATCGCTCAAACAGTAACGGAAACGTTCAGTGAGGGAGACGCACCTGTGGATCTTGCTTCATCTGGCTCACGAGTTTCTGCGAGGAAGAAAGAAAAAGAGAGAGAGAGAAAGTTTTAGCATTCTCATGAGTGGGAAGAACATGCCGATGCAGTGACCTCTAGAGGACAGTGGGGGTACTGGAGTCTCAACAATTACACACTCCATCCATATGGTGTGAGGGGAGGGCTATGGGGATACCTGATGGATCTGGATTTCCACTTTGAGTGCTTCCTGTAAATTTTGCAGTTCCATCATCGATCTCTTCTTCCCAAAACCCAACACAGCTGCCTGGCGCATAAGAGGAAGAGAGCAGATATTCTTTCATTAATTGAGATAACTACGGATAAAAAGTAGTAAGAGAGCTTTTTAGGCCTGACAGGGTGCATGACTATGCCATGACAGATCTGTTAGAGTGCTAGTGCGAGTGTGCGTAAATCTGCTCAGTGTGAGTAGGATATATCTCTGTGTACTGATTCAATCAGAACTACTCTCATCAAATCCCGCCTGAACACCATGGATCAAACTGAACAGCGCTCTTCTGCACATACACAATCCTGTTCTCTTCCTCTGCCATTCTTCTTTGGGGGGAAATGATGCTGATGCATGCATTAACTGTTTCCGCCTCTCCCGGCCTCTGAGAGTCTGTTGTAAAGTAAGCTCCTCAGAACTGTGTTGCTACGCTGCTGTTTCGAGAGATAATTACACTGGGTAGTTTAGGAAGATATTTAGGTTAATTAACTAGCCAATGAAACACCTTAAAGCTGACCATCACAGTTGTGTCAGAATGTGTGCACCCCCCTTAGGACAATGGTTTATTCTATACCTTCCCAACGTCTGCCGTCTTGAACACCATCCAACTGGCAGAGTGGGGGGTGGAGCTGGAATAGACAAGAGAGGATGGTAAGGAGCACACACACATTTACACACAGCAGCACTCTGTGAGTGACAAATCTACATCAGAACAATATTGAAGAAGAGATATCAGCAGGAACACATAAAGTAGAAGCTTTGTGGAGGGAAAAAAAATAAAAGATGTAAGCTGCCTGCAAAGGTTGCTGATTCGTTCCTAAATTGATATGACACAGAAACTGGAGGCTTACTGGAAAATAATACAATGATTCTTCATTTGCTGAAGTCCCTTAAAGGGATAGTTGCGCCCAAAAATAAACAATTCTGTCATCATTACCCTCATGCTGTTCTAAATCTGTTTGCCTTTTTTCGACAGACAGGGTTGTTTAAATAGAGTTTTCATTTTCGAGAGGACTATTTCTTTCAATCAAGGGTTCTAAAATAGAACTACAAATCGCTTCTATCAAAACTATCCGCTAAAGAGCATGTATCTAAAGGCTGGAATACACTACATGACTTTTTAAATCGGAATGGATTTTAAAAAATTGGGCTTCATATACTTACGGACTGTAATAATCACAGAGATCTGAAGATCATTGCTAGACTTTAAAGTTTCTGCACTGTTGCTCAGAGAAACTATTAATAGAAAACAATTTGCATTCTATAATTGTCTTAAAATATCAAACATTTAATTCACTCCAACTGAACTGAATTATAGACTAAAGCTAAAAAAACATTTACCCTTCATACACCACATGATTTTTCTTTTGTAATCTGTCAACTTAAATCGGCAGACTGGCTCTGATTTTTGGTAACTAGCGTTAAATGTTCTAGACTGTAAATTAAAATCTAGGTAGCTACTACAATGTCACCATATTTACAGAGGGGCAACAAAGTTCACTTGGTGGCTATATTGGTAACACCACTTGCAAGTTTTTTTCTAGCTTTATTATCTTGTAATTGGAAAGACCGAAATCTATATTTCACGCAGGCTACAGTACATAATTCTAATCAGGAATATAATCATAAATTGTGCTTATTAAGACCAAATCACTCGAAAGGGTATTTTTCAGCCAGTAACAAGTACAAACAGGCAATTGGCTTATATAAAAGCTGCCATGAGAGTTGCAGGGCCTCAATCAAATGTACAAGATACATACACTTCATAGATGTACAAGTAGACTGTCTCTATTTTATACGTCTTTAGAGTAGAATGAAATGATGCCAGTGCAAATTCACTCACTTCCTGCTTTCTGTGGTTTGTTTGAGCTGTCATTTTTTGTTCTCGATACTTGCGTGTCACAGAATCAGTCTCTGTCTCTGCCACAGATCATCACTCTCCTCTCATCGGAATGAAAGCAGAGACTACCAGATGGGCACTCCACACACTAAGAGCTTCTCACTCATCTACAGAGTGGCACCCTCTATCTGTAGTTGCACCAGTCACTGATGTATCTGCCTCAGGGCAGTATTTAAGCAAAGGGATATAAAAATTATAACAAACCCACAGACATCATTACATTTTCATATGAAGAACATCAGATTTTACATTGTAAGTGTCCATAGCAGAACAGCAGAACAGAGAGGGCAATGTTCTGGGACTTCTGTATTCAGTAAGGGCAAACAGCCAAAGTGATCATAACACACACACACACTACACCTGCCTAATCAGACTGGCGCACCAAACCCTCACCTGTTGGCGTATTAGACAGGTTGAAGCACAAGTAATTTAGAACTACTCCTTAGAGAAAAAGGAACATGATACACCCTTTTTCATTCTCTGTCCTATTAACCAAACTTTCTAAGCCTGCATTCCAATAAGTGTTCTTTCAAATATAGAATTCCTTAATTAACACTTAATTCACTCATATATGCACAGCAGGCTACGCGTTTCATTTCTTAAGTTCACATATTGATATAATACTTCATTATGATGAAGGTGAACGGACTACTTTATTTTTTTCCTGAAATACTTAATATAATCATATATATATATATATATATATATGTTAATAGAGTGCTGCAAAGATTATATATTTTTGTAGCCCACAACCTTGAAATAAGTTAGCATTTGTGCACCTTCAGTTCAATCCAGTAAGTGAATGTTTTTGTTTTGTCTTATTTTTTTATTAATGCTGAATACCTAAAGTTAGTTCTGTGTTTGACACACAAGATATTTTTTACTCATTTAATTTTACAAGAAAATAATAATAACCCCTAAGTGATTTTTAAAAAAGATTTAAGTGTGTTGAAAAAGCGATTGCTAAATGGGACTACAGAAGTTGTCGGGGGCATTAAATGTCTTCACGTTTAACTTTTTTTTAATTATTATTTATAGCCTATGTTTAGCTTTTTACTGCTGCCAATTATATTTGGGCTTCAAAATTCATAAAAGTTGTGTTTAGCTATTTATAAGAAACTTTTATTTTTAACAGAACTTATTTTCTGCAATAATCTAAAAGGCAATGGAAAAATACTATTAGGTTTTTGTCGAGGGACCCAGGGTGATGCTAACTTCCAGAATGGCCTACAAAAATACACTATTACTGCAGGACTCAATTAATATAGGGCAGAAATATATTTAAAACAAAATGGAGATGAGGTGAAAAAAAGATTAGCCAAATTGTTGAAAAAGGTCAAGGTTTGGAGTTTAATGATGTGTTTGTAACGTTGGCCTCACTCCATCAAATAGTCTATCTGTCTAGAAGCAAACTCTTCAACGGATCCATTCTTCATGGATGCTGGAGCCTATCCCAGTAACTTAAGACACTGCAATAATATTTGAGTACTAACATCCAATCATTAATTCCAAATTTTAGGGCATCATTTTAGCGATAAACATTTACTCTGAGAGAAAATTCATTTATGTTTGTATTATATTGGACACTGTCACTGTAGCTGAGAGCATAAACATATATTTCATTCAACCAAATACATCTTGCAAGTATCTATAACATGTTTAATCCTTAAATGGGTTCTGTATCCTGGGGGAAACAGACATTTGAGAGGTTGGGGGGAGGGCAGTGAATATATGGGCCTTATGTCTGAGAAAAAAAATGCTGAAAAGGGGGCCCTGAAACCACTCAGGTCAAGTGACTTGGTATAAAAAAACTCTTCCATCCACTCACCATCTTTAAGTTAAAGTAACACGTAACATGAGAAGAGCACTAACATTTAGGTAAACACCTACATATTTTACATGTTATTGACAACATATAACTGTGTGTATATATATATATATATATAGAGAGAGAGAGAGAGAGAGAGAGAGAGAGAGAGAACTGTAAAACTAAAAATAAAAGCAATGTTTCAAAAAAACAAAATTGGATTATTTAATAATGCATACATAAATATTGAGTTCATTGCACATTAAGGGTGAAACGTCAAGTAATGCAAGTATTTTACAGATTGAAATTCATGGCAGAAAAAAGCAGGTGGAGAGAAGAAAAAAAATGGCTGTACACTACAGTCAACATAGTTGATAATAGAAGAGCGCAGCTACACATGCATAAAACATGGCAAAACTGAAGAGAAGAGAATCCTGTATTCTTTAATAACTTGATACACGCAGCCATTTCAAGCTCAACAAAAAAAAAAGATAAAAACAGGGTGTGATTTTGATGGGAAACAACCATACGGCTATTCAAAACCAGCTGAGCTAATCACTAAAACAGCACTACTACAACAAAAAAAGACACAAAACCCCGTGAAACACACTGAGAGAGTAAGAAAGCAGCTCTTGGCGGCCCGGTCGTTAAAGCGGACCGAGCGCCATCTGAAAGCTTGAGAAGGTCATCATCCTCATCATCATCATCAGCATCATTAGCGTTCCAGCGCATCCACACCGGAAACAGCACCATCACTTTATATACTCATACAATCACACATCAAACTCACTACACAGGGCCTACAAGTTTCCTCGCGGATTTAAGGAGACTTTATAACAGCGAGCTCGCGTTTGTGCTGATATGTCAAGGCGTGGTGCCGAGAACACGAACTGGGGAAAAAATCTTTCACGATCACACGTCTTGTCGCCCTAGCGGCTCTTAACAATAATAGTAGCTCAACACCGCGAGAGCTGCTCGAGCTCAACACACCAAGAGTACACATACACACACTTTATCAGGTTTATAGCTCAAGATCTCGTCCCTTGCTCTTGCGAATGTGAATGTAAGCGCAAAGTGCATTTCTAATGGCATCCCATGACTGTTTGACGGCATGGTGTGAAAACTACGGCACGCGCTGGAATCACGTTTTCATCCATTTTAGTGCAGTTCTGTTAACCAAGTGTCGTTTAAATGGTGTTTCGGTGCCGTTCGAGGCGTCATCGTGTAACGGCTGTAAGTTATAACGTTTCGTTGACTGCAGCTGCACTCTCTCTCCTGCAACTCCTACAATAAAGAGAAATGAACAAAACCCCCCTGCGCTGGCTCTGCGCTTTCACATCCACTCAAATCACTACCAACATAATCACATAAAGAACGCGAAAAGAGTTACAAGACACCGCTCCCAAAAGTTCACAGAATGAAGATGAAAAAACCGAGGTGCACTTACCCTTGTACACACTCCTCCAGCAGTCAAACCCCGATCTTCATACACTTACACACACACTCACCAATTATTTAAATATATATCTACAAACAGCCGAGCATTTCCCCACTAAAACCCTATCCCGCGGATGAATTTACTCCCTTTAGCGCCCTAAAGTTTTGTACAGTGTAACAGAAGGAATCTTCGCTTTGTTCGCGTGATTTTGAACCAAAAACACATAAAAAGACAGAAACTGATATACAAAACAAGAACTCTTCTTCCATCCCATTCACCCCCAGCTTGTGCGCTCGGCGTATCAATGCGCGCAGGAGAGAGATAATGGGACAGCAAAACCGGGCCGTATAACGCACAAAATAACTCGTCCAACAGAGCACATTATTCGTGACGTTGGAATTTTATTTAATATCGTGGCAAACCGGGGCGAAATGGTTGTTGTCGGGCGCGAAAGAACACTTAGAAGAAGAGAACTAGTTTATGTAACGGCGCGGCGAATTTATTTCACTTTGCCTAAGGAACGGTCGTAGTGCGCCCCCCATTGCCTAGGGAAAAGCCCCGGATGTAAACTCAGTGAAACTCATGTTGAGTGAAGTTACAATAATGTGCATCCAGCGTGGGCCAGAGATATTGTTAGGACAACAAGAAAAAGATTAGCTCGCGTATTTAATAAATGACGGTATTTTTTTAATTTAATATTTTTTATATATTTATAGGTCAACCTATTATATCGTCGCGTGAAGCTGCCAGAGCTTTTTTAGAAGCATTTAAACACGACGTTCACATTGCGATAAACACAAAACTGTTTTATTAATTAATTTCTAAAGCATTTTATTGCTAGCATTATTACATTACACTGTGTATTTTGGATATTTCTGTAGATTTAGTCTTGTACAAAAGATATGCTTTACGCAGTATATGCCTAATACAGGCTAATGCATTTCACTGCCTACTTCCTTTCAGTTAATGTGAAGTATGTAGGCTACTGTTCATGCATACTGTAAAATTGTTCTCTGAGGTGTCATTTTATATAAAGAGTAATTAGAGAATACAAACTAATTTAGCCACAATTACTTTTGTTTCTTTGTTTGTTTGTTTATGGTACTGCCAGAAAGGTTGTGGCTAGTTTTCTAGTGGCATCCATCATGTGCAGTGAACGGTAGGGGGAGACAGAGGGCTGTGTTTGTGAGCGATCGATCCTGCTCTCAGCACCGTTTTCTTTTCTAGGCCCTTGCCTCCTAAACTGGTCCACACACTCTGTCATCAGCACCACTGAGTCATCGCAGTTCGCTTTGAATTATCACTCCGCATAAAAAGAACAAGAAGTACAAGCCTCAACATTTTTACATCCATTTAATAATGAAACGCAGAAGCGTGACATCATTTGTCGAGACAGTGCAAACATAACATGCTGAAGCAGTTAAAATTAAAATATCAGATGAGGGAACTTTCTTTTTAAAGAAAAAAAGATGAAGATTTACAATGCAAACTAAAAAAAACCGAAAATAATGGCAAACAAGCTATTGATTTGTAAATGAATGTAACCATATCATCGCTTTCCGTGTGTGTTTAATTACAGAGCTCTGATGTTTCTCTGTTTCTTTTTGTAGCACTCTTGGCTTGGAGGCACAAAGAGTTGAGGACGCCTGTGCAGCATCGATCTTATATAAAGCATAACATTTCCAGGAGTGAGGTCAGTGAAAGTAGTTGTTTACTATTTTGGGATATGCATACATACTGATTGATTGCATTTACTTTACACTGACATTCCTAGAAGCCTTTCTTAGCAAAGCAAGCGCAGGTAGGAACACACAATGCTTGCTAAGGTTCTCGACCCTACTATCCATTTCACAGCAATGCATGATTTTTTTATTTTATCTAACACAATGGAAGATCAGCTGGTAGTCAGTGACTCATCTTCTTCAGCTCTTGTGTCATTGGACCTCATTGAGCTGTTTCCTCTGTGGCTGATTGTGATTGGCTGTGATCTTCGTAAAAGACACTGATAAAGTATAAAAATGGATTTTTGCACTGCACCTCCAGACTAATCCGGAGTGACTGAACTAATCAAGACTCCATTTATCCGGAAGTCCCACGCTGCCAGAGACTGAGTCAGACATTCTTTTTGTCAACATGTGTTTACATAAAGTAAAGAGCAAAGGAGACTGTCAGAGTTAATGAAAGGGCGCTTGATAAGGTGCTTAGCATCTTGTTCCCAAACAGTGTATTTTACACAATCATTATGCAAGTGACGCATGACACCCTAACAAACAAAATACTGAGACTCGTGATCAATAAAGGTCAGTCACATCCAAGACATTACAATTAAACAAGATCTTCTTTTTAACAGCTATCATCTTCAGTCATCTGAAGCTTAAAAGCTGTTATATACTTTGCAGCATTAGTATAGTGTATTACACATGTACGTCGCTTTGGATAAAAGCGTCTGCTAATGAATAAATGTAAATGTAAAATGTAAATGTAAATTATACAGTATAATATGCTCTATATTGAGAAATATTTAATTACTTCTTTTCTTCAGCAAAGAGGCATGTTGTGAGAGAGTAAAGACATTTACATTGTTAGAAAAGATTTCTATATCAAATAATAGCAAATAAATAGTCAGAGTATACTAAACTAAAAGCTCATTTCAACACTGATAATATATATTTGTTGTTGAGCACCAAACCTACATATCATATATATCATGTCACATTGAAGACTAAAACATAATTTTTAAATATTTATTATATTTCATGGTATTATTGGTTTAACTGTGTTTTTTATCGAATGCAGCCTTGATAAACATAACAGATTTCTTTAAAAAAACAAAAACTTGTAATTAAAAAATTCTAACCCGGAGATTACAATGATAGTACAATTATTTTTTGTCACTGTTTTGTGGCAGTAAATATTACACTTTTTCTATTCTATTTTATTTTATCCAATTCCTTTTTATTTTGTCCAATAGTTAAGCCTGATGTGACATTACATTTTCCAAATCCCAAATGCAAGCAGTGCTCATATATGCTTTGGTAATACTACCACAAAATTTCCATAGCAAAATCTCACTTGGTCAGAGACAGAGATTCATCTTTCCAAAATCGTTAAAATATTGGGGTCCAGGACACTATGATCCTGAAGACTAGTGCTCTTCAGTCCTGCTCGTGGAGACCTTCTTGCAGACTTGATTTTCAACACACCTGCCTGTAATTATCAAGAAACAATGAGCGGCTTGATTAGCTGCTTCAGATGTGTTTGATTGTGGTTGGAGCTGAAATCTACAGTATGGTATCACTCCATGAACAGGGTCGGACCCTGGGTTTATAGGTTTGCTATAAACGCATAGCGCTCATAAACAGCTGTTGAGATGGTATTCTCACTTGAAACAGAGTAGCAGTGTTCAACTTAACAAGCAGATACACATTTTCCTCTGACAGACAGACTGCAATAGTGAGAGAGATATAATGTGTGGTGTTAGTTTGAGTGGCACAGAATAAGCAAAGCTGTGTTCAGCTGCGGGGAGTGCTGTGATCTGACATCTATGCTGAAGCTACTATACTATATAGCTGAACCACTGCTGCCTTAAACCTCTCATCAGGATGACCACATCCTTCACTCTGAACTCCATTCACTGACCCAAACCCTCTGACCTTACTACACACAGAGATAGAATTAGGAAAAGAGATGGTTTTCTTCCATTTTTTTTTTTACCACAGGGCCCTTTTTGCATACTGTATGTTTCTGTCTCTTATGTACCCAGTAATCACTGTCTGCCTGGTTGCTGGCTTTGTTTCTTTCTTTTTTATATGCTCATACTCTTTTTAATTGAAGTATGGTTTGTAATGTATTTTTTCATGATTGCTGGACAAGAAATAAAACTGTAACAGTTAGGGAACAAGATGGTGATGCGGTACACTGTAAAATAAAGAAACCGCTTGCATGGCTTTATTGAGCTGAATTCATCTACTTAATAATTTGAAGCAAATTTATTCCTTAAACATTAAATGTAATGCAAATATTTTCCGGAATTCTAAATGACTTTCTTCCATTATTCGTGTAGTTTTAAACAACTCATTAATATGCGCTCCACAACAAAAACATTTATTTTTCTAATGAAATATACAATTAAAGTGCAACTGTTTAAATGTAGAGTAGGGGATTCGGTTTAAAAACTAATTTTTGTTATGCTGGTAGAATGTCTCTTCTCATCCTGATAGCATTCATTAAGTTAAGTGCTCTATATGTATTGTTATGCATTTATATCATCTGTGGAAGGTTGCAACAAAGTGGTTGCCGAAGCAAGACAAAGAGGTGTATGTGTGTAGAATAATTTTCAGCTTTAATAAACAGCTCAAATGCAGCTCAACCAATCACAATCAAGGACCAGAACTATCCGTTTATAAATTGTATGGGGCGGTTGAATGCTCGAATCTGACTGTTTGATGAACATTGTAAGATGCGCAATTATTTCCGGGGAAGCGCACATTCAGAAAACGTTAAAAAAAAACTTAACAAATGATTTCTGTTATTACAAAGGTCTTACAACTGCAAGATAACCAAAACCCACACAAGGACACTGTCCAAACCAAAAAAATATTGTAAGCAACAGGATAAAAACAACAGATCATTTCCATGTTTAGCCACAAAATTACATTTTATTATGTACTGTACGTAAAGCACATACTCTATTTTTTGCACATGTGAAAACATGCATGCTAAAATTGTTAGCGTTACTCGAATTTAGCAGTATAAATATTTAGCCACTTAAAAGCTATAGGCTTATTACATTTTTTTCACAAGCAAGGTAACAACGGAGCTGTTTCGTGCTGTAAAGAAAATGAACTTAAAGTTTGACTGTTAGTAGAGACGCTGCTGCTGAACACTGTTGAGAGAGACTCACAAGCTTTCTAGCAGGTTATTAACTGCATTAGTCTGATATCAGTGACTCAAGCCTTTGTTTCTAGCTCTAAAATAACATGGAATTAGCAGCAGAGGCGTTGGAGATGAGGAATAAATTAATTCTACTCACAATAATGATTTAAGTACAAAAACTGGATGAATGCCTTATAAATATATCATCCTAATGATGTCTTGAGGTGTGGTAACATTAATATGAGTAGAATAATTGACCCTGGACTTTGGAATTATTCGAAAAATTATGTTTTTCTGATCAAATTTTTCAAATGAGTCAATTATTCCTTACATATTATGGGCTTTGTACTGTAATGATTTCTAAGGATCTGAAGTTGTTGAACTCTCAACCAACATCATGTCACTGGTTAGCCTCTGGTCATGTGAGTGTTCATGTGATTTGAAGGAGGCGTGGCTTTGGAGAGTGATTTGCAGAGTAAGTGGGATCTTATGCTCTTGAAAATATTTAAGTAATCTAAGAATTATTTTTACAGTAGTCTAGCCTGTGGATTATTACACTGCATCAGGGCTAGTGTTAGGGTTAGGTGCTGCTTGGAAGTTTCTGATCCTGAAGACGTTGATTAGCTGGATCAGGTGTGTTTGATTAAGGGCAAAACTGTCAAGAGCTGTGGACCTCTAGGAACTTGAGATTGAGAGTTTAGAGTTTGAGACCAGTCCACTCAATTGTTGAAAAATGGAAACAGTTCTAGATAAACGGTACTATGCCAGCGCAAGAATTAGCCTCCCACAGAACATTTTTAAAACTGTAGCCTACAGTGTTCTTACCAGCGCAAGTACCAGCAATTCCCCAGAGATTTTCCAGTGTGAATTGTGTGAATTTTAGAGCACAGTTAAATTGCTCATATTTCATCCTTAATGTTTGCAACAGACTTAATGAATAGAAATCTCAATAGCAGAACTCTTTACAAGCGGTATGTTTGAAACTCAAATAGAAAAGGCTGCTGTGAAGTGGTTTTTGAATAACCCAGAATATGAAATCATTTGAATTATTCACATGGAAACAGACACATCACTGGTGCATGTTTCTTCTAGAACAAATGGTATCCCTTCTCCACATTCAGCTTGGTGTATTCTTATTTTTTAATGTGTCTTCCATTAGTGCTTGTTTGTACATGTCTTGTTGTCTGTGTGTGTTTGTAGTATTGCTTAGCACAGATGTTTGGGTGCTAGTCTTGGCCTAAATAGTGCTTGTAAAGTTGACCTCACTTAACTTCTTTGCATGCATTCTGCATTAGAAAATGAAACAACTTATTACTTTTTTCTAGAAATATTTAATTTGAAGTCCTTTTGATTTCTGAATAAAATTACCATAATAAGAGCAGTGAGGCAGTCCTGATGACTTGGACAGAGCTCTAGGCATCCTTGAGGAATATACATTGAGACTTCCTTAGCATGGCCAGGGATGTCTCTTGCGGGAGTAATTTCTGACTCATTTTACAGTGCTGACACACTGAATCATGTCAGTGTGTGCTAACATACAGCATCAGCTTGTATAGATTGTGTGTGTGTAGGTGTATGTGCATGTGTGTTGTTGTACGGCATTTAACAGTCACACTTTGTGAGTGATGCTCATCTGTCCATCCTGGGAGTAATTACACAGTCTCACACAAATGTTACTGTAGCATACCGTCCTGAAAAGAAGAGGGAAAGTCTGAATCATAACATTGCAGAATAGTCAGGTACATCTGTGCAGTTTGTGTGTGTGTGTGTAAAGAGAGCTGATAGCTTTATTACTAGTCATCTCTCCATCTGTTCCTAAATGTTGCCCAGACTCGTGCTGAGTTCATCTACATTTGTTTGCGGCACACTGATGAAGAAACCAGATCAGACAAGACCAGACTTCAAATAAAAATCTCCAGACCCCACACACCATACGCAGAGGAGTTTATTTGTCATAATAGATGAATTGGAATGTTTCCTCACAGCACATTGCAATGTTGCGCATGTTATCGGACGCTTCTGGGAGACTAAATAGCATTAGCTGCTGGTCATTATGTGGTCCGATTGGTGTGCAGGGAAAAGAGGTATAAACCAAGCTGTTGCATATTTTTCAACCATTTTAAGAACTGCAAAACAGCCGTGACTGAAAGTAAAAAGCTCTTGTTACTCAAAACACTTGTAGCTATTATAATAACATTGATTATAATCAGTTGGAATTTGGGCACATTTATGGAGTCAATAACAATCTTTTATCTTGTGATTGACTTTATTTTGCTGCAAGCAATTTCTACTAGTATATGTTACTGAGATTAAACTATTTCACAGCAGTTCAATTCTGTCATATTACACCGTACTGTCACTAGTGTTGTCCAGTAAAACTAGACAGAAACCTAATTAAGGTTACCGAAATCCAGACACCGCTTTCCTCACGCTGAGAAATGAAGGGAAAAAACTATCGCTGAACTAAAAGAGGAATGGAACACAATGCCTTGATTAAAAAGGGAGCTGTAGCTTTATTATTTTAAGGATTATTCTCATGGTTTGGTGGACAGTGTGGTTCGTGAATCACTTAGGAAAATGACAGAGCCCAGAGTGAAGAGTACTGCTTCTCAGTCGGCGTGCAGTGCTGCTTCAGTGGGGGGTTTCAGTCTCCTCCTGGCATCCACCTCATACAGACCAGCCCCTCGGTCTTCTGCTATTACCCCCACTCCCCAAACACACACCACCACATCAGAACGGTGCCGCCGTGTGCTCTGTTCTCCACCCTCAGAAGAGTGTGTGGTAGCGCTGCTGCTGAACAGGACTGTGGGAGCAGAGAGTAGACACACCCTTCACTCTTTCTCTCAGACAGGCAGACACACTGACCCCATGGATTGATATAAATATACCTCTTATTGCTGGCTGCTTCTGGGGTTGCTGCCTAAAGCATCTCATTTTGGCTTTTGACCGAAATAACCAGTAAACCTCAGAGAATAAAAGACACAGAGAGCGAGTAAGAGAAGGAGAGGGTATGTAAGGTGTGCATCTGAGACAATAAAGAATTCTGTCTGTCTCTGTCTGTCTGTCTATACATATGATATTGACATTCAAATGTATGGAATTAATAGGAATTTTTAGAGTGGTCTCTTCTGCTCATCAAGGCTGCATTTATTTGATCAAAAAATATAGTAAATATTGTTTCGGTTTACAGTTTTTCTCAGTCGCTTTGGTGCATTTCTCACAACAGTACTTACATTTGCACAACAATTAATGCATTTCTC
>JAUCNO010001819.1:12372421-12397444 GCA_032353835.1 Enteromius viviparus
GGAGACGTTGCCACAGTTCTTCTGGATTGAGTCTGTCTCAGTTTGTTCTGTTACTTCATGTGATTCCAGACAGACTGGACGATGATCAGATCAGATCCATTTTTTGTTGGTGAAAATACTAGTGGCCTAAGACTTTTGCACAGTACTGTATATATTTTTTTTCTTATGTTTCTTTTAATGTTATAATAATTAGACTGAAATTAATGAAAGTAAGGAGTGTAAGTGTGGAAATAAGAGGAAATGAAAGTTAAAGGCCCTGTAAATAGACTTTATTTTCATGCAGATTTGTAAAATGTGACCTGAAATCCCGTGGGTTTAACTTTTTAAACATTTTATGGAATATTCAGACAGTAAATAAGTACCAAAGGTATGGAGTTAATTTTGTTACCCTATCACGCAAAAACTGATTGTAGTTGTTTGCTCAGCTAAAACAACACAAATCATGAGAATAAATGTTAAAATTAAAAGCTGTTTCACGTGTTTTTAGTGAAGGGAAAGACCTTTTAAAGTTTGTTGTTCAGTTATATTTGACATTTAAAAGAGTTTATGTTTGTTGATTTTTGAGGTTACCATCATGGTGAAGTGTAGACTTTGTTGTTAGGCTATTGCTACATGAGCTATGTGCTAATGTGCTAACGTCAGTGATGAAAACATATTTACTTGATCGATCATTACATGTGTGTTGCAGATGTAGTGTTTAGCATGTGATCAATCGATATGTTGTCTGTTATGTTCCCATAAAATAGAAAAATAAATCAGGCGAGACTTGCACAGTTTACATGGTCAGTGCTTCTACCCTTCACAGTCAATCAATCGTGTGTGTGTGTGTGTGTGTGTGTGACTGCTACTGACAATCTAAGCACAAGGTCCACTCTCCCCCACCATGTTAACCAAAAAAAAAATCCAAACAAACATTATGTATTTTATATTGTATAAACTCTTTTAAATGTTTAAGCAATAAGAGCTTAATCTCTACCAGTCCTTTCCATTTTCCTAAAAATGCAGGAAACTCAAAACAACAGTGGTTGAGTCAAAAAGAGTGAATTCAGGTGACATTCACAGAACATGTCAAATAAAATTGGTGTGACCTCATTATATTAGCATGAATTTTACTAATCAGTACAAATAACTTACTTAAGTTCAAATAAATCAGTTCAAATGAATGGAAATAGGTGTCATTATTATGTTAGATCAACAAGCTATTTTTTTGAGTGTAGCTGTCGTAAATTATGGGTTATTTGTATTCAGCAATGTTATTCCATGCTATATGACCTGTCATACATTTTTGGGTCACGGCACCACCAGCTCAGAGCCATTACGTTACAGATGCGTACAGTGTGTTTAGTGATGTTAATGCAGCTGACTGATTCCTCTGTACACACTGTAACTAATTATGTTCATCTCCTGAGCACTTGCTGATTGAGATCTTTTGTGAGTCAGATCCTTTCTGTTGTTCTCTCTTCCTCTTTCTTTCATCCTCTCTTTCCTTTTCTCTCTCTCTCTCTCTCTCTCTCTCTGTTTTTTTTCTTCTCCGTTCATGCTCGAATGTTCATTCATCAGTCCTGCTCTAGCTGTTGTCATAGTACCACTGGCTCTTCTTACACTGGACTGCTTCCTAAACTACTAGCATACGGTCACGGCATCATGACTCAGGTACGGTCAGTGTCTCATCTGCTTCCAGACGTCACGGAAACACTGATTATCAGTGCAGCGTACGTTAAACGTATGTTTGACATGAGCAAAATATTTTCTTTTGCTTTCACCTCTTTCAGTCTTTAACTCGGCTGCTCTTATTTCGGTGCGGTTGACTGCTCTGCAGTTTATCTGACCCTCTCAGTAGAAATAGCGTGTTCTTTAATGCGAGCGTGGTTGTCATGGATACAGTAGCTAGTTAGAATGTCATGGATTTTGAACACGGCTCGGAATCTCAGAACGGCACCTCAGAGGCAAGATCATACCAGTGCAGCTATTAACAGCGCACCTGTTAGGTCTCATTAACTCTGACTGAGTCCTATGTAATGCTACGCTGCTTTTGCCAAAGGATTCAGTCCCTATCCTTGACAGACGTTCACTTAATCTAAGCCAGAGAATGTAAAATAAAAATCACTTTGCTTTCATATGAAATGTGCAGTTGAGTTGCCAGAACATCAACTCAAAGGCTTTTCCTAAACAAAAATTCAGTGCAATCCTCATTGGATTTAACCTGAAAGCCTGTGAAACTAAAATATTTGTAGACTGTTTTGATCTAAGCCACACCTGCCCTGTGTTGTAGGACATTTCTTTCTTTCTGTCTCAATGAGCCACTCACACCAACTCACTGAAATATTGAACTACATTGATGGCTATCGGCCCTGCTTGTTTCAGCAAGAAAGGCTGGGTTTCACAGGCCTGCTTTGTCAGAGGGCCCGGAGCTGTGATAGGCAGTATAGAAGGATTGTTCTCGGAGGCTGCTCGCTGATTGTGTGTCCTGACCTTCCTGTCTTCAGTACCAAGGCTCAGTTATCCAGTTTCATTTGGTATATGGAAACTCCTTCACCTGTGGCTATGATGTTACCTCACATACAGTAAAGAATGGAGAGAGTGAAAGAGGATTTTACTGTTTATCTGAACATGTGACACTGGGGCATTCAGATTGCATAAGTGTTTTTTTTTGAGTGTGTGAAAGATTTGGGCTTGTGTTATTTTAGGGTGCACACTTGACATTTAGTGCGTGAGAGATTAGTAAGTACCCACCCGAGCAGGCCGACCGGGGGCTTTCAAACCTGACCAATTAAAGCAGCTACAGTGACAGAAATGACTTTTTCTTTTACTGGATGATGTATGCCTACTTGAATTCAATTTTAAAGACTTTTTACTTGAAATGTGGAGACGTTGCCACAGTTATAGTCTGTCTCAGTTTGTTCTGTTTCTTCATGTGACTCCAGACAGACTGGATGATGATCAGATTAGATCTCTGTGTGGAGCACTGGCTGTTGTCAGACTCCTTGTGCAGACAAAATTCTTACTGTATTTTTACAATTAATGGCTAAATGATTATTTAGAAATGCAAACTGATATTTCCTTTTGATACATCAACTATATCACAAGATAGAAATGCTTTAAACCCATTTTAAATTTAAAACATATTATAACTTATTAACTTTGATAGTTCTAAGAAAGGAGCTTGTGCATTTGCCTACCTGACTTTGGTTTAGTCTGGGGTAAGAGTCCAAGATGAGCTTGACGTGGTGTTCCTATAATACTTATATGCCCACCCAGGGACGATTTGGAAAACCTCATTTGAGTCCTGTGGGGGTTAACCTGTCACCTAAAGGGAGATCTTGAATTTTCTAGTGTTCATCTACATAACTGAGTGGCTGTGCTGTGTTTAGGGTGACACAGGTGCAAAGAGTTCTGGCCCCAACCATAACGTACACACACACAGAGAGAGAGAGAGACACACACAGAGAGTAATGCTATAATCACATCCCACTCAAGAGTGCGCACTGTAGTCTGTAATTACGGAGCGAAGGCTCAACGGTTCTTTTTGAAAAAGAAATGATCATCTCTGCTTCCTTCATTTTGCAGTGTGCGTTGCAGTGTCACCCGTGCCCTCTGGATAGCAGTGCGTGTGAGCATAAATGGCGGTGCGTGATTAGTAAAGAATATGAAGAATGAAGGAAGTGGAGATAATGAATGAATAAGATGAAGCGGTGGGAACTGAGAGCAGAGATGTCACACACCGATGCCACTGTCAGCTGTATTGTACTCTCAAAGCCTTTCATCAACACACCCCTCACAGACCCGCAAACAGCACACAACCATAACCTTACACCTCGGCTACATTAGCATCAGCGGAGCAGTAAGCATATTAGTCAGACATCTAATTGGTTAATTAAGAGAAAAGAAAGCCTCAGTGGATTATGCACCCTATGATCTGTCTTGTTCCCACATTTACCGGTGTCCAAAGCAGAATTCCAAAGCAGAAAATCTTAGAATTCAGAGAGATTTAAAACAGTATTTTAATTTTTGGGTGAACTATCCCTTTAAGTTTTGTGTTAGGAGACAGTATTTTTAATGCAAGAATTAAACATGCTGAACATTTTCACAGTGAACATGAGAGTTGAAAAGTAAGATAATCTATTCAAAACTTTGGTTAGACACAAAGGGATTTCACCATTGTCAGTGTATTTAACTATATACTAAACCCAAAGGGTTATTTTACTCTCTGAGACTGTGATGTCATTTTAGTGGTTTTCCTATAGGATTGTAATTCAAGCTGGTTTGTATGACACTTTTGAGATGTAATAGTATATTTAACAATATTGTATACAGCAAGCATCACAGCATGACTGAAAAGCTGCTGATCGGAGAGGCGTGTGTGGGGATGTGGATGGGGGGGTTGGAATTTGCAGACCATGTGGAGACACAAGGCAGTAAATAAAGTGAAACCTCATGGTTGCTTTGCTTTATGGTGTTTTTTCAGCATGTCACCTTCCACATACTGTTTATGGGATGTATGTATGTGTGTGTGTGTGTGTGTGTGTTTATTGCGCAGGGGGAGGACGGAAGCTTCACATGACCATAAAAACCATACGGACAGGAGAGCTGACCAGGTGTGAGGGTTACCACGACAACTACAAAGAGACAGAGAGCTCTCCAGTGTTTACAGGCTGTTTGACGTCAGAGAGATTCTTAATCTGTGGAAATAAGGAGGATGCAGTTCAGCTCAAAATATCACAGCCTTACCTGCATCATATGAACAATTTAGAGGATTTACAGTGTGGTAGGTTATCGATCACACACTATGGGACTCTTTTACTGATATTTCTATGTGAAGCATTTATACATTTCTCCTGAAGATGAATGAAAGCTAGTAAAACAGTATTTTTATGTTCAGTGTGAGTCAGGATGTTAGTCACACATGGACCAAGATTCTGGCTGATCATCAGCATCAGAAACATTCATGTCTGTCTCATCACAGCCTTTGATGCTTCTTTAGTGTTTACTTTCTAAATTAAATGACCTTTTAAAAGATTTATTATTTTGCTGACTCTGTCACACATTCTAGTTTCTAAAGTATAAATATATGCGTATTTATGCATATTACAACCCATAATATGTGACCCTGGACACAAAACCGATCTGAATTCACACATGTATATTTGTAGCAATAGCCAACAGTACATTGTATAGGTCAAAATTATACATTTTTCTTTTATGCCAATAACCAGTAGGATATTACGTAAAAATCATGTTACATGAAGATACTTTGTAAATTTTTATCTG
This sequence comes from Enteromius viviparus, assembly GCA_032353835.1. Classification (NCBI taxonomy): domain Eukaryota; kingdom Metazoa; phylum Chordata; class Actinopteri; order Cypriniformes; family Cyprinidae; genus Enteromius; species Enteromius viviparus. The sequence goes on from JAUCNO010001819.1 coordinate 12,377,690, forward strand.
TAAATATACCCAAAATGTATTGTTTGATTAGTAATATGCATTGCTAAGGGCTTCTTCTGGGAAAATATATATTTTTATATATAGATTTAGATTTTTTGCACCCTCAGATTCCAGAATTTAAATAGTTGTTCTATCATAACAAACCAAACAACAATAGAAATCTTATTTATGAGGTCTCAGTTTGAAAAAAAAAAGACCCGTATGACTGGTTTTGTGGTCCAGGGCCATATTTAATGCTTAAGCCTTGGACTGTAATGAAAATGACACAGGTCCCATGTAAGGCAAACCTGTAAACTAGAGACATGTTGGTCTATAAACATTAACCATAACAGTAATTCATAACAGGTATAGATATTTGCACTTTTGCTGGTCTTAAAAACAACTGGATTCTGCTTGGAGTTACATAACACAACATCATTTCGTAATCATATGTAATGTGTAGAAGGTAGGATGTGAATTGAAAATTGACACCTTTCACTGCAAATAGAAATTCCATTATTGAGGAGCAGGTTTCTATAAAACTGGGGCACATTGAATGAAAGAGAAAGACAGAGAAAAAGCAGGAAAGAGAGTTGTAACAGTACCTGAGGTAAAGTTACTGGTGAGAAAACTCAAATGAGGAAAGAATTTCTCAGTATTAGGTTGCATCCTTATAAACTCTTGTGTACCACGCACACTTGAATCTGAAATGATTTCTCATCACTTGAACTGATTCTTAGCACTCCACAGACAAGAGCAAATAATCTAAAAGAGAAGAGCAAGGAGCCAAATTAGTGAAATGATTCAGTGGAATCAATCTACGTAATCAGACACTGAATCATCTTCCACTCATGTGTGCGTCTTATCCCCATATAGTGACGTTATTTACTGCAATAACTTAAAAGGAAGGTTATCCGATTAGACAGAGATCATCATGCAAAATAATAAAAAAGAAATGCATGAAGAATGCATGCTTTAAAGGTTAAATCGATACCTGGTCCATTGCCTTGTAATGTTTTACATTTCATAAACAACCCTTCTGTACTTTATAATCTAGAAGACTACACCAACAGAAGACATCAGACTCCACGTGGGGTCTTAGCACTCCTCTAAAACATTATCACATATTTATATTTATCTGTTCTTATAATATGTGGTTTTAATGTCAACACCTAAATGTTGTCTTTAGTTATGCATGACATAACGATTCGTTCATTAAGGCCAATTCAGATTTGAGACTGTTATGTCTTACTGTGGAGTAAAGAATTCAACACATGAAGATCATCAAGACCTATGACACTGTTTAATGTATTTACATGTTTCCTCTTGTATTGTATATTTAAGTTGTAAACTCACAGTGTATTTGAGATCTATTATAATCCCATCCATTAGAGCATTTAGCATGAATTCTACATGCCTAAATTAATTTTATCATGAATAATTTCTAGATATTTTGTGGTCATGAAAACATTGTACTATTACTTTTAAAAGTGGAATTCAGGTTTGCGTAATAGGCAGCCAAGGCTGTTACTGTAATGTATTCAGTCTTTCATGTGCGTCAATGGTCGAAGCGCTCGGAAATCAATGCGCTGCCGCTTTAAATGAAGTGAAAGGTGGGTGTTACCATTGGCCAAAGAGCGAGAGTAGGGCGGAGAGAACATTAATATGTATCAGTCAAGTTACCCCTTAGAGATTCAACGCAGATGAATGAGACAGATTTTGAAGAAACGCGCACGGCCACTTCGCTTTAATCACGTCCAATTTATCCGACACTTCCAGAGAAGTGTAAATGGGCAGACTAGAGACGCTCAGTGGATGAAGGCGACTTGACAGTGCAGACGAGCGCACGTCGCTTAAGCCACACATATTATTGGGTGCGATTTTTGAATTGGATTTCAACAGTTTTGCAATCTGTCTCACCTTTGAGATATTGTTATTTTTTCCAAGCCTTTTTAATTCACAGCCGATATGGACACCATATTGGACAACTTCGCCTCGGACAAACTTTTTCCCAATTCCAACCTGTTGGACCTTGAGGATCTGAATGAGAGCGATTTCTTATCCAATGTGGTACGTCAAACCTCCGCATCTTTCTTTATTATGAACAGTAGCAGAGAGAGAGCGAGAATGTGCAGAATCTGTCTTAAGTTGCGAATGTCTTAATAATTTTGTAATCTTTTTTTCTGACATTTAAATTATAATCTCTTTTCTATACAGATTTATGATCGTTTTGTTATTATTACTAGACAAGATAAATATATGCTTAGGCTATATATATAGGCAGGGGTATAATATGTATATGCATGTCTATGTATATATAGCCTATGCATATATGAAGGGGATTTCTCAGTTTATTTGTCACACATGGTCTAGGGTGTTCTGCTGCAAATTAAAAATAAACAATTGCAGGAGTTCTCAAGCTGTGAAGTTTGCCCAGCTGCACACAGATAGGGGCACTTTCCAACTTGAACCGGACCTTTGGGGAACGGGGGGGAGGTCTTCGTCAATGTTGTTTATTTAAACCACGCCCACACGCCGTATCATCCTGTTTAACCAAGCCACGCCCACACAACAGTTCCAAACCACGCCTACGGATCGTTTCATCCCGTTTCTCGTGTCCGGCCACAGCCGGCGAAGCAAGATGCTCGAGTTATTGGACTTCGTGGTATATTTGCTTTCTGTTTGGAGGCCAGATACGTAGTCGACAAATTTACCTGGAACAGAAAGTAGGAGAGTAAGAAAACTTAATTTAGTGGGGAATCAGTTCCGTGTAGGTTGTGTTTGTTGTTTGCTAAGAAAGTATGAGTGATCAAATCATGCCAACGAAAACAAAAACACTACCTCATGTTAGGCGATATTGACAGTTAATGAATCTATTACGTGGGATCAAAGTTTTATATGAGCATTAGGGTGTATATGTGTGACATGCCTAAATAAATTAAAAAAAAAGCAGCCACCATGTTGTTCCAAACCAAACAAAGTGAATTGCTTTAAGTAAATCCCAGTTTAATATATTGAAATTATTGTCTAAATGACTAGCCTACTGGAGCGGTTGTGTTCTAAAATGAAAAGTAATGGGGAATAGTATAGCCTACTATTATTAAAAGTGGTCTCACAAATACAGACTTCATTCAATTCATGCAAAAGAGCAACAAAGTGCGTTATTCCTAAAGTGTTCCACGGAAGAATGTAAGTCATACAGGTTTGGAGGTATGTGAGTGGGTAAACGAAGACTATTTTCATATTTGCATAACATATTTCTTTAATTAGGTCAGTAGGAAAGAAAAGTTGTGGTTGTTAATGCATTTCAGTTGAAGCTAGCATGGTGTTCCATGCGCATATGATCCATTAGGAGCCCAGGTCACTTCTGCAGTTTCCACAGTGATTCAGACACTCCTGTGGCTAATGCTTTTACTGACACACATTCATGATGAGGTCCTTTTAATCCCATCGTAGAGAAGACAGAAAGAGACGGAAGGAGACATCTCAAATGTCACTATTAGGAGACTCAGACGAGATGGAACAGTTTTGACCTTTATTTTAACAGAGAAACTGCAGCATCATCTTAGGATCTTGTGTGGATGGACAGACAGGAAATGTATTCTGTAGCCTCTTATGAGTTGCCTAAGACTAAACACTACAGAAGTGGTATAAATATGATTATAAACTATCAACTTTATTATATGAACATATATCATACCTCCACTTCATGAAGATGCAATTGTCAGATAGATAAACAAAACTAGATAAATATAGATAAAACTGTGGCAGTGTCCTGCGGTTTGACATAGCCTACTATAATTCATCTGAAAATATTTTTAATGGAATCTACACCCCTAAAATTGTCTCATAATTTACTCTCATATCATTCCAAACCTGTATGGCTGGCATTCTTCTGCAGAATACGAAAGATGACAAAAATGACATATTTTGGTGTAATATACCTTCAAATAATATTTCCACCTTCTTACTTGATTACATGTTTACAGTTTATGTCCTCATATTAACTGAGAGTAAAAATACATGCCACACTGCAAGACCTTTTTGAAATTAACTTGTGTTTTAGTGTTGGTGAAAAAATCTCCATAAATAAAGTTACAGGATCCAAAACAATACACCTTTTATATGTAAATTGAACTTACAGTCTAAGAGAAATGATAATAGATATTAGATCAACTAGATAAATCATTTTAGTCACCGTCTGGCTGTGCATCTCTAATGAAATCCTGTCTTGTCTTTATTAGAGTGTTATGGTTTCTTATGAAGATTTAGCTTTAGTGCCTTTCTATTTCTTTTTTCTGCTGGTCTGTTGGTTGCTGAGGGTATTTATCGGGTAGTATTGAATCCAGATGTCCCTCATTGAGTACCAGCTGTGCTCCAGTTTGCTCTATAAGGACCTGACTAAGGGGAGAGTGATGATTGAGAAAAGAGAGAGAGGCTTGTGAGTGAAGGAGGCTCATTCACGGCTCCTGATAGCTGTCTGTGTATGTGTGCATGAGCGTATGCATGCCACTGTGCTCCTGTGTGGGTGTGTGAATGGACGTCTGTAAAAGACCACTCCAGACCCTCCATGGTCCCCCACTCTACCCCTTGGCATATGTGTGTGTGTGTGTTTGTATGTGTGTTAGAGAGACAGCCCTTGAAGGCTCAGTGAATGACTGCCTTGTGCCCTCGCAGAGGAAGCTGCTCCTGGGTTACACACACCGGTTTCTGACCTCCTGTGTGTTTTTGTTCATTCATTCTGCCATTATATTTATAAATGTTAGCGGGTCAATCCAGCACTGTTGCAGTGAGATATATTTATAACCTGGAATTCCTCCACAGTGTAAATTTGTATTTGTGTCTGTGGGGGGTGGGGGCAATGGACCCATAAGGATAATAACACCTGAAATCACATTTAAAAGGAAACGTCTTGAACTGATTATTTATCCAAAAATCAAAATTAAAATAATTTGTAACATTGAAGACACTGAAGACAACTGAGTATCATAAAAGTGGCCTATATTCATGCAGGTGTATAACAAGTCTTCTTTTGCAATGAACAGACATTATTCATTCATTATTCACTATTCATTATTCTTTATTCCCTCCAGTGATGATTCATTCAGGCCACTATGTGAACTGGATTAACCAATTAATGGCTGGATTAAGTTTTCAGTGACTTTGTTGTGTAGAGGTTATGTCTCATACAAAATTATTTTATGACTTTTGAAGATTTGGTATATATTGCTTTGGGGCATCATTTAAGCTGCTTTTCCTTCCCTTTATCACCTGCAACTGAAAGCTTAGTTTTCCTTTTGTGTTCCAAAGGAAATCACGTGTTTAGAAAGATACATAGATTAGAGTAGATCATTAAAATTTTTGGCAAACCATTCCTCTGCTATGTACGACGGTGTTTTAGTGTCACCAAAAAAAACTTACAATAAAGTTGAAATTATGAGAATAAAGCAGCTCCAGATATGAGATGCAGGGTGGGCTGGGGTAATGAAGGTGGGGTGTATAGTCAGTACTCTCCCTATCTGCATAGTATCCAGTCTGCGTAGGGCACCAGCTGCCAGGGGGGGCACCATCCAACACCAACCCATCTGACTTAACATTGCAGTTTCATACGAAAAATGTATTATATAAAATCAACGAGGCAATATATGGTATATGGTTTAATTACGGTTTCATTGAATAACACTGTAAAAAATACATAATGTAATACAATGCCTGCAAAGGTCACCAAAGGTCTAATAATTTGAGACCATAAAATCAATCACATCGTATTAATAAAATCATATACGCTAGTTTCTGTCTAGGGCTACAACTGTTAATATACTATAATACAGTAAATGATTGGATATAATATTTAATGTCTTAAATTCATAATTTGTAGCATGGCAGACACCCAGCAATTGCATTAATGTTCTACTTTTATATTAATGTGTTTTTCCTCTTTGTTTCAAGTGTATAGCATGATATAAAAGTGAAGGAACATCAGAAGGCATGGGAAAACAGGCTATAGTCTAATTTATCTGGAAATGTATTGACTAACATTGCCGCTTTATATGTCAGGCTATAATATATATGTCCTGTTATAATATACATAGGATGTTGTTTTGTATTTCACTATAAAACAGGCAGATTTTGAGAGCTGAGACTTTGGAATATCTCCAAGTGCTCTCAATCTAGGCCGACTTTATTCTTGTAATATTACAATACAATTGTACAATACAATACAACTTTATCTCATAATTTTAGATTTTTAAGGTGGCACTAAAACGCCGTCGTAGCAATGCATGCTAAATAATGCTTTAATGAAAATGTAAAATTGCCTTTAGGAATAGGGGAGAGAAAATATTACTATCTCAGAATAAGAACTATAGATGGTAATGGAAAATCCCTACAGTGATAGAAGAACGCATGTGTGTGTGCACGTCTGGCTGTTTAAATCACGGCTTTAGCGTAATTGCATGGCTTGCGCTAAAGGGTGGAAATCAGCGCGTCTAACTCTGCTGTGTGTTAAAGCTAAGATCACAGAGAGGAAAAACCTCAGGCTTATTTAAATGAATTTATTCTATATATCTGCCGTATCTCTTTAGTGCATTCTTCATACAAAGGGAGCTGTCGTTGTGATTCTGTCTCTTTTTTTGGATTTATATTGCTGGTATATTGTACTGCTGTTTTTTTCATAAACTGAAAATGGCTTTGGTGACAGAGAATGATTCACCATGTTAATCTCATAAACAGGATACCGTGATCTGTCTCTTTCGCACTAAAAAATAAAAGCCATTTATTAAAATGGAAATAAGATTCTAACAAAAACCGATTAACGTGCGGCTGCTGATTATATGAATGACATTTGATCTCAGCTCACATCAAGCAATATCTGTGATAAGCTACAGAGAGATGGAGTCAATTCAGTTTGATTTCTCTTTTTCGTTGATGCACCATACCAACAGTCTGACTGTTCCTGTTGCTTAATCACTGCTTGATGTCTCAGAGGACGTCATATTACAATATTGTCAGTGAATGTATGTGAAAAATTCAGTAAGCAAATTTGTAGAATACAAAGCCATCTACCAGTCTGACTTCTTTTACCTGTTCAGTCACTTCCCACATGTGAGGAAAAAACAGAGACCTGAATAGCAAGGGTTTTCTGATGCTTTCCCCCCATCTTCAGTATTCTGAAGATGATGAGTCAGATTTAAGACCATTCTTTAGAAGCACATAGCGTGTCTGAGCACTAGAAGAAGTCTAGAGATGATATCTACAGGTTTGGCAGGTCCCGCCTGTCTAAAAAAATCGTTTCTGCACCGAAGGGTTAGGCGTCAAAGACACCATATGTTTTTTTTTATTGTGACTGAAGTAATAAATGATGGTCATTTAGAGGCAGACAACTTCTACCAAGAGTCTAGGGTGAATGTTGAGGGTTTGGAGTAGGGGGAGGTGAGGAGCATCTGGAGGGGAGGGAAGGCAGCGCATTCCTCCAGAATTTTCTCTCAGATGTAGTGGATGCTTCGGTCCACATAAAAAAAGACAAATAGAGAAAAAGAAAGAGATGGAACGTAAGAAGAGAGGTTGCATAATCTTCAGAATGACTGGGCTCTAACTGTTACTCTCATCTTAACTTTCAACATCTGTGGGCTACAATTAAGATGACTGTAAAGAATGAAGAAATTATGACACTCTCTGAGTGTGATACAGAAATAGAAGTTTAACTCTATGATCACGGAGTTTGATTCATCACAGCAGCCACATGATTTAAAGCAGCCTGCCACTGAAATAAAGCTTTTAATCAGTTCGTTTTTCCCAGTCTAGTAGACTAATCCATCACCTGATCTAAATTCATCCACTCTGTAATTTTCACATGCGCTTAGATTTTACACACATTCTTTATCTCTTCTGCACAGGACGATGTATGACGATTTTTCCCATGTGTTACATACTTTTGTCATGTATTATACGGTAAAGGTTAAGCATGGCTGCTGTTGTCATACCTTTGGCTCGTATGTTTAAATAGACATAAATAGAGTTAATTGAGGTGTGTTCTTACGTGAGAGCACATTCACACATACACAAAATAACTAAATCAGCAGTTAGTGTGTAGAGACTTAAGGGTGTGTTAGCTTTGGTCCTGTCAAACCAGATCCTTTCATTTTTTTTCAAATTGCTAGATGCTTTGAATAGTTTTGAAGCATTTGCTAAATACATTATAGACAAGCAATTGTTTACCTATAATAGTGGGCGCTGACTCTTTTCACCCCAGGGCCCACGCTGTTATTGTGAAAGACATTGAAATATATTTGATGTATTTGTTTTATTTAAATATTAACAAAAAAAAGCTCATTCATCACTGTTTATTATTTGATCTCTTGTGCAAAAATTCGTTATGCGGTATTTCGTCTACTAATAAGGTATTGTTATTCATAAGTATTTCAGTGTAACTCATGGAGCAGACTTTATTAATGGATGAAATACAATATGTAAGGGGGTTCCAGATCTGTCCTTGCATTCAATAATTGGTCCTTGACCTAAAAAGGTCCACAATTTAGATATGTGCCTGTGTTTAAAGAACAGTCAGTTGTCATTTTAAAATTAATTGTCATTTAACTTGACATTATGAACTGGTTTGAAGTGCTCAGATACCCCAGATGATTTTTTTTTCTGCATTCCTGTCCTCAGCTGATGTTTTAGCAGGAGTTCACTGACATGCCAGAACTCCTCCTGCTCTCCAGGCGTTCTCTCTATCTTTTACTTTCTCCCGAGGGGCTGCTGTGAACAGAACTGTGGATGTTGTAGAGATGTCAGCCAACTGCTCTGTTCAGTGACCCCCTGAAGTATACTAGATTTAACCTCAAAAGAGAATCCTATCTCAGTTGAACTATAGAAACAAACTGCTAACGGACGTCATGATGGAAGGAACATTGCTGTACATCCAGTTGTGTGTTCCTCTGGCTTTCCCTTCATTGAGAAAATGACCAGCAGTGGTCTGAAGCAAGTCAGGTTTAATGTGTGATTTATATCTGGCTTTAGTCAAATCCTATCAGAGTGTTATTTGCGACTTAGATGTTGGTCTGAATTACTGCCAACTTCTTGATCAAACAAGAAACTCTAAACGGAACACATTACGTTATAAAGATACTAGACCTTTGGGGTGAGACGGGCAAGAGTTTCCAGGACAGTGTCTGCACTCTTGGGTTTTGTTTTGATTCCTAACCTTTACACGGGAGGATGTTTAACTTATTCTTCACATGAGTAAGACATATTCTTAGCCCCTTTCTAAGGCAATGAGCCCTGCAGAGACATATGTGTACCCACTCTTAGCTCTGTCTCACCCCTCAGGCTCTGAATAAACATGTCAGGTGGGTGTCAGTGTTTGCAGAAACATGTCGTCAGCTTACCTTGAGGTCCCCAACTCAGATATCCAGCATTGTTTTCCCAGGCTCCCTCTCTACTGAGGATCAAAGACTCAGCTGATTATGTTAATTACATAATGACTTTTAATGCCAGGGAACAGTTTTTCAATATGCAGTACAACAGAGATGATAATGAAAGTTAATGCATTTTATTATAACTGCAATGGATGATGTATTTAATTTGTATCAAAGCTACAATGAAGCATGTTTCTAACTCAGAGTAAAAATTTCATTTTATGATAGTCACAATATGTCTTGCATATTAGATTTCCGTATAGTTGTAACGTCTCACAATTATGAACATTGCTAATTTTTTCAATTTAATTTCACAATCTCAATCTTTCCCACAATTGCAGTTATATTTTTCATATGTGAACCTTATTTAGTTTACTCAGTTGTGACTTTTGGTCTCTTTATTGTGACTTCATATCTCACATGTGACTGTCTAACAATTCTGACGTTTCATATTTTGTTTATTTATTTTTATATTGTGAAGGAGAAATCAGAATATTTCTTGTAGTTGTGACTCAATATTTCACACTTTCATGTGATTTAAAATGTCACAATGTGACTATCTCGCAAATTTTGCTTTATTTTTAATAATTGCTTTATATCTGAAATGTTACTTTTCATGCTTGTAATTTCATTTTTACATTTAAAAAATGTATATGCATCTTTATATTTCAGAATGTGACCACCTCATTAATTTTACCTCACATGCCGCATTTGTGACTTCCACTCAATAGTCATTTTAATAATATATTAAAAGGAAACAAAGAAAAAAAAAATCGAAGCCTCATCTTTTCCTCGCTGTGGTCAGACAGGAACAGACTAGACTAACACAGTTATTTGCTCTGTATACAGGATATTCTTCTGCCCAGGGCCGTGTTGCCACAGGCTCTTTTGAGAGAGCCAATTTAGCCTGGCAAAATTACAGAGTACAGGGAGTCCTCTCAAGGAGGGGGATGGGGAACACATCTGGAGACCCCATCCTCTCCCAAAATGCAACAGTAGCAGAAAATAGAGGGTGGTTATGGGAATTCCTCCCTCCTTAGGATATCCCTCTAGTTCAGTTGTGTCCTCGGCTCCTTTGCCCTCTTCCTCTAAAAGTTGCAGTGTCTGTAACACGCTGTCTTTCAGTTTCTTTTTCACTCTGTCACCAAAATCTAGTTCAGGTTTGTCTATATTTCTCCCTCCCACTGTTTCACCTCCAGAAGAGCTCGTCTGGTTTGTGGCCCTCAGTGGCTCCCGTCTGGAGGTGGGGCTGAAGCCCAACTGCCTGCTGTGGTCATGGTTCTTTTGCTCTGTGGCTGACAGCAAAACGTAAGAAAAATCTGGAACTGGAATTAAGAAACCAGAGGAAAGCGAGAGGGGGAAGGGACCTAAGAGTTGCATTTGGAAAGTTAGAATGGGAGGAAGAAGAAATGACAAAGAAAGAAAGGAAAAAAGAGGGTGTAGGGAGTAAGGGAGCAGGAGGACTAGAATAAAACCTCTCATGCTGACTTTAGATCTACCACCCCATTCTCCTTTTTATCAGTACTGCATTCAAAAAGGTCTCCGACTTCTAAACACAAAAACTGGCTTCTTTGAAATCCTTTTGGTGAGAAACCCGTGTGACCTGATCTCCAGAGAGGTGGGTCGGATGGTGGTGTCTGTGTCTGGTGGCAAGCTTACAAAAGTCACAGACTGCAGCTGTGAACTTGACGCCATGCCTGTAATCTAAATCAGCCCTCACCTGCGAACACCTGCAGAGGCCTGGCTCCCTCACCTGCAAACGCTCCCCCCACCCCGCCTGTCTCACGCGTCTGGCTCATCATGCATGCTTAGCGGATCATAATGAGCGTTAGTTCATGACTATCCTCCCTGACCCATCTCTGATCTTTCACAGCTGCCAGCTGGAATCCCAAACTGAGAATATGAACAGGCTTTAAAATGCAGATGTGCTGGTTCTGAGACAATCTGATTGCTTAAATGCATTCTCACCCTACATTCACACGTGAATACCCCTAATATTAAGGTACAAAATGTCAGATCCAGTGCAGATGAGTTAGAATAGTTCATGCATGCCTCTTGGAGGAAAAAGCTCTAAATATTTAGATATGTAAATAAATAAAATTGATCAGATCATGCTGTGGCTGAAGCTGATGCTCATGCCTCACATGAGGGAACCATATTTTTAATTGCATCACACGTTGACTAGTGTAAACACGAAACATCTGCAAACTCCATCTTCAGTTCAAGAACGTCTCTCCTTCTCTCTATTTTTCTCCACTCTAAGAATGAATCTTTTCGCCGTGACTCATTGTTCTCAGAAATAACTCTTTTGCTCAGCGAGAGGCACGTATATTCCCAAACATTGTGGGTTTGGCTATATTCCCAATTCCACTGCTGCTGAATGATTTTTATCAGTGTATTTATTTTTCCAAAGACTAATGCGTTACTTTCTTGTGCACCGAGCTGCTCCGTGCGCACCCTGCACTCCAGCTCCAAAATGACAAGCTCCCCTCTCCTCATTTACATACTGAGTTCTGATTGGCTGAAGTGCAGCTGGAGTTCTGGAATAAGGGAATGGAATGCGATGAGCAGCCGTGCAGTTTACCAGCCCACTTAGACCCGGACATGACCCAAACGTTACTTCAAGAAAATGGATCAGATGGAAAAACAGGGCATTGCTCAGCCTGCGCACACATGCTTTGCACTGCTGCAGCTGTGGTCCATTTTTTTTATATTTTAGGAAGTGACAAACCAGAAATATTTTAAATGACAGTATTGTCTAAGTAAAAAAAGTATATTAAGAATTAAAATATACATGTGTATACATACATACATGCATATGCTATATATATATTTATACACTGCTTGCATGCACTTGTCTTTTTCTTTGATACGTAGATAGAAATGAGAGACCTGTTGATATGTGCTTCTTGTTTCAATACCTTTTGAACCAGTAGTAATGTTGGAGGACTTCTACTTGGAGAATACAGAAATATGACTCTCTCTTCTTTGCACTCAATACAGCATAGATAAAATCATTCTGTGAGTTTTATTACGCAAGACCAAGACACGGATGTAGCCGAAATTAGCTCAAAAACCCCAGCAGTGATCATTGTGAAATGTCAACATAAATTTATAGTGTAAACGTGTGCAGGGTGTGATAGGTCTTTTATTGGATAGGTCTGTCTTATCCAATGAGGCAACTTGAATACCAACCTGTTTGTGATCTTAGCAGTAGCAGATTTTGGATGGATGGAACCCATATGGTTATATGGTCCGGTCTTCATGTTTTTTTGAGGGAAAAAAACATCTTATTAAAGGGATGAAGAGTTAATTGTCATTCACTCACCCGGCCGTTTGTTCCAAAACTTTATTTAATTTCTTTCTTCTGTTGAACACAAAAAGATATTTTGAAGAATGTTGGTAACCAAAAAGGTTGATGGTATCTATTGACTTCTATAGTGTTATTTTTCAGTAGCTGAAAGAAATTCATACAGACAGGTTTGGAACAACTTGAAAGTAAAAAAATGACAGTACCTTCATTTTTGGGTGACCTATCCTGTTAATATCATTATTCTACTCTTTATAAAGGTTTACCTGTAAGCCTGAGATATGACTTGTTTTCATTTCTCCTAAAATGTGACCCTAATGACAGAGACAACTCTTTCAGTTCTTTCAAGCTCTTCTGGAATTCTTCCTCTGAAGAGTCTTCCAGATGTGGAATTTCAGGACTCTTGCATCAGCACCCCAGCATTGCATCATTACCATTGGCCCCTGTAAGGTCAACCTAAAACCAGACAGACACTACATTTGAAACTCTTAACTGACACTTGTCAAAACAGGAAAGAACCTACAAAGAGATAAAAACCGATTAGAGAAGGCTTCTTACTGTCTGTTCTGATAACAAATGTACAAAGACCACACAGACAGGGAAGTTAAGTGAGTGCAGGTTTCCATCTAAGCCCGTTCAGAATAGGCATCATTTATATTAGCATTTTTATGTTAGTGTAATGGATTACTTGACAAAATTGTCAAAGCGCTATTATGCAAATTAAACACACAAACACACACAAGCGTACTGAGTTCCTTCAGTCCAGATTAATCAAGTCTGTAAATATATTCACCCCACACATCCAGGAGCAGGAACATTTAACAAACTTCAAAGTTTTAGGGTGGAATTGTTTATACTGCCATGCTTAACCGTGGTGATTAGCCCGGCGCTGACGGCAGAAGAGCTGCGTCATTTCACAAACTCAATCATCAGGGTGTTCCCAGGATGTCATTCATCAAACAATACGGATAACTGCCATTGCAGGGTTTGTTTCCTGCTCCTCCGCTTATGCATCCATATGGTGAGCAACAAGTTTGACCAGGTACTGCGAACTCACGTTGTTTTGGAAGCTCTGTTTGGTCGAACAGGGATAGCCAGAGTAAATATTCATAACAGCACTGCTTTCCCAGTCCCCTCCTCAGAGGTCTTGCAGTGGTTAGGGGTTTGTGTGAGAACTCATACAGGTGCTGGGAGTCTGGATGTGTGCACGTGTCCTTATGTGTGATATGTGCATAGCGGCTGGTTTATGTGCTCACTGCGCTACAGGTGTGTCATTCACACACCTGTCCCCGTTCACCAGGATGTAAACACGATCAGGTCCTCTCACACCTTTGTCACACCCTGGCTCAACAAACGCATATTCGCATACCCCCACAGCAGAGTCGCACACACACGTCCTTCCATTTGCAAAATGATGACATGCATTCTAAATGCACTCATGCATAGAAGAATCAGAGCACCTTGGGCTAAATACCAGAATGGTTTTATCAGCATTCCTCCGAAGTTCAATTGTGACTATTTAAATGATTGTTTGAAAAATGGCTGTATATCAAATTAGCATCTCAAGATGTTGTTTGAGCTGATCTTTGCTTATAATAACAGGATCAGGGAGTGGGAAGAATTCAGCCAAATTATTTGTTCACGCATTATGGTTAGTTGCGCTTATAGTTGGTAGGGTATTTTTGAAAGTCTTACCATTGCTCACCAAGGCTCCAAAAATACAGTAGGACAGTAATTATGTTATCACAATTTAAAATGACTGTTTTCTATTCTTATTTGCTTGCGAATGTAATTTATTCCTTAGATGGCTGAATTTCTAGCAGCCATTACTGCCACATTATCCTTTAGAAATCATACTATACAATAATGTCTTTGCTGTTGGTTTTGATCAGCTGATTGTATCTTTGCTGAATTAAAATATTAATTTCACTTAAATAAAACTATTTCTTTATTGTCTCTTCCCAGCATTTTTCCGAGCAGATGGAGGATTTCTCCAATGACCTTTTCAGCAGTTTCTTTGATGATCATCTGTTGGCGGAAAGGAACCCATTGTTGGATATGGATTTGGACCCTCCAAACCCTGACATCCAGGCAGAACACAGCTACTCTCTCAGCGGGGATTCTGCCCCACAGAGCCCCTCCATGCCCATTAAATCAGACGATGATGCAGGTTAGTAAGCAGCTCTATTCATTCCTCTTAATACATGCCATCCATCTATGTAGAAAATCAGCTCCCTGTCTTAGATTTTACTCTCCTGATAAACACCATAGTTTAAAGCATCATCTATCAGCAGTTCTGTTTTTCTCTAAAGTCTCTTTCTTTTCTCTGCGTCTCTCCTCCTTATCTCCCGGAGCACCCGTGCAGCACAGGGTTCCTTGACAAAGCTCTAGCCAAGAGCTCAGTCTACCATTGGAAGCTGGGAATTCCAGGAAGACAGCCAACACTCACACTCGCTCACTCATTCTGTCAGTTCGTCCGTCTGTCTCTCTCGCTCTCTCTCTCTTTCTCACACATGCCACGATCGGTCCAGGGAACTGTAGACATCCATAAAATAAAAAGGGATCTGGTTTCCAGCTTTGGATGGAGAATTTGGTGGGGGTGGCTCAGAGAGTTGCATCATCCTGAACTTAGGTTGACTATGCAAGGAGTGTGTGTGCGCAGACTGCAGCTTCTTTCCAGTCAGGCTTTAAATCAACAAATCCTTAAAGAAGCATGAAGGTACTGCAGGATTTCTCGATCCATTTAGCCAGACTATAATACCCTGAGCATCCAAAATGAAGGTCTTTCAGAACACGTTCATACCATTGTTTCTTTCTTTCTCTGTGATTTCTAGCTCAGAGAA
This sequence comes from Enteromius viviparus, assembly GCA_032353835.1. NCBI lineage: Eukaryota > Metazoa > Chordata > Actinopteri > Cypriniformes > Cyprinidae > Enteromius > Enteromius viviparus. The sequence continues at coordinate 12,393,238 of JAUCNO010001819.1, forward strand.
CTGAATTTACATAGAAATGTTAACATTTAGGGTAAAAGCTGCAGTGGTGCTTTGGGGGTTCAACCTAAGATGTGCATATTAGCAAGGTGTGATTTCTTAAAAATTAACGTAAAGTGAATAGTAAAATACAGGAAATAATACTGACAGTATATTTAATTATATAATTCAGGATAATAAGCTATCAAACATTTTAAATATATATCAGCTATCTATACCCTGCCATCTATACCATTAACATACTATGTACGTTTTCTGTCAGTCTATGGAGGTTAGATGACCACTGTGAGTTCAGGTGTTTCAGCTATGTGTGATATCCCCTCTGATCCATAAACCTGCCCCTATAAAGACTGTGAGTGGCTTTAGGGGGCAGTTAAAGTAAGCACTGGCTGGTTCACTACTGTGTCTCCTGTTGCTCTGCAGTAAGTTTAAACCTGCTAATGAGCATCGCTTTTCTTTCTCCGCCGTCCTGGAGTCACCCCACTATGATACCTGCTGTCCTGAGAGACATCAAAGCCTACACGTGCCCTGTGGGCAGGACCCAGTAGCTTCTGTAGAGTATAAGGAGGGACTTTTGCATGTAAAATTAAAACAGCTTTTGCCCATTATTAAGTAGCATCAGCTCTAAGCAATATTTAACAGTGAGAATGAGAGGTTCTTTATAGATAGAAGAAACACAGATGACCCCTCTGATCTACCCGATCCTTCAGAAAGTGTCCTTTTGGTCTAATCATGTTTGAAAAAGCTGTAAAGACGACTAATCCTTTATTCACAATAGAGGCTGTGCATGAGAGTGTGTTTGCTTTAGTGCACCCTGGTGAAGGACAGACTCTAATGGTCTAATCTGGTTTACTAAACTGAAGGGTTAGGCACTTTTACTGAGGTTCCCTACAGACAGAGAGCTATGAAGTATAAAATCCAGCGCCCTCCACCGAACAGCAGAACTCCTAAAGAGCTTAGCTCTCCTGTTGTAATCAAACTCCCGCTGATGTCCTTCCCTAACAGAGGACTAACATGAAAAACCTGCCATCCTTCTTTTACAAGGCCGCATAATGTTTTATCGATCCTGCAGTGGAGCCTGCACACAAATGCTACCGAGGGCAATGTGATAACGAGGGCTCCCACTATATGCGGTGCTTTCCTTCCCTTTGAAGCGTCCAGACATGTTGAGCTGTTTTCTAGCCACCCTATATGCCCCCAATCTCTCACCTTCCCCTCCCACACCATAGGCTTTTGTGTTAACAGTATAAAGAGAAGCTGGTTTGGTTTAACCTTCCGGTCATTAACCGGGTCTGTCTTCCTCACCTGCATCTGTACGAAACCCCCTCCATGGGGTCTGGAGTGTGAAATTTGTCACTTTCCTGGAAATATCACTCATTGATCGGCCGCAATGTCCTTTATAGTGTAAACATTCTGCATGATATTCGCTCATAAGGCCCTTAAACACACACACAGATGCCATTACATGACTAATATTGTTACTAAATATTACTATCATACACAGTGATTTGTTAATATATATATATATTTGCTGTCAATGGATTAAGATGCATTTTAATTGGTATGCGTATTAAATAGATAAAAAAAAAGCAAATGAAAACCAAAATTAAGAAAATGAATATATCAAATGCATATTGATTGTTTTGTTGTTTTTATTTCATTTTGCATAAACTTATCTGTGGTCTTCTGCCAAAAGGAATTGTGGTTATATTTTTCCAATGTTAATTAGTTTTTTTTTATCTCCGTAAACATGCATGTCAACTGTGATTCGAGAAACCTGTGTTTAGTTTTATCCAGTAGCTCTCTCTGCGCTTACCGTCTGATTGAGTCTTTCGAGAGACTTAATTGTAATCATTTCATGTGTCACTCCCCATAGCATTTTAAACAAAACTTTAAAAATGTAACAGTTGGTACTTTTTCTCTCTTTTCTGTTTGTTTGAGCCTGTTGTCTCTTTCCTCAGACTCAGAAGGGATGTGGTCGTTCAGTCAGGATCTCACAGCCATTCTAGTGAAGCAGGAGCCCAGCCTGATGTCAGAAAACTGCCCTGACACATCGCCCCCTCTGGCCAACACCAGCACCTGCTCACACCCCCTCACTCTTGCCCCTCCGCCACAGAGAAACCACACAGGGGAGAAGGTAAAAATGGCCAATCATGCAGCTAATCTTAGACTGAAATATGTTTTCTTAGACAGGTAGATTATTATAGACTGGATATCAGCAGATGCAAGCGAGCTAATAATGGTGAACCTTACACACCTTACACACCAAAGGGACCATTGTATTAGTATGACAATGAAAAACATGTGCACACACGTGCTTCATGTGCTGTTTTGCTCAGCTGGCAGCTTGCTCCACTTCTCTGCCCAGTGAACATGTTCACAGTATGAGTGCGAGTGTGAGGAGTTGAACTTACTGAGGCATGGGAATCGGCTCCAGCAGCATCAGTGTTGAGCTGAGAGTAGATTAGTTCTTTGTGGCTGCTGAGGCCTCTCAAATCTGGCACCGGACTCTCTGAGCATCAGAGCCATGGAACTGTTTGCTTCTCCCTGACTTGACACAAACTCAGGCCAGACTTTCCGCCAGCTCCCATAAACTCTGCCCCCTCCGGGGAGCCGGATTGTGCTGTGTGAAGATACCTGTCAACAAATAAGCAAACACACAGAACAAGGTTTGAACATTTTTGCTGGAAGTTAACAAGTGAGAAGCACTGTCAAGAATAACTTGGCTAAATGAAAAAATATTCAGGATAGAGGGTTATATAAGCACATGTCTTTTTATTTAAGAAGGGCAGCAAGACACGCACATAGTGCAAAGCTGTTCTTCTGTCAGAGTGCAGCTGTACTGAAGAGCGTCCTCATGAAGACACTGTGACCGTGTGCCACAGGAAGAGCAGCTCTCACCAGATAAACACAAACCATAAATAACATGGCGTTAAGACAAGGAGCACTATAATAACTATAATTCATGATCTGCATATATTGCATAATCTTCAGGCAGCGCTTTGGAACCTTTGAGGCCACCTTGGAATGCTGAATTAGTCCAACTTATTGGTCCAACTAAAACAGAATATGACCTGATTTTGCTGCAGTTTAATTTTAATGAAGCTTGACTAGATGAAGAAAAAGGGAGGAAGGCTATTTGAAACATGTTTTTGTAGACACCTTTGAAAGATTATATTTTGTGAATTTACAGTTTATTTGTATTTGTGTTATTTTATAAATCAGCTTTCGTCCTCAGGTTTGAGGATGACAGGCTTTGTAGTTTTAGATATTTTACAGAGGCCCAGTATGAAGCGACATGTCACTGTGCATTTCACATATCTGTACTGGAGGTGCTACATTGGGCTATAAAAAATGTTTATATTGTTAGAATATGTGTGAGTATGAATGCAAACCAGACATACTACATCCCAAAATTGTCAGTCAATTTTGTCACTTCATTGCCATTTGGAGCTTATCTTTTGTGACGTCTTGTGATTTGCACTTTCAAATTCATATAGAAGCAGTAGCCCAGTATGCACTCTGTACTGCTTTTTTTTACTATGAATTTTATGAATTTGTACATACTACTCTTTTTACATACTGCTCTTAGCCTAGTATTTATAATAAATATTTGGACACTTTATAAGTAAGATACTTTTAAAGAATCATTGATGGATTCATTATGGAACTTAAGCAATTTTTTAATGATTGAGTCGTTGAATCATTAACTCAACTGATTTAATAAAGGTTAAGGTTTTTATCCAGCTTTGTATCATTATAATGTTGGTAGTGTATGTAAATAAACATTCTGTATTCTTGCTCAGTGTTACCTGTACCCAGATATCCCATATACTATTTGTCAGCAAAATTAGCATTTTGTACAATCTTGCAGACTTTCGCTGACAAATAAACAGGGTTATCTGGATGCGGGTAACAATACATTTTGAATGGTGCTGTTGTGTCTAAATTCTATGTTTTTCTATTTCAACTTGCATTATCACAGTTGAACTGTTGTACACTCAACAAAAATATATACCCCACACCTTTGATTCTGCTCGAATTTTTCATTAGATGGACTTAAAGATCTAAAATTCATTCCAGATACACAATATTACCATTTCTCTAAAACATTGTTCACAAATCAGTCTAATTGTGTGATAGTGAGCACTTCTGCTTTGCTGAGATAATCCATCCCACCTCACAGGTGTGCCACATCAAGATGCTGATC
>JAUCNO010001819.1:12414216-12426555 GCA_032353835.1 Enteromius viviparus
CATATATATACATATATATATTTTGTTTTATAATTTTTTTGTGTATGTGTAAAAATGATTCACTGATGATTAATGGAATTTAAATATGCCTGTGTGTTTTGTGTGAATTAATGCTACAGTTTTGTCTGCTACACACATTCTTAAGCATGCGAAATGCTTGTTCGTGTTTTTAGTGTCTGCCGTTTTCATTACAACCTACAAAAATAAAAGTTTGGTTTAACTGGAAGAAACTGACACATATACAGTAGCATAATGTACAATAATAATATTTTGTAATGCCTTAGTGCTCATTCTTTGTAAATGCATGGATAAGGGCAGCTAAAACATCTTTTTTTTTGTTCCAGTGAAAGAAAGCAAGTAAATATGCTTTGAAAAAAAGAAAAGAGAAACAAGTGGGACTGTATAGCCAAACAGATTAAAGAACCATAAATGAAGAAGAGTACATTCTCCCCCTAGTGGAGCGAGATGTACATGTTCTTTCTATACCTCTCTGTCTTGTCTTTTAAAGTAATTATTTGGAGTTAAGCAGTTCAGCAGTTTGAAAATCTGCCACCTTGCTTTCGCTAAGGTAACATTATGCAGACCCAGTGTTCTGCAGAGAAACAATGAGAAAATAGATAGTCAAAATCTGCAGTGACTTATTATGAAAAAGCTACTCTTTTAACTCTTTTAAAAATGTAATTGTATATTTTTTTTTCTTTAATAATATTTTGGAAAAGTCTTTACAGCAGTTGTTCTCAATTCCAGTTCTGGGGACCTCTTGCTCTGTACCTTTTGTAGTTTTGAGTCTCTTATCTGACACACTTAGTTCAGCTCATGGATGATGATGATGATCTTAATCAGGTGTTTTAAATAAAGGAAACATGCAAAATGTAGGGTGCCCAGGACTGGAATTGAAAACCCGTGCTGAGAAACCAGATTCAGCACTGTACACTGAGATTTTTGAGATGATGTTAAAAGCAATTTCTGAAATTGGTTGATTCATCTTTTGAGTTTTCAGAATGTGCAAAAGGCATATTTGTAATAAAAAAGATATGTAAATGGAACACAGCCTTTGCTTTATAAAATATCTTAAGATATGCATCTGTGGGTAAGTGTTAACTTGTGGTAAAACATGAGATGAGTGTGACAAAGGAAGTAGAGTTTTACAATGTCCGTTCTTCATTTTTGTTTTTTTTTAAGCAGCTTGTGGAATTAATCTCATGCAAAAAATAGATAAATAAAAGTTCAAGATCATCAGTCACTTGACTCTGTAAGCTGCCTGCCAGTGTTTGTGTTTGCATATGTGTGTGTTTGTTTGGCGCTCTCCTTTAAGTGTACTAAACATAGTTTCCTACAGCCTGTTCACAGTTTGTGTGTGTGTGTGTGTGTGTGTGCATATTTCTGTAGCCCATACTCTATTTGAGGTGGTTTCTTTTACAAGAATCAAGCTTTATCCCCCTTGACCCATCTCCGTTTCTGCGTCTGTCTCTCTTTCTCTCACACACAGACACGCGCACACACACAATACAAACACAAACATACACTCACATAAGGAAGTGTCACAACAGGAAGTAGGGGGTGTTGGGGAAGAAAGATTTAGCTCAGAGAGGCACAGACTGTGAGGGTCAGTTACTGTCTACAGTAGCTGTGTGCATGACAGTAACTGAAGGCAATCTGGCAGGCCTGAAAGAGACAGAGAAATGTGGGCACACAGGGGGAAATGGGTCTTGCCCCCCACCCCTCCGCCTCAACCTTACCACAGGTAAGACTGAACTACGCTTGCTTATGCCTCCATCTGCTTACCGTTTGATGGCCCATGTTACTCGTGCCAGTTCCTTTAGATGTAAGAAGGACTCTGATCTCTGGCCAGCTCTATTAAGATATTGCGACATTTAAAACCAGCTGCAAGATCTTACAATAAGAACACTTTTGCTGTATCAGAATGTCATATTGTATAGTATGCAAAAGAGTAATATATCCCCTAATTCATAGTATAAAAAAAAATATATATATATGTGTGTGTATATAGGCCCGGGTGAAGGAATATGTATTCCGTGTACACTCTGCTATCATTTGAAGCCAAGGAACTGGATTTGGGAATAGCAGTGTAGCAATGCAACTTGTGCTGGTACTGTAGGTCATATGACCGTGACACATAGTTGATATAAAGTACACTACCAGTCAAAGGTTTTTTCTTGTTTTGTTTTGTTTTTGAGGTTTTTTTTTCTGTTCTCTTCTGTCCACCAAACATTTATTTGATCCAAAAAACTGCAAAAGCACTATTGCTGTAAAAGATTAAAATTAAAATAACAGATTTCTATTTAAATATATTTTAAAATATAAAAGTAAATCATAGAATTTAGTACTTTTATTTAATTTTTTAACTCAGCTGTTTTGAACAACAACAATAACAACAACAATAACGTTTTTGAGCTTCAAATCAGAATTTATGATTTGAAGGAAAATTTGATTAAATTAATTTAGCTAAAAATTCAGCTTTGAAATCACAGGTATAAATTACGTTTTACATTTGAATAAAATGAATGCAGGCTTGTTGAGCTGAAGAGACTTCAGTGTATAACAATTATTTTATGCTACTAATGTTCATATTATAGATTGTACCTTTTTAAAAACCTGTTAGGACCTACAAAGTAGCTATAAGATTTCTGATTTAGCTTTTGTGTAGTCCTGTGGTGTTAGCATGTTCTAGCTCACATGTAGTAACTGTCAAACTTATATGAACAGCATTTGCATTTTATTAACTTAGCCAGTTGAGGGTCTGCAGCTTGCTTCTAAAATTGTGTCTGTATGCATCTGCTGTGCTGCCATCACAAGCAGATGTTAACTAAATATGAGCCAATTCTGACCCATCATGTAAAGGCAGGTTAAGAATATTTACATTTCTGCTTTTCATCCAAAGTAACTTACTTTGCATTGAATTGCATTTTTTCAAGCATGCATTCCTAGAAAGTTGAACTCCTGACTTTGCCAAATGCTAATGCCATGCTCTCCTGATATTAAAGTGCATGTAAATGCGAATGCCACTTTTGCATCTCAATATAGGTTCTAGAAATAACTGACATCCTGTGTGTCCCATGTACTATATATTGTATTGTGTCTGTCTTGTGTTTATAGGCTGGTTGATTTTTAGTCTGGTTGTTCTGTGTTCTTAAATGTATTTATGCCAATTGTAGTTAACCACCAAACCTGCATATGGAAACCATATGCGACCACCAGCTCTAATCTTAGAATCTCATCACAAGTGTGGGGGTGTGTGTGTGTGTGTGAGAGAGAGAGAGACACACACACACACACACACACACACACACAGAGAATGATAGTAATGTGGGGTTGTGAAAGATTACTATGTTTGTGAGTAAGTGGATTACAGAGAAAAATAATAGTTCTTGTTGTGTTTATTGTGGGGTATTATTATTATTTTATTTTATTTTTTAGCATCCATAATCTGTGCCTAGTTCATAGTCACTTATGCTTTGTTATAACATGTCGATGATATGTATATAATCTATTAATGCACACTCTGAGACCACACACTTTACTTGAGTAGATAAATCAGTGGTTTTTAAGGACAGTGTGGAAAATCCCTGCAGGCATGCAGTTACTCAATGTAACCACAAGGTGGCGATCCAGTCTAGACATGCACAAAATCATCATTACTTTACAAACGTTTTAAACTCAAGCCCACAAGAAGGGTTAATTTGATACTTGGATTAAGATGTTCTGCTGCTGAGGTGCTACAATGTAAATGAGTATGGATGGTTTGGTTTCTGGTGAAAATTTCTCCCTGCTGTTTGGTGGTGTATTAGATCAAGCTGAATCCAGGTTACAGCGGATCCTACTTGTCACTCCTACACAGTTATATTTCCTATCATTATTTCAGCTGTCCTATTTTCACCTCCTCTCTCCCTCTTCCTGCTATATGTATCTTACTCTTTCTTACACAAGCACACACACACACACGTTTTGCTTAGAGAAGAATAGCAGGAAACAATATCTGGTTTGTGGTCCAACCGTAATTGTGTACGACTCCCATTTTTGTGACATCATTTCCTTCCTTCGCAGGAAGTCTGTAGTGAGTGTGAACAGTCGGTAGTGGCGAGGAATCTTTCTGCTAGATTTCTTATTCAGGTGTCATGTTACGGTACACATACACAATATGACCTATGGAGAATACTTCCTTTCTGGTTCTTGTGGTTCTGTCCACAGTGTTATTTTGGTATCGCTGAGAAACTTTTAATGTTTTTATTCATATTTTGGAGTAGTTTTTTTTTACCTTTTACATTTTTAAAAGTGGCGATTTTCTTTTACATTTGTAATTTGTTTTCTTTCAAAACTGGTTAGTTACCTTAATAGCCCTTGTCTGCCGTATGTGTACTGTGTTGGGGGTTGGTATTAAATCTCTTATGTAACCATAAAAGATACAAAAGAAAAACCTTCTACAATTTTTTAGAGACAGCTTGCTAACACACACAGAGTGACAGAAATCAAAACAGTTGAGAACCAGAGGTGATCTCTTTCCATTTTTTTCCCCTCTTACCTTTTGCTTTCTTTCTTTTTTTTTCTCAATGTTAAACTGCATTTATTGACTACTGTAAGATTTACCTCCTACCTGCTCTCCTCATAGAAATGCTCTCTGACAGCCATAAACCTATTGTTCTGTGTGTTATTTCATATTTTGCTTTATATACAGTAGGCTATGTTTCTGTGACCTCTGCTCTGACGAGTTCTGTATAGAGATCTCTAATGGAACCATTTGTCTTTATGTGATATGAGAACATAATTAGATGCAGTTTTGATCTGATCCGCAAACATTGAGCTGCTTTGTTCTGTTGTCAAAGTTATATCTAATTTTCTTTTATCAAAGAAAGAAAGACAGATTGATGTTGAGACGGATGCAAATAAGTAAGGTCAAAAACAATCAGGCACCTGGAGGGGCAGCTGCAGTTGGGGTCCTACAAATGAGTCTCTTCTGAGTTTGACACTTCCTGGTGTGGTGCAATGTTTGTGAGTGCAACCGGTAGCTAGAGCGTATGTGTATGAGGCTGCATAGACGCGTGTGTGTAAGTGGCAGCCACTGTGGGAGGAAAATAGGAGATGAGCGCTTTAAGACATGAAGAGAGGACTGGAGGAACTCTCTTTGCTTTATGACTCTGCTTAGACTGGGACTGTAAGAACTTCCTGAGAGAGAGAGAGAGAGGAAGGAAAGAGAGGAGGGGGGAGAGGAATGTGGGGGTTTGCTTATAGGATTAAGTGTCTTGAAGGCGGAATGGGAAGCGGATCACACGTGGAAGTCTGCAAGGATCTGGAGGACTGAGTGCTCTTCACGTTGTCCTGCTTCTCTTTCCGAGAGGTGAAGAGCAGGATGGTGCGACCCTTCTCTTCCAGTTTTTCTCAGCCTGAGGACTCTCTGACTCCGTGAGTTTGGGATTAGTTAGCAGTGTTTGATTGAGGGCTGAAGGCTCCTGATGGAGCAGGAGCTAGGAGCAGGTTCACAGGACAGGGAAGAGGTCACAACCTCTCTGGCCTCCACGTCCGCTTCTTCATCCAACTCTGACCTCCCGTCCAATCCACAGCCGGAGGGCGAGAGAGTCACAGTGGGTCGCCGGCACAGCAGCAGGACTTTTACTGGGTTACGGCTGTTTGGAAGGAGGTGAGTCGAAAACGCACCTGATGAGTGTGTTATGAGCACGTCCTAGAGCACTTGTTTTTTTGCAAAGAAAGATTACATATTCATGAGAAGAGTGCGTGTGCTTAGGTTTCCATTCAATGTTTCCATCTCAGATCTGAGCCTTGTGCTGTGTGTTTGCAATAACAACACATCGTGTCTGTAACACTGCGCATGATACTTAGCCAGACTCTGACTGTGTGTTTGCTCTCTGACAAATATTATGTGTATGTTCGGGCTGAATTCTTAGACTTTGTCTTTAGCAATGAATCAAAAAAAGCTAAAATAATTAACATGATCAGCTTTGATTTTTATTTATGTGTGTCTGTGAACACTAAATTGGACTGGAAACATCTGTCACATTACATCACTTATTTTTCCTATTTGAATGGACGAAATGCATGTCGAAAACACCTACACTGTTTAACAGTTTTATCCTTATCTGGACCTCACTGAAAGAGCTCTGGCGCAGACATGCACGTCAAACAGACAGAGCATCACAGAAATAAGTGCAATAATTCTGACTAAATTGGACTGTTTTTAAAACTATATTGTTAGACTTTAAATGTATTTGTATTTTTTAAGAGCAGTAGCACTAAGAAACTATTGCGTATATGTGTTCCTCTTACTTCCCACCAATACCCCATAACATGATAGTGTGCTTTTGTTTTTCTGAAGAATGTTTTCAGCCTGGAGATTTTAACTTCTACTTTCAAATGGTACACATTCCTTTGCACATTTAATTGCACACAGTCTTAATAATAATATCCACTTTTTTCATTTTCTTAGTTGCACACTGTTTAAAGGATTAAAATACTATTTTGCAAATAATGGACTAAAATAAATGTATTATTTATTTGTTAATACTTTTTTACATTTACTTTACATTTGTTTTATTGTTGTCTTCCTTAGTTACCAGCCTTGGCTTTGTCCAGCTCCTACACACATTAATCACAATTGTTGACCTCTTTGTTGTACGCTTGCTGCTTGAGGTGATAGTTTAATGTGTATTAATTCATGAAATATTTGAATAGTTTTGGGCTGTTGCTCTACTACGCAAAACCTGCTGTAGCGTGATTAAAACTGTGCATATAAACATATGAATTTATTCCGACAAGATTGTGTGTGTGTGCGCGCATGTGGATAAGTTATTATAAGTATCACTTAATGTTTTCTTACATTTTGTTAACGTTGTGAGATAATACTGTGCCCATGCACTCTTTAATTGGCTTGGATGTGTGATTGATTTTGGTCTGGTTGATGTCTGGTGTGGACAGACAAATCACTTGTCACATCACGTCTGGTCAGGATACTGTATTTGACTGGCCATCCATCCAGGGTGTTTCCAGGCCTTCGGCCCCACAGTAGTATGTATGTTTTCATGAGAGCATGTTTGCTAGGTAAGCATAAGTGTGCATCTTTGACCAAACCCTCAGAAATCAGAGGTGGACCAGGACTCCATCCTGGTTCTTCTGCTGATTAGTCATCATTTATATAATCTGGTTTCTATTGATCAAATGGTTTTTAAGCAGAACACAAAGAACTGATAAAAGAGTGAGAGAAAGAAAGAGGTGGAGGAAGATGATAGGATATGCAAATTCATCCCATCATCACCTACACATGCAGAATATACAGTCATAACTCAGTGATGCAGAACATAAGATCACCGAGTGATTAGTTATGTCATCAAGTGTGGCAGAATGGGAGGATTTGCTCAGCTAAAACGATACATGGTAATGTCAGCTCTGGAAGGTTTGACAGAAGCTCTTTCAGCATGACAACATTTTTATCACCTCTATTATCTCTCGCCTTCTCAGCTCTGCATGTGTTCCCTCTGATGAGACGGCTCCTGCTGTGTGCTTTAGTGTGCAGTGCATGAGTGTGTCGAGCTTATTAATTGATGGATGAAGATGATCAGAGATGTGAGAAGATGTCAATCAGACTAAATTATTAACTTTCTCTGGTAGAGCTGGGTTTCTGTGAGATCGGTTTCTTTTCAGACAGTTCACAGGAATAGTTAAGACTACAGCTGCCGGAGCCGATATAATAGTGTGTTTTCATTGCTTGATATGTGAGATTACTTTGAAGAAATTCATAATCAGCTTTAAAAATGGAAATCTTTTCTATTTCTACTTTCTCTTCTCACACACTATCTTGCTCTGTATTTGTTTACTTTGTCGTTTTGTTTGTTTATATTTTCATGCCTTTGTAAACAATCTCAGGCAGGCTTAGTTATGAAACCCCGCCCATTGTTTTTTTTTTTCTTTATTTGTTGAATTCTAGGTTGTGTTTACATTTAGAGCTTGTGTTTACGTTAAGTTGGGTTTGTTGCGATTTGCAAGTTTATTAAACTTGGAGCTCTATAGAGTATGATTTCTGATCATGTGCTAGAACTCTCTGCTGTGCAACAGCAAGTGCCTCTGTGTCACCATGGCAACCCTGTGTCAGGCTGGAAGAACTCATTGGAGACACATTCATCATGTCAGACTCCAGCTATCTAGGTCATCTCTACATATAACCCTGTGATGAGTGACAAAAAGCCATGTGATGGGAACTTTTGACAATACTGACTCATGTATGGGTCAACGTCTGATGTTCTAGTCATACTTTTGTATGTGTGAATATTCAGTTAAAGACCTATTATGTCACTTTTTACAATATGTGATATAAGTCTCATGAGTCCTCAGAATGTATCAGTGAAATTTCAGCTAAAAATTCCCCACAAATCATTTGTTTTATTGTTTTGAAAACGCTTGTTTTAAGCTGAATCAGAAACAAGCTGTTTTTGTGCATGTCTCTTTAAATGCAAACAAGCTGCTGCTCCCGCTCCCCTTTTCTAGCATAGGGCTGTGCCTTTACAGCATGTACCTGAGATACTCTGCCAAAAACATATTTGATTTCGATAATCATGTCTATCTTATTGAAATCATGCATTGTAAGCCATATCAGTTTAAATATTCTCAATACAAGGGGCACACGTCAAGTCAATAAACTTCTAAGACTTCTCTTATTGTGCCTAAACTACCCAATACACGTTTATCGTATATTACCATCTAAACTGGTAAAAAGTCTGATTATGTAACAAGGTGATTAGGTTTAATGATCGTTTATAGAACTGGTACACCATTATCGCGTGTGAAAACACAATGGTGGAAACTTGCAGACCCTCTTTCAACATTGTGGGGGAAGCAAAATCTGAGCGGCTTGTTTTTTCACAAGCTTGCAGAAAAAGACTTACCAAGAATTTAATGGGTTCATCTTTTTCTTGTTTTTCTAGGATGCAGATTCACCAGAGACACAATTATAGCATACACTTAAACATGGAAAAATGTCACCTTTAATTTAAGAGTCTAATCTAATTTCCCTGCTGCTGCCTTTGTATTTGGGCATACTTGCATACTACTGTAAATGAAAATGTTACCATTTCTCATTTCTCATTCATTTAATATTTATGATATTTTTGTGCTCCAACAGAACTGGTGGTATAGAGCTTCAGTAAGTGAATCAGATGTTCAGAATTCAGTACCATCTAGGCTGCTACTACGGATTCAGTAACTGAGTTGGTCAATAGACAGATACTGATAGCTCAAGAGTTGTAGACAAGTTCATGAGTGTACATTTTCTTCAATGAAATGATGTTGCCGCATGTTAACTGCTGGTTGTGATTCTGCTGTGTCAAACAGGCAGGGCTAAAATCCAACACCTTTCAGAGCTGAATCCGACAACAGTTTTAATTAATCTCCCGCACCATATACACTGCTGATTTATGCTTTTACTTATATGCATGAATTACTAAAAATAAAGTATTTAAATAATATGCTCAATTCTGTACAAAGCATTTTCTAAATTCACAAAACAGGCAGACTGAAAAATCATATTTACATACTTTGGCTCTAATGCAGTTTTTGGGAAACACCCTGTTCACCTTTCGTGCATGATCACAACAGTTTTCGAGATAAAAATCACAAAAGGACTATAATCTGCAATGTGGTCTGCTCTGTTTGCAGTGCAGGCAGTTTAATTTCGATGGGAGTGATGCCTAAAAAGACTCTTTTGTCGTGACACACAAACATATTCTTGACATTTTTCATGATTTTATTTCATTTTGTTACAAAGTAGCAGAGAGAGAGACAGCTGAACAAAGGAGAATGAACCAAATATGCTTTCCATGATCTTCAGGAGCGCTTTCTTTGTTATGTATGATTAGTAGGGAGTGAGAGATGAGAGGTGGGGAGGATGGACATGAAGGACAGAAAGTGCACTTGAAGTCATTCGTGGAATTATGCTCTAGCTACAGACTCCTGTGTGTTTGTCAGCACATCTAATTTCTCATTTTAAGTGAAGGGACTCTGTGTTCTTAAAACTGGACTGAGACCAGAGCTATATATTCAAGTGCAAAAACATAAAAAAAGAACGGACATATGACGGGTGAGTGTAGTGGTCAGTGTGGAAAAGAAGATAATCTGTTTAATAACCTAATAATCTCTTTCTCCATTTTCTATTCTCTCTCTCCTACTCACTTTCTGAGCTTCATTGCTTGACGGCCTTTCAAAACCACAGCAGAAGCCAGATAACTGAGCATCCATCTGTCAGCACCTCACGACCTGGCTCTCCCTGCCAACTGCCCTACTTTACACTGAGAGGGAGAGCGGAGGAAGGGTTTTGTCAGTTCATTTGGAGTCAGTGTGTGTTTATGTCTAATAATAACCACATGGTCCAAATGCGTGTCTTGTGTGGTGATTAAATGTGTACGTGTAAGCTAGCTCAACAGATTTGTGTGCCTGATATGTGGTATGGCAGTTAGACGTCTTAAATGTGTGGATGCACAAATGCTATGGCCTGCGGTGGTGTCTTTCCCTCAACCTCAGAGAGAGAGAAATAGAGTGAAGCTAATAAAGGAAAGCAGCTGTAAAGAGCAGACACTCTCACTGTGTTATTCTGTCAGTGCTGAACAGGAATGCAGCATAATATCAAAGCCACACTGCCAGCAGCTATCCTGACTCACATGGTGCGCTAGGTGAGATCAGGAGAGAGGCGCACTTCAAAACACTTACAAAACGTTTTTGTGAAATTTAGAAACTTTTGTAACATGTCTCCCTTTTGAACGGCCCGGTGTGAATTAATTCAAAAGTAAACAATCAAGTTTAAATATATGTATAACAATATTAATATAGAACAATAAATTGCAACTGAATTGGAAATCAGTGGAAGCGTTTCATGCCCTTTTTATTTATAAGCACATTTTTAAAGGTCTGGCTAGCTTGTATTGATTTCTAGCAAGTAAAGAAACTCTTTTCTTTCTTCTATGGTGCAGACGGCACCATACAAGAAGCCGAAGCGAGAGGAGGCGTAGAAGCATAGAGCTGGGAGCCGCGCAGAAAAAGTTACCTGCTAGGTCACTATTCTTTTTCACTGAGAGGGGTGGAACGGATAGTGGGCGCAACACTGTGAAAATGATGCAGCTGAGTGAGACAAATACATGTGTGGGCGTCCTACAGAACACTGCCACTCTAGGATATCGCCTGTAACAGAACCCTGTTCTTCTGCTTCCTACATGGGCCTTGTGTTGCTGTTAAAATGGAGATCTGTGCGTTGATTCTCTCAATTCACTCAATAGCTCTGGGCCCATATTTTTAAGTCATGTTATAAGACAATTTTCTGGAGGAGCACACACAAACACTTAGCCAATGATGGTTCTGAACTATCGCCAATCAGCCTATTGATCATTATCCAATTCCGTTCATCTTCCTCTGCTTTTAAATAACCTTGTCTATTTCCTTTCCATATTTAGCTACACATCTCTCCATTTCCCCTTCTCTGCCTTCTTTCGCACCTTCCACAAGGGGGGGGCAAGCAGGGTCCGAGCACAGTAGGATTACAACCAGTAGGGCTCGGAGTCTGTTGAGCTCCCGGCTCGCCCCCTGGACAGCAATTACTTGTGAAAGACTACAAAAATCCTCTTAGAGAGCTCCTAGTTAAGCTTAAAATGTTCTTACTAGGAGTCTTAGCTTAAAAGTAATTTTGAGAGCAACCCTGAGTAAGGAAAAGACAAAAAGTTTTATCTTATTGAGGACCCGTGCTAGCTATATCTGAGTCTTTTGAAGACATTGACTGGTTGGTGGTCCAAGAAGGAAGGCGCTTTTAGAGAGTTAGTTAACCCACAAATTAAAATTGGCATGTATTTTACTCACCATCAAGCCATGCTAGGTGTATATGACTTTTTTCTTTCAGATGGATCCAATTGGAGTTATAATAAAAAATGTCCTGGCACTTTTAAGCTCTAACCTCACATGGCTCATCGTGGATGAATAAAGGCATCCTGTAATGAAACCATGTGTTTTTGTAAGAAAATTATTCATATTTCATACTTAATAAACCCTTTTTTTCTCACGTTTGCTGACTGGTAAGCGGAAGTTTTATGCTGGATGTTGTAGGACGTGTCATCATACACACTTATGACAAGAAAGTCATAGACACCTAGGATGACATGACTTAAATTTTTTGGTTGAACTAACCCTAATAAGGGTATGGTCTGTTGTAAGTCTTTACTTTAAAAAATTGCAGGCATAACTTGTCCTGTTTTACCATTCAATCTTTCTCTCTCTCTCTCTCTCTCTCTCTCTCTCTCTCTCTCTCTCTCTCTCTCTCTCTCTCTCTCACACACACACACA
>JAUCNO010001819.1:12426655-12459544 GCA_032353835.1 Enteromius viviparus
CTCTCTCTCTCTCTCTCACTCACTCACACACTCTCTCTCTCACACACTCACTCTCTCTCTCACTCTCTCACACACACACACACACACACACACACACACACACACACACACACACACATACTTGCATTTGTGGTTTACAGGGACTCCATAAGTGTAATGTTATTTCTACTTTACAGACTGTATGTGGTATTGCCCTACCCTGACCCTACACCTAAACCAACAGGAAACCGTGTGCACTTTTTAAATTTCATAAAACACTGTTTAGTATGTTTTTTAAGCCTTTTGTTTTACAGGGACACAGGAAGTGTTTAACTTGTAGTACCCATGTCATCATACACATTTGTGTTCTCGTAAACCACAAATGCCTGTACACATCCACAAACACATATTATACATGTAGCCTACTTAACATATTTTATAGGAAATGAACAGCGACACAATAAGTTTCTGAAAGAGCTGTAATTGTTGGCATGATTACTTTGCTTCTAGAAGGTTGGGACATACCCACATCATCACTGCTGTTATACATAGTTACATACAGTAGTATATTAGCAAAATTGTGTTAATGTAGTGATTAATTCCCTTTCAAGTGTTAAGATGCTTTCTGAATGACTTTTTTCTTTACAAGTATCTTTTTCTTAATTTTAAGAGGAAACACACACTTTCTTACTATTAGCACAAAGATTTCTTCATGAATACGGTTCCTGATCTTCATCAAAGTAGCTTTACGTGAATTCCTTAATAAATCTTCCTTCTTTCTTTTTTATTTCTCATTTTTTTTCTATACATGTATAACATGGCTTTTAAGAAGTAGAATCTGATACCTGCCAAAAAAGAAAAAAAATGACAGTAGTTGCTTGTCACTTGCACTGTCATTGGTTAGAACTGAGTGAACTAAAGCAGAAGCTAAAGCATGAGTGATAGTGATTTTGTGTTTTGAAGTACAAGAGCTCCTGGGTAATGGATTAACTAAACCAAAACCTGCACTACCTGATTTAGATTAGGCATGAAGTGCTTTGTTTTATATTGCTTAGTGTTAAACTGATGAACTAAAGCATCAACTAAACACACACGAGAAGAACACCACACACAGAGAAAGTCCTGATCTATGAGCTGAGGTAGTAATTATTGTTCACCGTTTGTGTTTTATAGCAGCATGTGTGTGTAAGTTCAAACTATTGTCTATTCGCTGTCACTCTTATCTCATATTTTGCTAGCACTCTCATTCGCCCTGAAGTGATTGAGTATCTTGCACTACAGAGGATAATGTTCTTTGTTTGATTTACATTCAAACAGAATGGTCTAATAATAATGCCCTGTCATGCCAGGTAGCTACAAAAGTTTTACATCATAAATGTGGCTCCTAACTAGTTTATTATATTCTAAGTCATATGAGGCATGTGATGGAAATTTACATTTGCCATTTAAAAGTCTTCAGTGAAAACCTTTCTACTGTATTTAGCATTTTTCTAATCTAATGTTTTTTATATTGCAGAAATTTAGGAATGTTTGATGTGTTTCCATCCTTTTGTGAGCTATACAGTAAATTTACTGCAGAATGTGCGGATGTCTCATTCATATAACAGCCGCCCGTGACATACAGTACATCCTATTTAGATCTAAAGGGTGTAGATGAGTTTAGAGCCATATGCACACAGTCCTACGATGATGCCTTTTTTGTGTTGTGTGTTTGAGCACACCTGTGTTGGTTTAAGAAGAGGTGTGTCTTTGCCATTAATAACATCATTCTGCTTGTCTGTCCGGTTATGTGTAAGAATAAACACCACCTTTTTACTGATGCGTGTCAGGCTGGTAAATATCAGTGCCATAGGATCAAAAGTGATGTTTGGAAATGTTTGAATATCAGCTGGTTTAATCATTAAAAGAAATCACTTGTGTTTGGACAGTTTGATTTCAAGCTAATCAATATCCTTTCTTTTTCTCTCTCACTCTCACTGGTTCTCCTAATGGCTAAATCATTTGTCATAGGTAAGTGTCCATGTCTGCTTGAAAGCATCTCTTCTGCTGACACAGTCTCTGGGTAAAAGGGGGATCTTGTTTCCTTTTACTGTATGTGTGTGTGTATTTTACTTGCAACAGGAGTAGAGTGCCTCTTCGTACTAATTTTTATTCCACTTTTTCACCCTCCCACAGGGTTTTCACAGTATCTGAATTTCAGTAGTCAACACCACTGGCAGTTCCCCGCACTATTACGTTACAGCAAAAACTAATTTGCTATTGAAAATATAAATAATAATATAGTATGTAAATATTTACCAACTCTTTGGTAAATCCCCAAGTGTTTTTCATTTAAGTGAACTAATGTTCAAATATTTGTGTGTGGAGTGTCCCTTCTTGCACGTCTCATATCTTATCATTTTCTCACTATTGGATATTGGGTCTTTTATGGTACCCCTTTTGAAACAGTGATACTGTGACGTCTTTCTGCTGAGTGTAAAACAATTATGTGAAAATTGTTGTCAAAAAAGAGGTTGATTAAAAAGAGGGTTGTTTGAAATCTTTTTACTACCTCAAAGATGAAGCAAGGATGCTTTACAGAGTAAACGATCTGGCCTGTTAAGTGATATTTGTAAGATGGATTGGGTTTATTGATGTAACCAGACAGAATCTGGGTGATCAATATCTACCATTTTCTCTGAAGCAAGAGATCTTGGTCATAATCAGACCTGGATGATTTTCTTTTGCTTAAGGCGCTGCCATTGTGATTGCTGACCTTTCAAGTGTCATAAAAAGATGTTGCTTTTTAACGTGTGGAGTGGAGTGGAGTGGAGACTCTGGAGTCTCTGTATGTCTGGTTCTCTCTTTCTCAGACTGGCCTGTGACCGGGGAAGCTAATGGTCTGTTTGCAGGATGTTGAAGTGTGTTATTTTAATACATGGACATTCAGATGCTCTGACTTCTGTGTTTATGTTTGTATGTGGAACTTGTATTGTGTTCACTTTTTCAGACAGTCTTACTTCTGTTTTTTTTTTTCTTTTATGTTGTGTATGTTTTTTTTAAGTTCCACTCACACCCTGTGGTTTGTTACAGCAGGTTTTACAGTAGGCATTCTCACCTTAAGTTGTTACATTATGTTGTTCTAATATGTAGAGGGTTGTGTATGTTTGTTTTGGATGTTTAAGTGACACGTTGAAGCAAGGAAAGTAAGGGAAATGTCCTTTCCTAAACAGTTTTAGAAGTTTTCTACATGAGAAGATTAGAATTGATATATACACGTTTTTTTATGGATATATACAGTATAGTACAGTTTTTATGAAAAGATAGAAAATGTTTTCTATTAAGTCTTCTTTGCACAATATTTAGAATAAGAATTTTATTGATACAGTAGATGTCTTTTGTATATTATCTTTTAGATAATTGTGTAAAATATCCCAATAGGACCGGGTATCAGTATAGAATTTAACGTTTTATACAAGTTTATGAAATTTTACACTGCTAATGCACTCAGTTTTATTCTCAGGACATTATATTGGAGTACTACACATTGTTGTCATATGCTGCCATCTGCTGGATAGGTATAGATTTTGCAAAATGGAAATAGTGTACAATGCCATTCAAACAGTGTGGGGTTGTTTCTCTCATTTGTTTGTTGTTTTCTCTTGCTTGACATGTTGGCATTTATTTAATTAAAAATACAGTAAATATAAAAACTGAGGAATATGATTTGTTTTTTTTTATTTATTTGGAGATCAAAATTAGAGAATAACCTTCAATTTCCTAGTTTCAAGGTCACTGATTTGTCCTATTTGAACAGGAGTAGAAACATTTCTTTTCTAAACATTTCATGAATTGAATGTATTCTGAATCACAGTATTAAAAACTCAAATGAGATGCTGGAAAAAGAAGTCAGAGAAATTCAGAGAAGTTGTTGGTGTTAATTTACTACATTAGTCTATATGACAAACCCCCGTTTTAAGTTGCAATGTTCCTCCAAGAATACTTGCTCGATGGTACCTGAAAACCTGCAACAGGAAGCTGTCCAGATGAAGGCCAAAGGGAAAATACTTTTAGCAACTGCAAGAAAAGTTGGTCATTCCAAATCATTTCTAAAATATTCGGGTTACGAGACTTATTAATTCAAGTCCCTCAAAAAGCTTGATCATCCTTGTAGGACAAATGCATGAGAAGACAGGATATTGCAGAGAATTACTTGCAAATTCATTGCTGAACAGCTGTAACTCTCCAAAATGTTAGTTGTAATATTCCTTTGTGATGCAGTCGTTACTGTTTCTGATTCAGATTACTGTGTTTTGTTGAAATGTTAAGATTAATAATATTTCAAGTATCTATAGATTGTTCTTTAATTTAGATTTCCACTGTATTTTAAACTGTATATATTTATTTCTGTAATTTATTTATTCCTACTCAAATCAATGCGATATGCTAATCCAGTCAGTGCATCTTATTCTAATAGAAAACTAGGCTATATATATATATATTCATGGTGTTTGATGAAAAGAAGGTTTAAAATAACAATGGTAGTTTATATAACTACATTTTGTGATGATGATATTGAGAGGAGTTTGATGTGCAATGCATGATACAGTCACGCCTGTACTGTCAGCTTCTGACCAGCAGGTGCCTCTCTTTCTCAATGTCTGCAACAACCTGTGTGCTCCTGGGTGTGCAGGAGGAGAACGGCTGATTAGATGGCATATGAAGATTGAGCCGTCAGCGGATATGACTGACAGCTGGCCCTAGGTGGTAGCTCAGATGATTATCAGGTAATGATGTGCTGTGACACCCAGAAAGAAGCAGAGACAGTTGCTGTGGGAGACTGTTATCCGGCGTCTGAGACGGCATGTTCAGTTCACATACGGAAAATAAATATGCAGACAGGTTTTGCTTGTTTGCGTGGTGACTCACACTCCCCCTCGTTCCTCCCACTCCTGCACTCAGAGATGGAGTTCTAAATATAATCGCCTTGTCTGGTTTATGAAATGCTAATCTAAAACCCTTCTGTCTTAAACTATCAAACCGCTGTGTCTAATTCATGTGTTGAGCAGTTGAAACATTAGCTGCCACGGAGGCTCTAAGCAGCACCTTTACCATATATGGCAGATGCAGACACACACATGATTGTTCATCTAACGGCTCTTTGGTGAAGCATCTGCATAGAACAGACTCTGTTTGTGTGTGCACATGCATATCGACAGTGAGTAAGTGTTTGTGTGGGTTCAGGTGTGGGGGAAGGAAGTGTACTGCATGTGCGACTGTTCACATTTGTTTCAGTAGAAACACTTTATTTGGTTTCTGCTACCAATTACATCTCTTATTGCTCAGAGCATGCTTGCATTATATGAACATTTTGGGTGCAGTTCTCTCTGGTGACAGTATTGCAATAATAAAAACAAGTCTTCATGAAAGCAGAATTGACCATTTATTTTGCTCACATTGCTTGAACAAATAATTCGTCCACATAAAAAAAATAGTTTGCCTTTGTAATGTTTAATCCGAATCTGAAAATGCTCCTCCCCTCTAAAAATACATATACTGTATTCTGTGTATTGTAAAAAAACAAGTATTTAATACATGACTTTTACCATAAGATTTCTGAAAAAGTGGTTTGAATGAATGATTCAACGACTCATAAGCACTTCACATGTTTCATTACTGGATGAATCAGTGTTTTTGAATGACTTGTAATGATTTAATGACAAATGCATTTGTTTTTACAGTCTCTTACAGTCACTATGGAATTGACACAAACGTTATTCAAAGCGTCAGTTACTGTACTTTCATAAGATGACTTGCCCTGTTTTGATCTCTTTCGTAGACATAAGGACATAAGTGTTTATATCCAAACTGTAAATATTTCTGTTATAATACGAATGACTGTAAAACAGAAATAATACTGTGTAGCTGAAAAGACTGTTTGTGAAGCTTTTTCTTACCTAACTATGCTATCTGTGTGTGTGTGTGTGTGTGTGTGGTTGAATTTAGATAACCATCTTTTTACCATTAAATGTGCAGCTGTAATTTTCAAAAGCAAGAGTGTTTAAAAGATACAGTAGAGCATGGTGAAGCGGTGTGCCTGAGCTGATAAAAGTGCACTCACAGCAGTGCACGTTTCTTCAGCTTTCTCTTGACAACACAGGATTTTTTATTATGGTAATGCATATTTCAGTGTTTTTAGTTTTTGCAGTTTAGATCTGCTGTGATACTGTATTTCTGCTGCTATCGGTTATTGCTACTGCCAATACGTAAGCTGATTTGGTGCTGTGAGTATTTAAGACATACCGATGCTGCACAAATAGCATGTAAAATCTATCTGTACAGGTTGAGCTGGAGGGGGTGGAGGGTTTTCAGAAGAATTTTTAATGTAAAGCAACAAATCAATGAGCTTGTGGCAGGTTATTTAATACTATGTATATAAAGACCCATCGGCCTGTGCCACCTAGTTTCATGATACAACTTTGCATTTAAAAGGGTCTACCAATGCAGTAATTTAGAAACTGACATAATACATTAAAAAATAGAAAAAAAGCGGGTCTGAGGAGAAGTTTATATATACATTCCTCGATGCATTGGATTGAACTTAAAACAAAAATTGTTGCATAAAATTACAGGGAAAAAAGTATGTTGACAAGTCATTCAGAAAACTGAAAAATTCACGTCATAACATTGCAACATTTAAGGTTTTTAACCTTTCTTTCTTGACAAACTTCAGTTTTTCTTCTGCATTTTGTGAAACAGAAACTATGAAACCGAGAGCATGGTTGTGTGTATGCTTGCATGTTTCTGTGTGTGTGATAGATGCCGTAAACAGTTCAGTCTGAGCTAGGTCTATCAGTCATTACAGGACAAAAAGCTGGTGTGGTCCAAACCACACAGGCAGTGTTCAGAAGCGAACACTCACACACACACAAACACTGCTTGTGGCAGTGGCATCACACTCAGATCAAAACGACTGTTGCCATTTCTCTGTCACATCAGAGTTAAGAGACGTACACTTTCCTCTGGCACAAACAAACACGCACGCATACACACACTCACTTTGACACATATACATCTGGCTTGTGGATGTTTGTGGTTGATGTCCTCCCCATAGGAAACCGTGTGTGTGTGTTTGTGCGTAAAATAGTAACCTTGCTCATGGGCTGGTGGGGGAGTCAAGAGGATGTTAGCTGTTTAATACAGAGAGTCTGAGATGATCGCTGTCTCAGTATGTAGAGATGTTGATTGATTTACTCAAAAGTATAAAACAAGCCATGATTCTCTTTCAGAACATCTGGTTTATTCTGTCTGTCCAAGTCCGACACGGTGAGTGTGAGTTTGAGATCGGACGATATGTTTCTCCAACCTGTGGCCAACAGAGGGAGTGTGTGGGGGATAAAATAGTCATAATTTTTGCAAATATGTTTGAT
This sequence comes from Enteromius viviparus, assembly GCA_032353835.1. Lineage (NCBI taxonomy): Eukaryota > Metazoa > Chordata > Actinopteri > Cypriniformes > Cyprinidae > Enteromius > Enteromius viviparus. Next base: position 12,434,044 of record JAUCNO010001819.1, read on the forward strand.
GCAGAAAAGACACCTAATTTTACTTAAACGTGCATTATTAAAAAGTTAACTAAATTATTTAAAAAGCTAAATAGAATGACAGTATAATTGCATATTGCTTTGGGACTCTAAACCGAATGTGTTTTAGATTCATCTACAGCACCTTAATCAACAAAATACTTATCCAGCCTTCATTTACGCGCCTTCATGTTGCTCTTAATCTTTGAATGACTTTTTCTTTCTTCTGTGCAACACAAAAGTAGATATCCTGAAAAAGTGTTTTTTTTTTGGGCTCATGCAAAGTGTTGTCTGGAAAAAAAACTTTACGCAGGTTTAAAAAACACAAGAGTAAGCAAATGACAGAATGTTGAAGTACTGTAAGAGTTACTGTAAATTGTCCCAGCTTAATTCATCATAAGCTTAATCGTTTCTAGGAGTATTTGTGTACATGTTTGCTGTGTGCACGTGCTAACATGAGTTAAAACATGAGTTGTTGGTTGACTCTGATCTGTATATATGATATGTGTTTGTGTCAGAGGAAGCATGCTTCGTCGGTAGAATCTCTGCCTCTGATCCCTCTTTCTCGCTCTCTCTCTTTCTCTCTTACTAGCTCTCTTTTTGACCCTCCCACTCTCTTAGGACAGACTGCATGCTCTCTTTCCCCATCCCCAGTCAACCTTCTTTCTGTCTGTATTCTCCTCTTTCTTTCTCTCATTCTCTTCCCCTTCTCTCTCTTGCTTTCTCTAAAAGTTATCTGGTGAGGAATGGAGAAGACGTTTGGATGATTTTGACTCCACCAACAGGTTGTACATTTCTCTAACTCTTCTCTCTCGAGCTTGATCTTGATGTATAGGAGTTGTAGAGTGCAGTGCTGTGTCTTTTAGACCGTGATTTGTGCTAACGGTGCGTGTGGGAGACTGAGACATGTGAGCTGTATTAGATGAGTCTGGTGAATCTCAAATCATCTGCGGCTTAGTTACAGTGACTCTAATCTCATTGCTGTCTGATTCTGTCATCAACTGTTGCTGCTGTAGTTTAACAGTGTTGTGTTGAATGGTCCTGCGGTTTAAGTCAGGTGTTGTAATCTGAGTTATATTTGTTCCAGAGGAAAAAAAGAGGATATTGCAAGCTGCTGCTGTTTACAAAACTCTAACCCTGTCAGTGAAACTCTAAAAATAGTGCACTAATGCATGTACACTTGGGTTTGTGTATATTAATAAGACACCTTAGCACACCACAGTGTAAAAATAAAGGAAAGACTTTTAACAGAGTCAAGCAAATGATTAAACTACTGTGTTAATAGGCCACTGACTGTTCGTGTGAGAGAGACACAGAGAGACTGTAATTTCTAGCATGCTGACATAGATAACTCATATATTTATGTACATAAACTTCTTATTGCAGACTAGATAGGGTATTTATTTAGAAAAAAAGATAATAATTTCTAATTGCATGAGCCCTGTCTGAAGACTAATATGCAGATATATTTTAAGCAATAGTCATAGCAAAAGGGCACCGATAGGAATAGGTTTTTCATCAAGGTTAAGTACTTTTTTTACCACGGTCAAGTGTTTTTGGCCTTTTTAAATGGGGTTTTGAGTGCAAGTGTGGACACGCACAGTTGGTGGAAAGTTCTACTAAAGAAGAAAATGAGAGCAGACTAAATGAATGAATGAACGGTGACAGCATGGGAAGAAATGAGAGAGCTCAGACAGTGTTAAAAACTACTACCCAAAATAAAAAAAACTAAATACATTTTCAAGGCAAGTATTTCAGTGCACATTCTTAAAAGCAAAACACTTTTGCAGTGTTTGTGCATGTGTGTGAACATCTGTAGTAATATTATTTCGCGTTTTGACTAATCAAATTACCTAGTTTTCCCTAGAAGATAAGTATTATGAGTTAATCCATTTATCAATTTGTCAAAATTGGGATATAATTGTGGACAAAAAAAGGAGATAATCAAAAGAAGCAAATATTCTTCCTTTATTAATTTTGTTTCTCAGTCATGCAAACATACGCATTTCCGAAGCAGATGCAGAGACACAAGATTGATGAACACTGAGGATCAAACTAAAGACTCTTTGGAGAGATGAAGGATGCAATATTACTCTAAAAGATACTAAATTAAAATTAGACTGAACAAAACTGAGTGTTATGTCCACTTACCAGGGTACTGTCAGAGATGATGTAGGTGCATAATGATAAATTATTCACAAAAATATATGTCTAAAAGCTGTCTGCTGAATTAATAGGTATCTGTGCTAAACATAAAGACTTGAAACCAGAAACCAGCTTCAAAGCTTTATATTATTTGGAGGAGGAAGATTAGGAAATATATACTTTGAAATTGAAAACAGCTTTCCCCACCTCTTAATATATGCTGTTTGTAAGAGAATATGAAGTGTGAGTAGACTCGGGTCATCTTTGCTCACATTCGGTTGTAACCTACAAGCACCCTGCACTGATCACCAGCACAGAGGTAATAGAGAAGAGGTCGTGGCTGACTCATCCACTCAAAAACACACAGAATTGAATCTTTCAATGAATGTAGTTTCACCAAAATTCACAAAGGGATTTCAGAAAAGGGACACAGCAGCCCTTAAGCGCACACACATGGGATTATTTTTATGGCACACGCTTCACAGAGTTGAACTGTGATGTTGAGACAGAGGCAAGGTCAGAGCGTCACATGTATAATGGCCTGCAACAACAAGACAGAAAGTAGTCACAGCACTTTAAAGTGACTGCTGCAGCTGAGCGTTTGTATGAAACCAACCACAAAAAGTAGGCGTTAATCTCCTCAATGCGGCTCTGCTCTCTGGCGTCTCGTCTAACTTTGCTTTTCCCTTGTAAACCGTGTGTGTGTGTGTATAGCTATTAATCAACTTCTTTGTAACCTCTCCGTCACCCTCCAAGGCCTCCCCTCATCTCCTCTCCTCTGGTAGATGGTAGTACAGGTGTTGCATTATCTAATGCATTTGTGTGAAGAGGTTTAACCTTCACTTTACAAACAAAGCAACATTAGCACAGTTAATCTGGTCCACTGTAGATCTGTGTGAGTGTGTGTTTGTGTGTGTGACACACAGGCATGTCATATCCAGAAACTGTCTCTGTGCTCTCATGTAAATATTTACCCAAGCTCTCCCTGTCTCCCCCCCTCTCTTTTGCCCTTTCTCTCTTCCTCTCTCCTTTTTTCTGTTATGCCTGTGGTGAGCTATGGTAAATTTCAGACATGTGATTGGGGCAAAAGGCGTCTAAGCAACAGTTTTACACTGAAAAGCAGTGCATTAAGTCATACATCAACAGTAAATGGCCGCAGTTTTTCTGAAAATAGATGGCAGCAGTCTTTTTCAAGGTGAACAGATTTCAGAAATAGAAAACGGGGACATTTCCTACTTCCTGTAGTTGTGCATTACACAAGGTAACAGTGTAATAGTGGAATAGTACATCTGTGAGTTTAATTACAGAAAAACAAATGTTAGGGTTATGGTTAGTATCATGTGGCAGTTCAGTAGCTTATTTTATTATTGTGTCATTTCTGTATGGGTGATATAACTGTATATAAGCTGATTTGGAGCTTAATTACTAAAGTTGGAAACCAAGATTAATTTTTTTTTTTTTTTACAAGATTCTTCAATAAATTAAATTAAAAAAAAAAAAAAGCTGATTGAAAAAGAACCCCACTCCCCCCCGACCGTTTATTAATTTATTTTAGAAAATAATTATTTATTTATTTTTTTAATTCTATTCTTTTTTATGTGATTTTATGTGTTTAATTCTATTCATTACATTGCAAAATAAATTTTTTGTTGACAGTTGGTTTTACAAATAGTTTATTGCCATCTATTTTATTTGTTAATGACCCATAAATGCATAACACTTGCGTGTAGTTTGTGTGTGATTGGGGGGGGAGCAACTGACCGCAGACAGTTTAAGCGCTTCCTCTTTCCCATGGTCTGGGGCACAACCCGAGAGGGACAGCACTGTTATAATCACGCACATCTCACACACATCACACAAAATCCCTTTTGGCAAACAAAAAAAAATCAGCTGCACACAGAGGATTGAGTTTCCCTCTGGACAAGCACACGTCCAGTCATATACACTGAAGCTCAACTCACACTAGACTACAAGGCTCTTTAAAAAGTTCTCTGATGAGTGTGTCTGAATATCTTCTCTTTAAATTTCAATATCTTTTAATTGTTAAAGACAACAGTTAGTACCTAGGTGTAGTGATGTAGTTTTAAGTGATTCAAATAAAGATGACTGACTGCAGAGATTTTTTCTAACTGTAAGCTTTAAAGCGGATGAATTAAGAGAATCAGAGTGATTAAGAGTGATCTGAAAGGATTTTAGACTGTCAGCACTGTCAAATCTCAAAACTTTGTCTTTCTTATTTGTTCCCTTTTTAAGAATCGGTGCTTCAGTATACTCAAATACTGCTTGTGTAACTAAATCACTGCCTTCAGCTACACATCTCAAGACAATTGCTTACAACATGCAGTCGAACATTGCAGTCTGAAAGCAATTTTCCAATTGTAAAAATCTCTATTGGCCTAAAGTCTTTATAATATAGGTTAAAATTTTTGTGCTCTGTGAATATATGTAGTATGTTTGTTAAATACCTACCTGAAGCGGTGCGTTTGGTCAGCTCATTTTTTAAAAAAATCAGTTTTCTTTCTTTTTGTATCTGCCACTCTCAGGAAAAAATGTACACAAGCTATAATTAGACTATTACTCGTTTAAAAGATACTTTTATGTTCCAGTTAGATACTAATATGTAACTTTAAGGAACTAATATATGCTCTTTTGCAGTAAACAAGTTCCACCTCAGTGACCATTTTTTCTACAATTTGCTATATGGTATGTCAAGTTATATATAGAGAAGTTTAACTAATAAAAACTATTTTGAGACCCTGTTTGTTGCAATGGCAACACATTAGTTTCATTCATATAGGGATCGAGCATATTTATACAGCCAGAACTACCAGCTCGTCTATTTTAGCTGATCTTAAACATCTGTAGTTTTAAACAGTTTTTCTTATTTTTATATTCACGCACTTTTTTTCCTTTTCTTCGTTTAACCTTTGCTTTCTGAAGCACAGTATTTCATGTGTTCTTCAGATCCGTTTGTTTAGTGTGGCAATGTGAATTTGGTTCAAGCTGTTTAGTGTGTTTTTTTTTATGTAGAGCAGTGCCAGTTGCTTCTGGACAGATCCTTTACTCCTAAACACACCTGACTGTGACTCCGTGTCGGCATGTGCTTGTGTTTCTAATTTTGTTAAATTACAAAATTAAAGAAGCAGATCAAACATAATGACTTACTGGTGGTGATGATAAAGTCTGGCAGTAAGATCTGATGAATAAGAACACTAGCTACTGTATGGTATGTTACTGTTGTAAGCAGTTCCAAAAAAGCCTCGATGGTTGGGTTGAAAAATGAGTGGACACAACATTTAAAGGTGGAAACCATCACCGATGAAGATTTCTGCGTGGCATCTGAGTTTTCTTTTAATAGAGTGTTTTTACAGCACAAAAACTCGTCATGCAAAAAAGAGGTGGTCTTTGCATCTTTCACAAGGCTCTTTACAGCAGATGAACAATACTGCCCTGTTAAAGCCTGCATATGCAAATCATGGTTACAACACCAGCACCACTCCATTGGACTGATCGACAGATGTGTTGTTTATGAATTCATTTATTTGTCCCTTGTTTTTAGCTGCTTACTCTTAAATTTTTTTGATGGTACTGTCTTCATACACACAAGCGTTTCTGCTGTATCATCTTTCATCTCAGTTTCACCACTTGAGATTCGGCTGACAGTTTTTCTAATGTCTCTGAGCATGCTGAAGTAGGGATCATCTCTATCCTGTTAAGTTGTGAAAATGTAAGCATTCACATGCAAAGTTATTCATGATGCGAGAGCATGGTAAAAAAACGTGAGTCGTTAATGTGCTGCCATTACCAACATGCCCTTCTTGCATGCTTCGTCTCATTTACTGTTGTTCCACTGGGTGCTAATCAAACCGAAATGTACAGGTATATGGCAGGTGAAGAATTTCAGCCTGCTTTTGTCATCCAATATGAGTTCAGGTTCAAGCACTCATTTTTACTTTAAATTAGCTTTGCCATCAGCCAATTATCAGATAAAATACAATAACTGTCATTTCAAATATTTATTAGTTATAAGCAGCAGCAACAACTAAAAAACGACTAATCAGTTTCAGCCTAAATTAGCCTAAATTTTTGTTTAAAAAGTCCTATAGTAATATAGTAGACATTTTTGCTCTATAAAGTGTAGACAGTGAAAAACGTGTCAGTATGTGTGCAGTTTTTCTAAGAAGTGTTAAATGTGATGTTTCTATTTAAAGTAGCCTCTTCACCAAACGTAACCTTTAACTCTAGACCACAGCAGTTTATCATGCAATACTAAACCACCCACACACCAGCTTCTTTGCTGCTTTCTTGCTCTTAGATAGGGCTTTAATCTGGTCATGGTATAAGCATTAGCTCTGCTGGATTATACACACACACATACATGCACACAAAATCCGGACCCTTAAGACATGAGTGTCATCTGGTGCAGTTGTGTGGGAACAAACAGCCTGAAATGCTTGAAAGGGTGAAGTGACAGGCGGGGTAGAGATTAATTTGAGATCTGCAGAAATATACAGTATAGTGTCTCATTTATGATGTTCACTGTGCGGAGTACAATAGAGTTATCCAGTTTGTCACAATTAATTTCAGCGATGCCATAATGTATAGATGTGAAATTGCTTTAGAAAAACCAGGTCACTTAATTTTGTGCTATATTGTGTTCTCTTCTCTCAGTGATATCTGAATTAATCTTTAATAGATTATAGGGGTCTAAGCCCATCTACTGTAAGTTATCATATGCAGGCCCACACAGAACCAGGGCTGTGTCCAGGGTTCAGATTCAGGGTCCTGTGCTCTAGGAATAGATAGGTCTTAAAGTTTTAACATTAATAAAATGTAGCAAATAAATAAATAGATTGTTTATGTAAAGAACAAAATAGATAAACAGAATTATGTTGATTCAGTCAGCACACAGAAACAATGGTAAATGCAGTACAGTGATAGCAGTGATGTAATTACACATTTAGCTGTATTTTATATATCTTAGCTATTGCTGCTCTTATGCCTTCGCTTTGACAGGGAATCTTCTGAAATATGATTAAATGCACTAGACTTGTAATAATTGATAACTTTTTTTGAATACCATGTAATTGAAATGATATTCTTAACTTGAGAAGTGAAAGCATCAAACAGTGAAATTCTGTGTATCTGAGCAGTTCATTTAGATTCAAATTAGTCCTTCAAAAGCTTATTTATATAAAAACATTGCTTTTCACTATAGAATGAATAATATGAAATAACTGCCAAATGATGCATCTATATTGAATATTCTCTTCCATAGAGAGAGAACAGAAAATCTATGGCAAAAGAAGGTGGCTGTAAATGAATGATATTTATATAAAAGTAGTAGATCTAATAGTATAAAAGGTTCTGCCACCATCATTTGCCACCTGAGGCTGCCACTGATGTTCTGACAGTTTGTGTGCATGTATATTAAATATATCATATATTAGGGGTGTACCAGTACACACATTCGTACTGAAAATCTTCACATGCATACCAAACAAATAGGTTACAGCACTGTTTTAACCCCCTGCACAAGTGAAACCTGGCTGGAAACTAATTTTAAAAAGTCACTTTTTACAAGAGACATAATCTCATCTTTTAAATTATGTAAATGTTTTTCAGGAAATTTAAACAATAAATGATGTTGATGTTGAGTGAAAGATCGCTGTATGACTGCAGCACAGATTGTGAGTGAGCATGATAATCCCTTACTACTCACTACTAGTTTTAACATGAATAAACGTCTCATGCCTCATATAATCACTCAAACTGTGTTTAAACCAGATAGATGTCAAAAAACAGCTTGTAAACAAAATGTCATGTAGCAATTCATTAACCTTAGGCGAGTCATCAGTGTGCCCAGCTCGATGAGTACAGGCGTAAACATCTTCCTTCTCATTAAGAACGACTGCAGGTCCTGGGGGGAGGGATCATTTAGCATTTTAAACAAACATCTTTTTTTAAATGTCAAGGTCACCCTTGTATTGTTAAATCATCAAGCCAAAATCCATGGTGTTAAATGATACAGTATTACCTTTACAAACTTATCAGGAACAATTCAAAGCCTAGAACAGCAAATGATGGTAATACTAGTAATAAAACACGTTTAACAAAACCCTTACAATGTGTACCCATTGTGCACTTAACTTGATATAATATATGAGAGTATCTCGATTGGTATGTATTTCTTCACACCAATCGAGTAGTGGCCAGTATGGTTTGACATGTTGAGAACAACTGTGAAAAGTTAGTGCTGTAGACAATCTGGCAGACTGAATATATTGACTATTACATGACTATCAAGATGACCGATACGCACAGGCAGTCTTCCAGGCTCCATACAGTTGGCAAATGAGCACAATGACTGTTGTGGTCATTTTAACAAGAAATGAATACAGACACATGGGTCATCTGTAAATGAAAGCATTATGAAGCTCTATCAGACATTTTAAGAGACTGAAAGGGATGTATACTCATGCATATGACGGAGGGATAATAGTGGCATGCATTGCTTTTTGTTTTTACATTTTTACGAGGTTTTAAATTCATATTTTAAAATTAAAATGTTACTGATTTTACCCCCCCACCAGTTTTGCCTGAATAGTTTTTTTGTTTTGCAGCATTGTTTGCATTTTGCACCTGTCACCTGATGCATTTGTGTGTGTTATTTTTAGTGAACAGGCTCACCAAATATAGCACCATCATACATACAGCCAGCTTCAGAATACAATGGCAATGTTTTGATGTTAACTGTACAACACTGTTGTTTTATTTATTTATTTAATAAGATTGGTTTAGTGCAATTATCAGACTGCGAAAGACTGCAATTTAATAATAAACAATTAACAAAGCTGTTAAATTCAAAGCGTTGTACTGCTTTGTTTGTATCATGTGCTGCACAGTGCGCACATGTAAAATGTGTTTTCTTCTGCTCAGTTTACAGTAAATGCTGCTACCTTTACAGTACAGTAATGGTTCAGTTGTGTGGGAACAAACAGCCTGAAATACTTGAAAGGGTGAAGTGACAGCGGTGTAGAGATTAATTTGAGATGTGCAGAAATATACATTTATGATGTTCACTGTGCTGAGTACAATAGAGTTATCCAGTTTGACACAATTAATTCCAGCAATGCCATAATGTATAGATGTGCAATTGCTATAGAAAAGCCAGGTCACTTCGTGTGTGTATCTGTGCATGTACGCGGGGGTGTGTATGTGTTTGCTTGACTGTAAGATATATCGTGTTCTCTTCTCGCAGTATGTGGTATCTGAATATCTATGATTTTATAAATTATAATGCCCCTTGTAAGCCCATCCAAGTTATCATATACAGCAGATTGTACTCTACGCATAGACATGTTCAAAAACCTGTTTTGAGGTTTAATATTGTGTAAGGTATTTATTTTCATATGTTTTTACAATCTCTTCACATTTTAATATTTTTACATACAGAACAGGATAGATAAACAGATTAGTTTTTAATAATAGAAGACAATTACTGCTATGTTGATTCAGCCAGCATACAGAAACAATGGTAAATACAAAACAGCGATAGCAGTGATGTAATCACACATTTAACTGTATTTTGTATACCTTGTGCCTTCACTTTGACAATCTGCTGAAATATGTTTGAATTTACTGCAGCGCTGTGCACAAGACAAGTGTTAATTGATACACTAAAGCTGTGTGTTTTATTACGCACTGTCCCCGTGTTTTCCACCGAAATGAGTTTAAAAGTTTGACTACTTAAAAATGTAAATATTAAGGAAATAATTGACAACTTGCTGTTGATTTATTAAAAAATATTGCACCCCGAGGTGGCAATGCATCATTTTAGAGCTACTGGAGCCTAGAGAGAAAGAGCTTTCAACAACTTCAGCAGCACTGACAACAAATGTACAGCATTACAAGTACAAAATAATAGTGCAGTAATAATATTCCCAGCATTTTAATGACTATAGTTAATAATAGTAAAGATAAAACTTTACAACAAGGTGTCATTTGTTAATGTATTAAATAACATGAACAATTTAATTATTAAACTATTTATTTATCTTTCTTAATGTTACTTGAAAATGAAAATACAGTTGTTAATTGTTTATTAATGTTAGTTCATGCTGCATTAACTAAAGTTAAACACAGCTTAAGATTTTAAGAGTGCATTAGTAAATGCTAAAATGAACGTTAAGATTAAGAAGTGCCGTCATTCTTGGTGCATGTTTACTAATGTTGTTAACTAATGAACTTTATTGTAAATGGAAAAAATATTATTTTATAATATTATGTTAAAATTGATTGGGTTTCTTAAAAAAACAGTGTGAGCGTAGATGTGGCAAAGAGATTATCTCAGACAGCATTAGTGAGTGGTCTGTTCTTTTGCACAGATGTTTTAACAGCAGCTATACAGTATGAGATGATTTCATATTGAGATAAAATGTTTTCATTTGCAGTTCAAGTTAATTGCAGTATGTAGTATGACAAAATAATCACAATACAAGTTTTTGGCAAAATCTTGAATCCCTAATACATCTGCCTTGAACAACGTGCCAAAACGTTTGCAGAATTCTTGTGTCTCTCTGGAGTATCACCAGGTAGCCGTGAGTTTGTGTGACTCACAGCTAAAAATATAAATACCATTGTGTTCTTTCTATTTAGTTTGTGTTATTTGAATTCATCCCATGCTTTCTTAGCTTAATGAGTCAAGTTTCCAGTTACAAGTTTTTCTAACAACCTTACCTTACATGAGTCACCAAAAACCCTAATTACCGGTCTCTCGCACCCTCTCTTTCTCTACTGGCTTCAACCCACAGACCTTTGAGTGCTATAACAGTTGAGTATGTGCTAAGTTATCTTTTCCCTTGAAGCAGTCTCTGTTGTAGGTAGGCCACGGGGGTGGCCTTTTGAAAAAATCCTCTACGCTTGCTTTCTTTCTGTGCCTCCACTTATCTGTTTCTCTGTTGGAGTGCGGTGCAGAGTATATAGTACGAGAGTATGACAGTGGATGAAATATCAGGTTATTATATAAGGCCAGCAACACACCGAACTCAAATTTAATTATTTGGGTCTGACCAGATTTACAATAAATTGTAAAACCGGGTGGAGTACATGTGCATACAGTATAAAAATGAAATGGAATAACATATAAATAGAAGATGGAAATCATGAGGATATGCTCATAAAGACGTAAGGTCGAAGCAAATGAGATCTGTACTATTTGTTTGGTCATTTTACTTTTACAGCTCTTCTTATTTGCAAAGTTTATGCTCTGGAAATATGTTTGCATGTTACTGGTTCGAATGTAAACATGCATTGCTTCGGGGTACAGTTCGAATTCAAAATTTGTGTTTAAATTTGTTGATAAAGTCGACAGTTCAGTCAGTTCCATACCTACTTACTGTAAAGACCACACGACCACACAAAGCCAAGTTGTACATTTTTTGATCTTTTGTCAGCTCTTGCATACTGACCTCAGTTTCCTTTTAGTGTTTAGTTCACACAGTGGTACATTTTATATTGTCACCTCTGCTGACCTTAGCAGTGATAACAAGTAACACCAAAGACAGACACGTGGTGTACTGCCACTGTCACCTTCACATCTGATTATTCTACACATTTCTAAGGGAAATAAACCGTGACTGTATTAGACTTTTACAGTATACTTTTGTAGTATTTATTCATTATAAGGAGACAAGCACTAGTGTCATCCACCAGGAAAGCACTTGACTGTCACTTTAAACTCTTGCTAAGGTCTGACAGTGTCATGGTTATATTCACAGACGTATGGAAAATGCATGACTTTGTTTCTCTCTCTCTATCATTTATTTGCATTGCAGAATAATGTGTCAGTCATGTGGTGTATTTTTGACAAACAGTTACTCACTGGTGACCTTTAGCTGTGTGGGAATCTGATAACAGGCCTGAGCGCTCACATGACTTATGAAACTTTAAGTTCTTAAGCAAACAAGATCAAACGCTGGTCCTTGAGTTATGCGCAACTTTTTTTAAGGGGTTAGGCTGCAGAAATAAATCTACATACTTTCAGTGTTTTTATACTCTGTAGTACTAGTCTCTTTTAGTAGATTTTCATTAGTTTCATCAAACAGTAATGTAGGTGGTCTTTTTATATGAATGTGCTAAATATAATATCTTGTTATGAGCACAAATTTTTCACTATCATTTTATGCATTAAGTGTTCCACAGCCTGTTTATTTTGACATATTTAGCTGGATATAATTATGATTATGAAAATGTGTTTAAAGAGTTAGTGGTTTGTAGTTTAAGCCTTTGTTGAGACTGTCAGTCCTATTTTTGTTCACATCTGATAATATTTTGGCAATTGTAAATGACAAAAAATCTTTTGAAATATGATCATATGTACTTAAATATATTTTCTTGAACTCCGATGTAGTGTAGCTTTTCTCACACCGTATAAAGCGTAAACATGTCAGACGCTTGTAGAAATCAGGCCGATTCTGAAGTTGTATGCAGAAATGCATGACACTTTCTCTGCTGAACACAAAATATTGAACAAAATGTCTCTCATGTCCCTACAATGAAAGTCATTTAGGTTCGATATCATTTTGGACCCTAGTAAAAAAAATGTATATCTCTTTAGGGGCATTATTGAGTCTTTGAGGGATCAGAAAGAGTTAGAGAGGAGATGACTTCTATAAATATCGCTGCCAGATAAACTTTCTCCAGGTAGTGTTACCTGAGCGCAGTCAGGTATATCATGACCACATTATACTCCTGAATCAGTTGTTATCGTATGTCGTCCAGTTACATAGCATCGCTGATTAAAAGAGGTTTTGTTTGCTTGGTTAGGATTCAGACAGATACTCGAATGCAGAGGATATAGATGCCTGCGGCAGATGGTTTTCTTCAGCTTCATCTGAGCTGCTAAATAAGTCACACAGGTGAGAAGAATAGAGTTGATTGGCATTGAATAGCACTGAATAGAAACTGATTGGAGTGATTAGTGGTGGTCTCATAACCCACCATTGTTATTTCAAAAAAGGGTCAAAGGAGCAGCACTGCATTCATGGAGACAGTCGGACCAGATTTGTACATGTGTGTGTTGTCTGTGTATTGCGTGCGCTGACCGACTCGCTCTTGCACCCACAGGAAGACATCAGTTGTGGCATATAGCATCTTCTCTTATCACCGAGTCCAATGGATGCATTGTTTGGCCTGCGTTTCAGGCGGAAAGCCTGTGAGCCAAAGGGACACCGGCGCTCCAGTGTGTCACTCCCTGTGAGTAAAGCGCGCCGGCGCTCCAGTGTGGGCCTGCCATCAGCCGGCCTGGCTCAGAGACGCAGATCTAGCGCTCAGCTCCAAATCTGTAACATGCAGACAGGAGTCATACAACACAGGAAAGAACACTTCATCAAGAGGATGTCGAGTGGTCAGACGGCCTGCCTGACCCCTCGGTTCGCTATCCGACGAAGACAGGCTGCCAAACCTCGTAGCATTCATGACCAGCTCCTGGGCCCATCACTGCTCTTGGCTAGCGTGGTTCAAATGAGTGAAGATCATGAAACTGAGAACAAGAGTGCAGAAGAATACTCCTCTCTCTCTGATAGCGACTGTAGCCAGGAGGAGCACAAGGAAGCAGGGATGGACTTAGAATCCGAGTCTATGACGTGGTTGGCTCAGGGTTTGCTGGCAGGAGAAAGTATTCAGCCCCGACCTCTCATCCGTGCCCCACGTTGCCTGCGGCGAAACTCCTCACATCTACTTCCTGCCGAGGCCGTTTACCGGAGCCCAGCCTCGTACGGGCTGTACGGCCGTTACCGTAGGACCAGTCAGGCACAGGGTCTGTCTAATGTAGGTGGATTGTGGGCAGGGAGGCAGAATTCTTTTGGAGCTCAAGGATCAGTTGCACTGTACAGGACGAGCTCCCCTTGCTGGACAGATCTTGGTCTTTCACACACACTGCAGGAAACTTACTACAACCCACAGATTGACACATGGAGTGCGTTCCTCTCGTATGTAGAGCACTAACTACAGCTGTATGTCTTAGTATGTGTGTGTTTTTCTAATGTTTACTCCAGAAGCTTTTTGGACTTTTTTTATTTGCAGTGGGTGTGTAAGAGCATATACTGTCTTTGGAAATGTTTTTATTTTTTATCAGCACCACACAATTTCAGCCCAAAAGTAAATGACTTTAATTCTAGACTTAGCACTCCAGCAATATATATGTGATTAGTGAAGTAAAGTGTTGAGATGTATACATCATCTCAAAGCTGAATTAATAAGCTTTCCATTGGTGTATGATATTATAGAATAGGGCATGATATTTGGCTGAGATACAACTATTTGAAAAACTGGAATCTGAGGGTGCAAAAGAATCAAAATATAGAGAAAATTGCCTGTAAAGTTAGTACAAAAAAATTATTAGATGTGCATATTACTAATAAAAAAAATTGTTTAGATATATTTACAACAGACAATTTACAAATACCCTTATGATTTTAGGCATAAAAGAAAAAATAATTGTGATCCATACAACGTATTTCTGGCTATTGCTACAAATATGTGGTCCAGGGTCACTTTCGTTTAAAAAAAAAATAAATAAATAAATAAATTCCTTTATTTGTATATGCAAGAAATATAATTGGTGGAGTTTAAGAGCAATGGGTTTATTTTGAGTGACAGTTTGGAAGCTAAACACAAAGGTTTAATGTCTGTTTGACTTTTATTTTTACTCTCTTCTTTCCTTTTTTAAACTGAAATATCTCTCTTCTCCTTTTTTATGGTTTACATGTGACACACCGTTAAACAGCATTACTCAGACCTCTGTTTTGTTTTGATTGGCAGTTTTATGGTTTTTCTGTTATGTCATTTTTTTCTTGATATTTTATGGGACCTGTCTGTTTTGTGTCTGTTTGTAGGAAGGCTATTGCCAAGTCTGGTCTCCAGCACCTCTCATGCCAGCCCAGTGCTGCAGTGTTGGCCAAGGGGGAAACGGACAGAGAAATCCGCAGTACAGTGGACTGGAGTGTGAGTAACACAAACCCAAATAATCTACACTTCAGATCTGTCTTTATTGAATTCTTTATAGAGCTACAGTTTTTTTCTCTGGTTTCACATTTAATTTGATGCTTTGTATTTGAGCAGGAATCAGCTCTGTATGGAGAGCACATCTGGTTTGAGACAAATGTCTCAGGGGACTTCTGTTACGTAGGAGAACAGCACTGTTACGCCAAATCTCTGGTGAGTGTTTTATAGGAATGTCAGCATATGTGCCTCTTTAAGAAGAAGTGAGTAAACAGAGGAGAGTAAATTGAGGGGTGAAAATGAAATTTTAGATTTCAGAGAATAGTGGATGGTACTTTTTTCTTTTTTTGGCTTATATTTTCTTTCTTAATGTAATGCTGCCCCCTGCTGGCTGGCTTGCAGAATGCATTGCATAATATCATCTTTCAAATTCTGTGCATTTAATCATGATTTAGTTCTTTTGATTGTTAATTGTGTATCAAGCGAAAAAGATCACCTCTGTCAGATTAAACCTTATGCCTCTAAGCTTATTTTCTGGTTTTCACAGCAAAAGTCTGTTGCTCGGAAAAAGTGTGCTGCTTGCAAGATCGTAGTTCACTCCATCTGCATTGAACAGCTGGAAAAGGTGAGTGCCGTTACCAGTGGCAACACGAAAGTAGAGACATGATCTGACACTGCATCACAGACCATACGTGTTCCTCCCTTCAGTTATTGGACTGGAAAGTTCCGCCTCAAGGGGAGGGGCTTGATGAGGTGCCTCTCAAAGACTCTTCATTCAGAGTGAGAAAACCTCAAGCTTTTTCTCAGTCTCAGCTGGGGCTAATGGATCACTCACACATCTGATCTTAGCAAAGACTGGTGACTGTCTGGCCTGAAAAACCTGTAACAACCAAATAACAGAGACCTGTAAACATCTGGAGCCACTTTAGCTCTCAGTCCATCCAGCATGTAAAGGGAGCATCCAAATTTAAATATGTAGATATATTTATTCTTGTATTTTATTATTGCTTTTTTGTGATAATTCACGATTTTTTAGGTTTTCTTGCCAGACATATTCTATTTCCTATTAGTGTGATTGAACAAGTCGGGTTGGTGGAGTTTTATTTTCTACGAGGCACAGATTCTATGCGATCAGTTTTGAAAATGGCTGGTGTCTTCAACAGTTTATGCCTGGTATGGGGGTGATTGTGGTGAAATGATGTTTGATCAGGGATCATTTTAATCATGCGTCACACACTAATCAGTTTAACAAACTCAGGGAAGGCAAGTGGTGCTTCTGGGTTTTTTCTGTTCTCATATACGCTTTTAAAAATCCCAAATTTCCTTTTCCCTCTTTAGAAGTATTGAGCTCAGTTGGGAGTCTCCAATCCGTCAGTTTCTGATGAGCTACTGTATATTTTATTCCCAGGGTTTAAATTAGGGTAAATTCTGAATATTTATTGTAGGAAATAATTTTTTTTAATTTTCTTTCAGATAAACTTCAGATGTAAACCATCTTTCAGGGAGTCCGGTTCACGAAACATCCGTGAAGTGAGTGTCGTCTTTTCCTCCTCTTTTCTAAATATCTCTCCCATTCTGCCTGTTTTCTGATTCTGTCAAACTTTATCGCTGTAAAACCTTCACAGTTCGATATAAACAGCCAGCAGCAGTCTGCTAAGAGACAGGTTTATTTTGTCATTGCATTTTTATTATTTATAAACTAAATTTGTAAGATAAGTTCTTCATCTTCTTCATTGTTATTTGTAAGTTAAAGAAGCTGTCGGAGTGATCCCAGTCTGTTTTACACACATTTTAGGGGGCAAGTGCTGTTTGCTGTTTAAATCTTTCTTTTACCCTTTTTACCCTCTGTTTTCCTTTTTACATGCACCCTATTTCGCTTTCACTGCTGTAATCCATTCATGCTGTAATCGTCGTCTCCTCATCCCTATCTCTCCATTACACTTCTGCTCCTTCTCTGTGCCCTGTCTCTTCCTGTTTCCTATCTTGCCTTGGTGGGTTAGCATACCTGGCGACGCAGAGCTCTCAGAGGTCGGCGTGCCTTGGAGCAAATGAGTGGTGCTGCAGCTAAATGTAGTGCGCACCCCTCTATCACACAGGTATCACACACACATTCACACATCTGGGACGACTCCTTTACTTAGCTAAATTAGTTTAAATCCAAAAGAAAATGATCCACAAATAAATGTAGTATATGTAGATGATCATTGTGCGAAAGTTTCAAATCTGTTTGTACTGTCTGATGCAAGGCAAGTGTGGGAAGTGTGTCAGAAACTGAACAGGTTATTATAGTTATTATAAGGGGAATTACAGTGCGCTCTGTTTTCTGTAATTAGATCACATCTCTGCACCTCACATCTGGTACAGACATCGTGCAAGTCCAAACTTTAGCATTTAAACCCTAGAAACTGAATAAGAAATATTAACTGCTATTATTTTATTCTTAATTTGAATAACTGAACTGAACGATGTTTCGTATGGGTATGCCTAACAGGGTTTGTACCTAAAAGTATTCAAGTATTCATTTTCCAACACAGGCATTTCATCATGATGTGCAATTAATTTACAAACATCTCCAGAGGTCTTCTGTTCTCATGATTTCTGTTCTGCTGTCTACTTCTTCAGATTTTATCTTGATGCCCCACACTGTTACATATTCAATGTGGCATTTTAGCACAGATTGTCATAAACAGTGGATGGCACAGCTTTATAAAATCTTTTGTATGTGTGTTTTTTTTTTTTTTTTGGCAGCCTGCAATAGTGCGACACCACTGGGTTCATCGGAGAAGACAAGAGGGCAAATGCAAACAGTGTGGAAAGGTGGGTATAATGGATGTGTTCAAGACATTACAGGATAATGAATGACGTCTAAAGTTCATAACAGAATCTGATCTCCACCTACAGGGGTTTCAGCAGAAATTTGCCTTCCACAGTAAAGAGATTGTAGCCATTAGCTGCTCCTGGTGCAAACAAGCAGTAAGTCTCAGGCTATATGCAGTAACGTGTTTTCCTATTCTAGTGTTTGTAAATGTGTGTAAATTTCCTCTCTTTCTCTTTTTTCTGTCTGTAGTATCATAATAAGGTGACATGCTTTATGCTGCAGCAGATAGAAGAACCGTGTTCATTAGGAGCACATGCCGCCGTTATAGTACCTCCTACCTGGATCATACGGGTTCGCCGACCTCAGGTATTATGTATTCCTTCTCTGTTTGGGTTGTTGGGCAGTTCATAGGAAACATTCACAAGTTGAATTAGATAATGAATTGAATTTGGTGGCTTTGTAAATAATCAAACAGTGCTATCATCTATATCTATGCCTGAATAAAATGTAAAACGCGAGATGTGAACAACCTTCGGTACGAACTCCAAAGCATTCTGGCTGCAATTTATGCAAATGGATAGACATTTTTAGATTGTGCTGTAGTATTACTTTTTCAGAGTTTTTTAAGAAATGTTTTGCTCTGTTATGATCTGAAATGTTTTTGTCTTCTTATATTGTTTAAAAACTTGAGTATATAAAATGTAAGAGACCGCGTTCTCTGTTCAGTTGCGGAGTGCTTTTGTAATGTTATTGTGCTTCTTTTTAATCTTAGTCCTCACTAAAGTCAAGCAAAAAGAAGAAACGAACGTCTTTCAAACGCAAATCCAGCAAGAAAGGAGCAGAGGTATGAGCACAATCAAGTAATTGTTTAGTTTGCCAGAGGATGATTCAATTAAATTACATCTTCACCAGATTCACTCTCTTTTTTTTCTTCACCAGGAGGCTCGATGGAAGCCGTTCATTGTGAGACCTATTCCCTCTCAACTCATGAAGCCATTGCTGGTGTTTGTAAACCCAAAGAGTGGAGGAAACCAGGTATTGTTTTACAAGCTATAGCAAAAATAAGTAGTCATTTTTTATGAATTATATTAAAGTGCCTCTATTATGGGTAATAAAGGTTCATATTTTGGTTTTGGGAGTTTCAGACAACAGCTTGTCATACATGAAAGGTCAAAACAAAAAACATTAATTTCCTTACAATGTGCATTTTTTGCTACCTTATTTGTTCAATGTCGCTCTAACTATTTCTTCAACAACTCTTTCTTTTGAGCGCCAATAACTTTATGAAAGGTGCACTTTCAGATTTAAAACTTTGCAGGATGTTTTTATTCACTTAGAGCTGTGTTACACACTGCATGAAAGGTCATTTTCAATAATCCATAATAGGGGCACTTTAATAATAATTACATAAAAAAGAAAAATAATAACTTTATATCAACTTCTCCCCTCTGTTCT
The DNA here is from genome assembly GCA_032353835.1 of Enteromius viviparus. Taxonomy (NCBI): domain Eukaryota; kingdom Metazoa; phylum Chordata; class Actinopteri; order Cypriniformes; family Cyprinidae; genus Enteromius; species Enteromius viviparus. The sequence continues at coordinate 12,453,461 of JAUCNO010001819.1, forward strand.
CTCTCATTTTCTCTCAGGGATCTAAAATTATCCAGTCCTTTCTGTGGTATCTAAACCCTCGGCAGGTTTTTGATCTCAGTCAAGGAGGTCCTCAGGAAGGGTCAGTACCTGCTTGTGGAATACTAATACTACACAACAGGAGTTTTCTGTCATCCAAACCCCTTCAACAGCTTTTATTAGCTTTTCATCCACAAAATCATTTCCCTTATGGTTTGGTAGCCCTGCTTTAGAAGAACAATAATTGTTATGATATGTTACTTGATATTATGATGTTTATTTATATTCTTTTTATCTATTTTAGCTTGGAGATGTATCGCAAAGTTCACAACTTGAGAATCTTAGCCTGTGGTGGGGATGGCACGGTGAGTGTGTGACTGTCTGTATAGTAGGTGACAAAATAATCTGCTAACAATTAGTCTTAAGTAGCTGTTACTGTAGGAATTATGTGTCCCTCCAGTAGGAGGCGGCACTGCAGTCTTATCTCCCAGAGAGAGGGGATGAGTCATAATACTATTCAGATGAGTCATGTGTTTGAGGAGTTTTCTGACATGTAGTGCTGATGTTTGTGTCCTGGTTTACCCCATACTGTCACATCTCTGTAATCCGTTTGTGTGAGTAATTAAGAATGTCAAAGTAGAATCTGAACGCAGTCATATTTCATACTCTGACTTTGATCCATGTGAGAGAAGTTTGGGAATAATGCCTTAAGCCCAACTGAAAATAAGGAGCTTTAATCCAGCCTTCCCATCACTCGTCTTACACCCTGCTGAACAGCTGAGCTGCTGTTTTTTGACTTAAACATTCCTTATATTTATATCAAGGTTCTCTAGGATTGATGTGATTTTACAAAACAAGATATCTAACTCTAAATTGTTTGTTATTTAGGTATTTTATGATTTTAGCTCTATGGGTATCCGGAACATTTAAATTTGTGTTTTTTAATTCTTCTTTTTTTTTTTTTTTATTGATTCTTTGTCTCAGGTGGGCTGGATTTTGTCCTCTCTTGATCAGCTGCAGCTAAACCCTTCTCCTGCTGTGGCAGTACTTCCTTTGGGCACAGGAAATGACCTCGCTAGGACGCTAAACTGGGGTGGGGTGAGTGGAACTTTGGTTTTGAAATCTGCACAGTCAGACACATTCATTCTAAACATCAGTCTAGATTCATTGTAATCCATGTAGATTAGATTGCTCATCCATTGACAGAAAGCTTAGCTAAATGGGCCTTTTTTATGCGTGTAGGGTTACACGGATGAACCTCTGAGTAAAATCCTTTCTCACGTTGAGGATGGGAATATTGTACAGCTGGATCGATGGAATCTTATTGTGAAGCCCAACCCAGAGGCGGGGCCAGAGGAAAGAGATGAGCAGGTGACAGACAAGGTACAGTAAGAGCTCCACCTGCAGTGCTGTTTCTGTTTGCATCAGTGTGTGAGCAGCTGAAGAGTGATGTTTCTCTCCTCCGCAGCTCCCTTTGGACGTCTTCAATAATTACTTCAGCCTTGGGTTTGATGCTCATGTGACGTTAGAGTTCCATGAATCCCGAGGTTGGTGTAAAGGCACTGTTGTGTCTAATAAATTTGACTGTTTAATAGCAAGACAATGGCTGTGTAAGAGTTAAGGCTTGAGTTTCTTCTGCACAGCCAGATTTATTGGTGCTAATTGAGATTAATAATGGTTTGTCCTCCTTCTCTTCAGAGGCCAACCCCGAGAAATTCAACAGCCGATTCAGAAACAAAATGTTCTATGCAGGGGTAAGTCAAACACACACAAACTCAAACAACCGTGTCCTCACGAAGACATCATAATACACAGAGTGTCTGAGAATCTGTCACTGCTTCTGTTATACCACAACTTTAATCATTACAAACCTCTTCATCAACCACAACATTAAAAATATGGCAGTGAGTTGGTGAAATGCAAATGATTCTTTTTTCCACAGACAGCGTTTTCTGATTTCTTGATGGGCAGCTCCAAAGACCTGGCTAAACACATTCGAGTGGTGGTACGTATGGAGTTAAACAAAGACCTCTTTGTGCAGAACAAGAGAGGAAATCTGTGTGCATGCCTGTGTGTGTTTTGAAATTCAAATGAGTATGCTGTGTTTTTTTTAGGTTTGACTCTAAGTCTCTGTTTTTGCATGCTTGCTTGTTTGGATTTCTTCCTCTTGGGCTTTAGCACTCAGAGATAGTGTGCCTAAATTTGACTTGCAACCTTTTTTCTGCTGACTGTTGGTTTGTTTTGCTGACTCATTCTGTTTATATCACTTTCTTCTCTTTCTCATTTTCTGTAGTGTGATGGCACAGATTTGACCTCCAAAGTGCAGGATTTGAAGCTGCAATGCCTGGTCTTCCTTAATATCCCCAGGTAACACACTAAATCATTTTTCCCGTGATTTTGATTGCCGTTTAAAATGTAGAAGTCTGTAAGAGGTTTTTGAAAGAAGGAAACTGTAATACTGAGAAATATTTTTACTATTTAAAATAACTGCTTTCTATTTGAATGTATTTTCAAATGTGTTTCTGTCATGGCAAAAAAGATTTTTCAGTTCTACATAAATCTGTTTGGATGTCCATGTTCATGGCAGGTACTGTGCGGGCACTATGCCATGGGGCAATCCAAGTGAGCATCATGACTTTGAGCCTCAGCGTCATGATGATGGCTGCATTGAGGTCATTGGCTTCACAATGACGTCACTGGTATGTTTCACCTACCTTAATTAGTTTGAAGTAGGGATGTAATGGTATCAGAACTTCATGGTACGGTAATACCTCAGTATAAATGGAACGTTACGGTATTTATTGAATCATTTACAGGAAATAGTAAACTAATGAAGAGACACAAAACAAGTGCCAGAAGTGTTTTTAAACAGTTTACATGAACACTGAACATATCAATGGCATAACAATTAGCCATCTATCTGTAAACTTTGAAACAGAACTTCAATTTTAATAACATAAAATTATTAAACCTTCAACACATCTGATTTAAATCTGCTTTAGATTGCTAGATGATATAGCCTAGCTCTACTTTACAAGATGTTCATCTAGATTAAAATCCTTAGTTATAATCGAGCATTGTCTGATGAAACCAAGTACACATAAGAAATAGACAATGGCTATGCTGTGATTTTGGCTTTGTTTGCATGTAAAATAAAGTTAGAAGCAACAAAATATCTATTTTAACTGAAAGCCCTGCTCCTCTCATCCGCTCGCTGAACGGAACAGATGCAGAGAGAGGTGCTCGCGCAGAGAAAACAAGAACAAGAGCTCGCGCTCGCACGGCACTACCAGAGACTCGCTGAGGTTTGTCCAAGAAGTCTCTAGATTTGTCGCTAGTCACTTTTAGGGAAAAATGTCGCTAAGTTGGCAACACTGATCTGTAGCCACAACAGACCGCAAAGAATGATGGGCTGATGGGAATTGTAGTTCCCGCTACCTCCCATTCGCTCCATTTGCCTGAGCAAGGCGCTTTATCGAGTCATGCAACCACGGTATTATCTGAAAATTTTTATATTGCGGTACGATGGTATTTACAATACCGTTACATCCCTAATATATATATAATTATAAACTTTATTTCTGTAAAAGATTTTGCTTGAAACATTACTTATTATCATAATAATTATTCATAACTTTATTATTGATAATATGATGTATTATTATATTTATAATACCATTTGTTTTATTTTTATTAGCGCTGTCAAGCACTCATTATTAATTGCATCGAAAATAACTTTTTTTACATAGCATATGTGTGTGAATTGTGTACATTTATTGTACATGTATATATAAATACACACCCATGCATGTTTAAGAAAAATATATTTTACACATATTTTACATTAAAAAAAAAATTATATATTAAATGTATTTATATTAGGGCTGGGACTCGATTAAAAAAAATAATCTAATTAATTAGAGGCTTTGTATTTAATTAATCGAAATTAATCGCATTTTAATCGCATATAAATATTTGACCTGAGAACAGTGAGAAGTTTTTTCATATGGGTTTTTAGTATACCATTGAATAATGACTGAATACATAAGCTTAAGCAGCAAAATATTGTTTACTTTTGTTCAACCAAGTCCAACTGACCAATATTGTGCCGTGCGTGATTTCACATTGAGCCGTACTATATACTACACACAGCCGGTGTTCACTGACGAGCTGCGCAGAACATGTTCATTATCAGCGTGGATTTGCGCAGCTCGTCAGTAAACAACGGCCGTGTGTAGTATATACTGCTCAATGTAAAATCACGCACCTGACGGCATTTACCGCTGATTACATGACGGCTTTACTGACAAAACGCGCAAACATATCGACCGATCTGAATCGGTGCATCCCTACTTTCAAGAACATTCAAAACATTAGAAGTGCTAGTTGGTGTTCCAGTATAATCCGTCCGCCGAAACTCATCCAGTGAGAAACGTTCCGCGGTGTAAAAATAAATGCGATAAAAAAATGAAAGAAAAAAACAAAAACAAATGAACGCGTTATTTTTTCTGTAATTAATAAATCTAAATTAATGCGTTAAAGTCCCTGCCCTAATATATATATAAATGTATTATGGACATATTATCAACCAGCTAGTGAGCCTAAGCAATTTAGGTGCCCATTTTATTCTGCTCACATTTGGCACTTGGTGGATGCTCATCTTGGGCCCTATAGTTAATGCGTTTTATAACTGTATTTTAGCATTTATTTTTCTTGCAGAAAACAGAAATAATATTAAAAATAGCATCTGTTACCCACATTACTGTTCAGAAAGGATTAGTGAGATTTTTTTTGAATAGTCTATGCTCACTACTGCTGTGTTCATTTGATCAAAAATCTAGTAAATGCGATAATATTGCGAAATATTATTTTAAATGTTTAAATGTTAAAATGTAATTTATTGCTGTGATGCAAGGATCAATGTCACACAATCCTTCAAAAATCATTCTAATATGAATAAATTTTTTTAAAAATAAAATTATAAATGTTTTTACTGCCACTTTTACTAAATGTAATAGATACTTGCTGAGTAAAATCTTAATTATATTTTATTTTCTTTTGTCTGAAAGATAACATACATAAAACTGCTTCAGTATTTGCAGTGATTTTATTGCACAGCATTGCTACTATCCTACACACACACTTTGGCACTCGATCTTTCCACAATTCTACATCCCTTTTTCTCTTTTCATGCCTACCATCTCTCACCCCCTTTCTTTCCGACAAACACAATCCCTCTTTTTCTGCACCTGCACACCCGGTTGAGGGCTCACACAGGAAACAGTGCTGGGAATCTGACCGAAGAAAAGAGGCGTCAGTACAATGAGGGCATTACCCACAGAGTGTGAACTTTTATTCATGCAAGAACACACACAACTGTGCCAACATACACATGCAAACACACACAAACGCACACACACAGATACGCACATAAACACACTTCCTCCGCAGCTGCTATCTCTTGACCGGTTCTCCGATCTGGAAGACCCAGAATCCCCCTCCGCTCAGTGGAGACTGGCACTTTGTTTCTCCTGAAACTCAAGCCTACATTTTTCTAATCTGGTATCATGTGCAGCCAGCAAACATGTTTTGACCATTTATGGTGACAGAAGGGAAGCACGCACCGTAGAGCAACACATATATTTCTCACTACATCACTGGATAGTTCTGCCGGTCCTTTACACAGTATGGCTGCCAACGCTGATGCTAACGTCGAGAGAGGTCAGGAGACTCAGAATGACATCACCTTCAAGATATTCGAAAGATCCCCGAGCTGCCAAAACACTTGCTTTATTATGGCGAAAAACTATATAAATGAACTTTCTGTGCCAGAAATCTACAATCAACTTAATGCTTGACCTTTAACTTGATCCATCTGTAAAACGTTAGATTAATAGTCCCTAGCTATGGCTAAGATAACCAAACTAAGCTGAACTTCCTGTCTCAAGAAGCCCGATATTTGAATATCCACAAAGTCTGGTCCACACCTCACCTCATCATTTCAAGAGTTCACGCTTTCCTCATTAATATGACGTTTGCGGGTTTGGCATGCTGTCAGGGGAGCGAGCCCGGGAGAACGGCGAACCG
>JAUCNO010001819.1:12462908-12484183 GCA_032353835.1 Enteromius viviparus
TAAAAGGTACAAAAAGATTAATGATATTATATTTCAACCTCTATAGAATAAAAAAAATTCTGTCAAGTTTTTAACTTTTTTGTCCTCTCTTTTTGGCCAATTAATCCCACACAAAATAAGAGTGTTAAAAGGCAGACAGAGATAGAAACTATAATTGAACAAAAATATCTTATTTAGGGTGTTTAACACCACAACAACTTTTCCTGGCTGCAGTGTCTTGCTTTCATCTGTCATCTCTGACGATGTGTCATTTTGTTTGGCAGTAGTAATATGTTATTGCTGCTTGATTTGACCAGTAACTGGTGATTTGATTATTATCATGTGTAGTATTTACATGATATTAAACACAAAATCACAATTATCTCCATAGCAAAACACCAGGTATATATGTGATTTCAAAGAAAACCTCAGCAATTTCTGAATGAGATTTAAAAAGCATGACTGCTCTTTAAAAGGGCGCAGCAACAAAATGTGTTTAGACACACACATACATTTATTTGGTGTGAGCTGATGTTGGAAAAATAGTTGGAGTGAGCAGAAAGTTAAACTGTCTCTCTCTATTGAGCTGTTACTGAAAGTGTGAAAATTTAGTGTGATTTATTCACTGTCGCAGTCTCATTTCTTTTCCTTGACACTTGAAGTGAATATATTACCCTCATAAATGGCTGCTAAGGACAGACAAGCTTGCTTAGTCCTGCTTAAATTAGATAATCGCTTTCTCTCTCTGAGGTTTTGTTAATTTCACACTTGGCTGATTCAAGGTGAACGAATTGTATCGACGGCAGATAGACCGGTAATGAAACCTCGTTTAAAAAGCTAAATATCGGAAGTGGAGACAGATTTAATTAGTGTGGCGACACTGTACCTTGTCAAGACAGAATACCCACTGTTACACACAGCTGTTATCAAAAGTTTCATTTTGTGCTGTACATCCTTTCCATGTTTTCTTTTAAAATTCCATACATTTTTTTTCTCATCCAGCAGTCAGCAACCATTTCCAGAAAGATTACGGATCAGAGTGAGCCGTATCAGCATGCACGATTATGAAGCTCTGCACTACGATAAGGAGAAACTTAAAGAAGCTTGTAAGTATAAAACACAAACATTACAAAACTCACTTGAGAGCCCTGGTGTGCAGCGATTTAAAGGGTTAGTTCAAAGCCATAACCGTGTCATGAACACCAGAGGGGGAAGGGTTGTTATGTTCGTTCTAATTACAGGAATTATATGATTAAAAGGATTTTTAAAGAAAAATTAAGAACTTCTTTCTTCTAAGAAATTCTAGGTCTAATGGCCTGTTCACACCAAGAATGATATCCGTAAAGATAGTTATTACGATGAAGATCTTAGTTTTTACACCACTGAAAGATACTTTTTTGTTTATAATAATCACAAAAGCAGGTGGATTCTGATTGTCTGTCAATGTTTTTATTGTTTATCTGCTGGACAGAAAACATCCTCAACGTTATCATTCCTCTGTGTTATTGTTATAGCTATTGTGTGAACGTCCTTATTTCCACAGAATTATGTTAAAATGAAGCTATAAACGCTCCAATATTTTGTCATCCCAACAACTAACAGCAGAATGTGCTGGAATGCAGCCGGGCAGCTTTAGCAATGTGAATTATTGGCCATTTCTAATTATTATGGGGAGGTAGGGAAATTTGTCCTCCTCAATTCACTTGTTAAGTCATACATTGCACATGCTGGTTTGCAGGTTTCCAAGTGCTCTATCACATCCTAATAACAATCAGCATATGGTGAGAATATACCATGTTCATTGACCATTTTTCATGTTCGTTTTGTGTGTGTTTTAAATGGTTGGTGTCTGGGACACTGAGATCAGAGAGTAAAGTGTACACCATGAATTGTTAAAAGCGTAGCTTAAATCTGTGCTTTAAATAAGCAGTGCTCATTAGCCTCTGATAGTATTCTTCTCACTTGAAAAGAGTGGAGACTTGGACTCAGAAACCCATAAAGTGTATTTATGTTAGGTCCTAACAAGCAGATTGAGTGCTTATGGCCGTATGTTAGTTCACTCAAAAGTGGGCAGAAATCTTTTGAGATATTATTTAAAATATTTCATTAGTGTTTTGTAAGAGAACATGATTGATGCTGCAGTAGTATTTCTCAGCACTAGGTGTCATCCCATCTCTACAGCGAGTGATTATGTTGTGTACTGATGGAATTAAGTGGATCTTTGAGAACACATTCAGATGCAGCTTTATGCTCCTATTGTGTTTTGACAGAGCAATTTGTGCCGATCCATCAGAGATTTTATTACACATTTTCGGTTTTTGGCGATACATCAGCAAATGAATCACAATAAATTCTAAAAAATATATTTTTTTAACCTACTAGTGTGCAATAACATCTTTGTGTGTGTGAGCAAGCAACAGCGAGTGCATATACAAAACATGTGCAGTTCTAATCAATCTTTTTTATCTAAGTATGCCTGACACAATGCGTAAGCAGATAACTCAAGTATTAAATACTCATTGTGCGTCACCTCTGTTTTTCAGAAGCGCACTTAGCTGAGACAAATTGTGGTGTGATTAAATTGTATGTATGCCACACGAAGCTGAGCTACAATCACATTATCCAGGCCAGTTAGTCAGACTGCCATGGTGTTCATTTAACATCATAAAACGGCAAATTACTGCTTTAGTTTGCCTGAAATGAAACTTTAAAAGTGCATGTCAGCGGTGAGAAAGCGATTTAGCTCTTTTGTGATACAAAAATATACCACACATCCCTGTGTCTCATCTGCTCACTGCTATCAGTGCCTCTTCACTCTTCAGAAGAGGCTTGACAATACATCCGACTGAACAGAAAGAGAGAGCGCAGAACATACCTGAATTGAATTTGGGAACGACTGTTCAGATGTTGCTAAGCAACCCAACATTCCTCAATGGAAGAGACCTCTCCCATCTCTCGCTACTCTCTCTGCTCGTTTTTTCCTGCTTCCCCTGTCACTTTCTCTCTGTCTCATTCTCTCCCTTCCCAATTTGTCAGAGAAACTTACCATCCTCTTGAGAATGCTCATTTAATTTAGAAATGTTACCCTGCCTCTCTGAAGCGTGTGAGACTCGGTAGGGCATGACTACTGCTCCTCCAGCTTTCAAATGTAACCTACTGTATCTTCAAAACGCTCGGGTGGTTGAGTGTATCACGCTACAGTTTGGATCTCAGTGTGGGATCTATGCTTTTTACCCTTTTCTTCTAAAGTGACTTGGACTTGCAAATATCCATATGCATGAGAGGACACATGTACCCTCAGCAACTGCTGCGGAAACATCATATTTCATCTTCTTCTCTCACTGACAGCACATGCAAAAACAGGCCTACAGCCATGTGTCTTAAAATGCCTACAGTGGTTTATACTCTAGGGCAGATAAAATTGCCACATCCTCCCCATCATGTCCTATAACTGTCTGACCCTGTTTCATGAAGAATCTGTGTATTAGTCTGAATGTGTTTGATTGGGTCTGAGCCAGTGTGTGTTAAAAACAACTGCCATAAATTATAATCATCAATTCTTCTGCTTACAGAGGTGTTCACAAAGACAGAGATGAATTAGCTTATACCTTGAATGATAAACAAATCTTTCTTTATTGCATTCTTTCTTTCGTTCGTTCTTTCTTTCTTTCTTTTATTTTTACTCTTCCTCCCACTGCTGATCAGTATCTCCTGAGAGGAAAAAATGTGGGCCAAGTTTTTCAGAAAACACAGCAGACTGTTACTGTGAAAATGATAGGAAGATTCTCTTTCTTCTCCTCATGCCTCATTTTAACTTCTCTTTTCGTCTCTTCCCTTTTTTGCAGCAATTCCACTGGGTCTCATCGTTGTCCCGGGAGACAGTGATTTGGAAACCTGCCGAACTCACATCGAGAGACTACAGGAGGTAAAAAATGAGAGTGTGGGGTTAACAGATGGAGTGGGGTAAAAGTGAGAAATGAAGAGGATAGGAGGAGAGTGGTGTTAGAGTTTGATTAATGATGGGAACAGTCAGTCAGAGTCAGAATATAATAAGGGAGAGGTTACACTGCACTACAGTACAGAGTAGTGGTGCTCATCTGAATTGTGCTTTAAGACCCAGAATGTACATCTAGTGCAACACAACACCTTATCAGAATAGCCCTTATTAACAAATTCATTTCAAATCCTTCATTCACCCTCATGTCGTTCCAAACCTGTATGGCCTTCTTCTGTGGAGAGTAAAAGATGTTTTGTTGATCAAGCAATTTTGGTGAAACAAAAAAGCATTTCTGAAAATGTCTTCTCATGTATTCTAAGCATGTCCTGAGTTTGCCAAGTTCGATGTGTCCCTAGGTCATCATATTTTGTTGACCCTGGAACAACACTTTAATGCAAAAATATTTCCACACCTAAACCTTACCTTACCAATCAGTAAAGCTTGAAATCAGATTTAATTATAGATGAATGACACTGATGTACAAGCACCAAACACTTCACAAAAACTGTTAACTGTTTCTTCAGATCTGGTTGGTTTATCACAATGTTGTTCCAGGGACATGTTGTGTTTGGTAAAATGAGGTTAGTGGTATTCCACATTGGAAAGAATGTCATGCGAGTTGATAAATAATGACAGAATATTCATTTTGACTTAATTATCCATTTAAATTATACATGTATTGTTTATTTTAGGTTAATGGTAACTAATTATCATAAATCTAGCTGTATAAATGATGTCACTTTTTATATAGTTTGTTGTTTGTACAGGATACCTACTGTAAAACATTTACCAATGTTAACAAATTAAAAATGATCATAAAACATTAAACATTAAAATAAAATGTAAAATAATTAAAATTATAAATGACATTAATGGCATTAAAATGACAAATAAAATAAGAAAACTTTTCTTGAGTTCTGACAATGCCATCCTTTCTAGATAAAACTAATTGGAGTGTGCACAAACAATGTTTGTCCTTTTGCAAATTAAGCCATATTCAGCTTTATGTAATAATGTGTTTTGATTCCATGCCAGCATTCGCCTTATGAAGCCTGTTTCTGTGAAGTGACAAATAAATTACTGTAGTTTAGTCAGACACACAGTCTCTGATGTCAGCAACCATAAATAATGCATTTTCTCATACTTTTTTTTTTCTAATAATTAATTGTTGTGACTAAGCTAATTTTTGGTTAGGTGAACATTCCAATGTGCATTTACCATCGCTTTATTTTTTACTTGTTGGGAGCCACCAGTTGAGAGCCTCTGGTATAGAAGATATTATTCATTCAGCGGATCCTCATTTAAGTTCATACTGAACATTCCCAAGAAGAAGAAACAGTGACTATATATACAAATATCTTCTCCAAGAAACACTGTTGTTCTTCTGCTTCAATCTGTATCTCTCTGAACTGACAGGCTGATCTGATGGGCTTTGTGTGTGTGTGTATCTAATGTAATGGGGTCTCCTGCAGGACTTTGTGTCGTGTCACCCATCTCTTCAGCGGCTGGTGCTCCAGGTGGGTGAGACACCTGCGAGAGCTTAGACAGGCACACCTGGAGCACTTTCAGGAACAAGACTGGAAATACAGCCTGGACAAAAGAATTTAGAAAAACAAACATAGTGCTGTTTGTACAGTCACATTTTGATAGACATGCCTCCACAAACCCAACCTAGAAAACTACAGCAGCACATTTGTGTACTCTAAAGTATGCTCGGAGGCAGACATGTTTACCCGTGAGAGTGCATAAACCCCTAGAGAGATAAAATAAGCAAAAGTTTGTTTTCACATAGAGCTTAACATGATCCCTAAAGCAGAATATTCTGAAATTCATCCTAAATCTCTCCCACATCTTTCTCAGTGAGATTAGAGCACTCTAGCGCCTCCTAGACACTAGTCTGTTTGCAGACGTGTAGAGAGCCCTCGTTAGTACCGCATTCCCTCTTGACAGCTGTTATGGGTGAAACTTCAAATAAGCACAAATTACAGTAAGCGCTTACTAAGTTAAATCCACTTCGTTCCCTGAATATTTCCCCTGGATCCTAAGTGCTCCCGTGTGCTTTTGTTTGGATGGATGCCTTGGATCATGTTTAACCTGTGTAGAGAATGGCAGCTTTCTTTATAGTGATGGTGCATGCAGGTGTTGTGTTTGTGTGCTGTGAGTGTAGTCTTTGTAGTGTGTATTTGACTCTGTTGCATGACTTATGTACTGTAGATCTTCAATTGGCAGTTTGGTGCTTTAGGGGAAGAATTGATGAGACAGAAAATAATGACAGGTCTGTGTATGTGATGGAAAATAGTGAACTTATGCACTCTTCTTATACTGATCATTTTCTTCGGCAAAAACTGACACTAATCTGAGTTCTATCAACCTTTTTTCCTCTTTCTTCTCCTTCCCTGTATTTTCTCCTCCTTTCATTCACAGGAAGGTGACGGGACCAAATCAAAGGCTTTGTCGTCTCAGAGGCTGTCGCCAAAATGGTGCTTTCTCGACTGTGAGTATTTATTTCACAATAGTTTGGATGTTAGCATTCAGAGTCGGACTGGGGTACTGAACAGCAAGTGTGCCATGGTGGCCCTCAAGGATGTGGGCTGGAGTTGTTTTTATCGGTACACAAAGCTGTAGGTGTTGGCAATGAATAAAACGGCAAAGAGTAAAGGTCAGAGATTCAAAACTGTGAGTCAGACCCACAAAATATTCTCTTATCAGTGCCTGAATCAAAGCTGGGAAAAGAGAGAGAGTCATAAATCTCCATACTAAAGAACAGAATCTACTCTGGCATTTCAGTGCTAATAAGGAGTGCCAAGATGATTACTGTCAGCAGGAGAGAAGTACAGCCACAGGGAAAGAGGGAGGAGCTGTTTGCGTCATTAAACTGCATGTCTGGAATGATGAACTCTGTGGGTATGTGTGTTTTCATCAGATCACACCTGCAGATCAGCAGGAGCTCTGAAAATTTAAGGCATCATCCAGGCATGCATTTGTTTTTTGTTATCTTTTTTTCTTCTTTTCTATTAAAATAGACCACCATTCAAATGTTTAGGGTTTGTAAGATGAAAAAAAAAATTGTTATGAGGAAATTTATGCTTTTATTCAGCAAGGATGCATTAAACTGTGTATTGTGAAGACATAATGTTTCAAATAACAGCTGCCATGTGAAATGTTTCTTAAAAAATAAATCAGCATATTAGAATTAGATTTAGATCATGTGGCACTGATGACAAATTTGTTCCTATAGCACATTTACAATGGTAGTGCAAAGTGTTTACAGAAAAGGAATTAAAATAATCATAAAAATAATCACAAATACAAGGACTTAAAACAAGGAATTAAAAAATATATGTTTAGAATGTTTTTGAAACTAATTAAAAGAGCTAAGAATAAAATTAATATACATAAAAAATTATTTTATTTTTAAAATAAATGAAAGAAAACAGATATTTGTTATACTTACAATATTACGTTTTTACTGTATTTTTTGATCAAATTAATGCAACCTTCATTAAGAAACAATGCGTTATACAGACCTCAAACTTTTGAATGGTAGTGTTTTAATTTCAACAGTGCTTTATTTTTTGTTCTCACATTCTATTCTAAATGCCCATTATTGGCACTGTGCATATCTTTATGTGAACAGCTTTTCAATTTTTGCAGTAATCTCCTTTTTGATCAGTGTGATGCTATGAAGATGTGGATTAATGAAAAATGAAAGCTCAATGAAAAATCAGACTAAAAAAAGTTTTGAAAAGAATGTAACGATGTGTTCACAAGCTACAGTAGTGGTATGAATGCACACTTACATAGTGTCATAAAATGGCTAGTACTTTAAAAAGATTGATGAGGGGGAATTTTATGAATTCAAGGCTTTTAGATAACATTCTGCATATGTAAACACTCCCTAATGCACTGAACAAGTAGAAGTTTCAAGGAGCAAAGACATAATTATAAACATTATGTACGTATGCTTTGAGAAGTGATAAATAAAACTCTATAGCTTTTTGAATACAGGTGTCACTTTTGTTGAGAGGTACGTGGAAGCCCTGACATGAGTTGTGTTTTGAAAGGGCCATCAGGCTTTCCTTTGACAGCATCTCAAGATGTGGGGAGTCAGTCATTATTATACACAAATCCTCTGTGACAGCTGAGTCACATTCACATAGATCCTAAACTGCTACACATCAAACCAGTGAAATAGTACATCACATTCCCCTGTTCAATACTTGCATCTTTCACAGTTTTTCATCCTTTCATTCCTGTCCCTCCTTCCTCTCTTTCCACCAGCCCAGAGGAAAACTCATCTCCTCATGTTAAGACTAAAAAGCTTCCGAGGGCTTTATTACCAGAGTAAAGAACTGCAGGATGAGTCAGAATTTCTCAATTGTGGCAGGATGTCTGATCTCAGCTCAGTGTTATGAAGTTGCTGTCAAGTAATTACCAGTGCAAGCAGGGGCAAAGTCTGATTCGAGACCAGTGTTACACACTTTTCCAGGATCATTGCAGATTGTTCCTGCCCCAGAGCAGATGTCACCGAAGTGTGAGGAAAGATTTGCATTCATTATTTTTGCTGCAAATGTGTTATTTACAGGTATGAGGACAAGCTCGTGGGTACGTGTGCATTTTCAGCACATGCATTCTCTTTGGGTGTAATTTGCTTCGATAAAATGTGAGGATGATCCACAGCAATCTCACTTTTCGTAACAATAGAGGCTGTAGTAATTCTCTAAAGCTCGAATATTCTTTTAAGTATACAGAAATAGACTTAAAATGTAGGCAAAAGTGAAAACGATGTGTATAAAGGGAGGAAAAAGCTCAGAAAAGAATGGCAACTATTCTATGCTAATTATTCTTGTTTGATTAGTCATCTTCTATTTTCCACATTTTACTGGAAGCATGGATAGATGTGGCATCGGCTCAGAGAAATTTTGGAACTTGACATGCATGATCTCCTTCACATCTGGAGCACTGTTGGTTACTGATTACAAGCAATTATTAACCCAAATTGCATCAAATCAACCAAGCTTCCTTACCCAGTACTCTTAATTAAGTACTCTGAACTATCCCTATATATAGGGTGTGGATGTTGAAACAGTACTGTTGTGTAATTGGAGACCTGAACATTAGAATGAGAAATATTCTGTCATCTCTTCTTCTTCAACTTGAATGTATGGTGCCTAATTACAAGCCTGATTTGTCTTGTTCTTTCTGTTTTGTGTTTGCAGCTACAACAGCTGATCGATTCTACAGGATTGATCGAGCTCAAGTGAGTCCTCCTTACAATACCTCTTTAGAGTAATTCAAACTACAATTGAGCAATTTTGAGTGTCCACAAACAAACCATTCACATTTGTCTGGTGTCTGTGTCATCCCTCAGGAGCATCTTAACTACGTGACTGAAATTTCTCAGGATGAGCTGTTCGTTTTGGACCCAGAGTTGGTTGTCACAGAGACGGTTAGCACATCGCCAGGCATGCCAGACCTGGTGGACTCTTCTAGTGATGCCCCTTCTGATCCACGTAAATTTGCCTTCCCATCATCCTCTTCTTCTCCACCAAACTCACCCGGACCCAGGTGAGATACACGGGCAAACATAAAGAGAACCGTTTAAATGTAACCAGTGCGAGCGACACTGTCAGCTAATCTTTGCTTTTCTTGACAATATAGCAACGTTTTGATAAATGACTTTTATCCAAACTTTCATAAAGGAGACGTTTTCATTATCAGTGGCAGCTAATAACTCAGAGAGCTGTTAGCTGACAGCAGCTTCTGCTCTGTAATATCAGCCAACTGGGTGCAGAAGAGTGTCGAGCCTCCTGGTGGCAGTGTGGCTCTCGCAGCTCAGCTGCTTTATATATATGCTTCGTTAACAACAGTAATTCTAATGCACCGATAACTGTGTTTAACATCCACCTAGGGTGCCTTATAGTTGTTGCTTTTTAAGATGGATTTCATATAAACACACATTGTGTGTAGGCAGGATCATGCATGAATGTTTGCATGTTTGCATGTGCAAATGAGAATGTGTTTGTGATATTGTGTGTGTTTAGCAGGATAATTGTGTGGTTCTGCGTGAATAAAATGGAGCGTTTCCTGCAGCGCAGAGCTTGATCCCATCCTCTATTTTTAGCTCCCTCAAAAAGTCATACAGCACCGCAGCCCCTGCTAATCTCCTCTGTGTGTGTGTGTGTGTGTGTGTGTGTGTGTGTGTGTGTGTGTTTGGAGGGGTAATAAAGCTCAAGACAGAAAAAGAGAATACAGACAGTAAATTTGCCTTTTTTTAGTTTTTTTCTGTTTTTTCCGTCTTTTTAAATGTTTCAGGTTTAATTATTAAATTTAATGAAATCGGGTGAAATTGTGTCCAATTCTTTAGCTTAATCTTCATCATCACGCATCCTTTTTTGTTATTCTAAATGTCAGGAGTGTGCATTTGTTTATTTTCTATTATTACTTTACCTTGAACAAAAGCTTCGCCGAAAAGAGCAGCATGAATTACCAAGTTCAGCTTGGTTAGTGCCAGGTATTACTGAGGTTATTAGCCAGCATGTTAAGAAAACTATCCAAGCATGTTAAGAAAATACTTTTAGATCTAATTGCTCAAAGTGACAAATGCTCAAAGACATTTGCAATAAATGCCATTTTTTAAACTTTTAATTCTTTAAAATTAAAAAATAAAATCAGTTTCCATGACAATTTGAAAGAATATGAAATGTTTCTTAAACAAATTAGCATATTAAAGTCATTTCTAAAGGATAATGTGACCCCTGAATAGGAAAGACTGAAAATTCAGCTTTGACGTATTGAAATACATTACATACATTAAAACAACCGTTCATATAATACGCTCATGTTGGTCAGGAAGAGGCTAATAGGAAACTGATTGATCGGAATGATTGAATATTTAGCTCTGTGGTGTTTGAGTCATTATCATTGTCCTCCCAGCTGTGTGAAGCAGTGTAACGTGTCTGTCTGGTTGAAACACAGACAAGCCTCTGCACTGGGCATAGCTCTCCTGATTATGTCACGATTGTATAACCCATCCAATAGGAGCTTTTGTTTATGGCTCCCAATGGAAAATATTGAGCGGTCCCTCAAAGCACTGCTGCTGTCGTGTGTTCTGTGATTGTGAGATAACAGTCAGCCTTTTGTCTTTAGGGGCCGTGGGTGCTTAAAAATGTACTGATTTATTCTTTATCTTCCTGTATTCAAACTTTAGATTGTCTTTCTCTCATGTTGGACTTACGCTACACAGTATTATTATAAACGTGTCATTTGTCAGACTTAATGATTCAAATACTACCCTTTCTCTCTTGGGTTCACTCCAAGCGTCACGGGTTTTCACATCAAAGCTGAAGTGATCTTTAGTTAGTGTTGTTTACTTAGATAATTGTGTGTTTATTGAACTCTATGTTAAAAAACACCACAAGCATACAAAGCTGCAAAAAGTCAGCGTTCTGGTTGTGTAATGATTTTTTTTTTTAATATGTATATACGTCTGGGTTCTTTTTCTTGTGAAAAAGGCAGCATAAAAGAGTTTAGATATCATTATATGGCCATTCGCTTTGCTTTTGTTGCAATAGGGAGGCTATTTTCTTCCTTGTCGATACGTAAATGTAGTTTCTGCAGTCCTAATGACATGTTTGCGAAACAGCAAGTGTCTTTCAGAGTTTCTTTAGAGAACTTCTTGTAATTGACATCTCTCCTTTTTCCTCTGCTCATCTTTTCTCCTTCCATTTCTACTTTGGTTGTTTCGCATTGCGTTCGTGCATTTCATTTTTTTCATGTATGTATTTTAATCAGTGGTGCTTTTTGTTTTAGGTGGGATTTTTTTTTTTGGCAACTTTTCTGCTCCTGATTTGTTGTTAGTCGCACAGACTCAATCAGTCACACAGGCGTGCGGCTGCTGACACGTTTGGCAGGCATTATTACATCGCTTAACTCCCTAGGGCATGAAATAACGATCTCTCGCCGAGGCAACATTGAACATGCTTTTGTTCAATTCAGAATCACACAGAATCGCTCATGAAAGGAATATTAAATTAATAAAAAGATGTAATTAGCCTTTGTGGTGTTCTCTTTGTGGTGTTAAGTGCTGAGTTTGCCAGGGTGAGCTGTGGGTGAACAAAATGACAGGAAGCATTGTCTTTTTGAGTCTCTGAAAATGTTGGCTTTCTCTCTTTCTCTTTTGCTCTCTCTTGTCTTCGTAATGTTTTTCCACCGGTTATGCTTTTCCACCAAATGAGATCAGACTGCTACAGGGTGATACATGCACAAGTGGAGATCAAAGGATAGTGTCTCTATCTTTCTCTTTCTCTATGTCTCCACCTTCTCTCACACACTAGTATTATACTATAAGCAGAAACGATGTACTTCTAAACATTTTTCTATGTTTTAGGCTATTCCTCATTAGCTGTGCTTTTTTTTCTTACCCACACTGTAATTTGGGGATTTTGCATGTTACTTTTTTTTTATATCACAAAATCTTTCAACATTAAAGGAGGAGTGCACACATCAGTATGATTTGCTAGCTGCTGGACTGGTACATCACATCATTTGTTATTTGATGGCAGCGGATATAATAACTGGCCTGCTGTTTCTGAACCAAATATTCCTCTTGTTAATGTCTCTGTGTGTCTCTTTCGTGGTTTCTTCAGGGTTGCAGAGCTCCAGAGGAAGCGTGTTTCCAGTGACAGTTCTGTGGCAGAAGCTCTTGCACACAGTGACTCGCTCAGATCAGCCAAACCAGCTCTCAGCAGGTAAGAGCTACACAGAGAACGTTTATGATCCTCTAGAACACGTCTCTGAAACTCCAGCCATGTGGATCAAGTCTGCTTATATATATATAATTGTTTTTTTTTTTCTGGCTGCATGTTATTTCTGATCTATGTCTGTATGACCCTAAGCAGAATATTGAGTTCTGCGCTGGTGCTGATCTGTGAATGTTGAGTAGTTCTGTGAGAGAACCCTAACTAGCTAATCTTTGCTATATCAAGAAAAGAACCAACTCCTTTTTGCACATCTCTTTTTGTGATGTTTTATTAATGATGCGTACAGTGTGTAGAGCTGGGCAGTATGAAGTACACTTGATGGGCAATAACACATTTATAGCTCGTTCAGAGTCAGTACCAAGTATCTTTTTAGTGCATTCATTTTAATAAGTGTTTTGTTTTTTAGCTCAAATGCTTGATTTAATAATTATGAAAAATCAAAGCTTATTTTTTTATTCTGCATTCTTAATAAAAAGAAAAAATCTAATTAAGTGAATTTCCCTTTTAATTGCAAAGTACTGCATTGATTCCGCTGTGTAGAGGATGTGTAAATGTGTTTGTCTGTGTGCTTGAATCTGTGTTGGATCATTTGCAACTTCAACTGTGGCCACCAGGCATTTTTTGAGAAGTATGACAACTCATTTACGGTGCAGAAAGGCATTTTGCATTTTCCTTGTGCCCGGAGTGTGTGTGTGTGTGTGTGTGAGAGAGACAGGGGAGAGAGAGAATCTGTCCAAAGGGTTTTCATTAAGGTTTTTCAAGGATGCATTTAATAGTTTCCCATGAGCTTTCGTGAGGGCTGCACGAATAGATTAAACCATTTTCAAAAATATTTTATTACAGTACATTAAAGAAAATGCTGCAATATTGAATTTATTTTGTTTGCTTTAAAGAATAATATATCTGGCAGGACTGAAAGACATTAGGCTTCTTGTGATGATGTTTAGATCTGCATACTGTATGTGACCAGGAGAATATGGGCAAAGTTTTCCTTAGATGCCCTTAAGGATTTTAGAGCTCATAATAGCATACAGAGAATAGAACTGACCACTGGAAATAGTCCAAGAGATAAAAATGCAAAAAACTGCTGGCCATGAACTGTTAGGTTTTACTGCACAGAAGACATAAGGGATATCACTGCCTCACTGCGTTCTAGTCAGAAACCACAATCACAAATCTCTCTCTTGTGTGAAATCAGCTCTGTAAAGCACAGAGAGCTGTCCTGGACTCACACACTCCTTTGTGTTCCTAAATGATGGGCTCTTTGGGTCCTATTAAGTTTCTCCTAGGGTCAGTGATATCTCAGTAAAAGAAACTTTAATGTCTGCCAGTGGTACATTACATAACATTTGTGCTGGCAATGAATTGATATGCACCAATGGGGTCCAGGCAACAACCCTACTTGAGGGGAGGAATATTTAGCCAGACAAGAGATAATAGAACCACCTCTGCTTGTAATGAGGAAATTTATCTGCTTTACATCATATGCTTAATGCATTTAAAGTCTTTAAAATGCCACACCAACTCAATCCACAGTCCTTTTAATTTTATTGCCCTGTTGTTTTTAATTTGTGTGTGTGTGTTTTAGTGTGTCTTTGTTCGTTTAATTTTCCATGCCATGTAATGTATAACATTCTGGTTAGGATTTGTTCTACAATTTTCTAAGCCCAATTTTTCATGTGACATCTATTTGTTATATTTGTACATTTCTTCCTTTTTAATTAAAGGAAGATTAATGCAGCTCACATTTTAAAATACTATCTAATGCAGCAACAACAGTGAAAGACTAAAATGTATTACTAAATTGATGTTGTTGTTTTTTTCCTTTTTCACATGCTGAATTTTTTGATTAGCCCTTTTCTTTAGCATATGTATTGCAAATCCAATTTTAAAATACACAGTGAATATGTATGAGCTGTGTGTAACCAACAGAAAACATGATGGTCAGTGGCACGGCAGTGACAGAGCAGCTCTAATATAGTATTTTGTTTACAAAGAATCAAATCCTAAACCCTAAGTATACCTAAAACATACACTTGTTTTTTTTTGTATTTGTATTTCCTTTGAGAAATGCAAATTTGAGTTATGTAAAACGATTATTGTTTATGGTCATGTGTTTATCATTTTTGTCTTGTATTCCCATTCCTTTATTTACTCTTTATTTTTTATTCTTTTGTTGCATTGAAGGGTGGGGGGTATTCACCGCTCAAATACAACAGCAGCAGATTTCAAACCTACCAGCAGGTGAGACAAAGCTTTACAGACTTTCAGACTTTCTCTATTCCTCCCCTCTCTGTACCCTCTCAGTTGTGTCTTCTCAGAGCTGCTATAGATGTTAGTGTTGAAAGTGTTCAAAGAGCAGCTCTACTCTTTTAATCCCAGTGGGGATAGTTACCAGCGGCCGGTGGCTTTTCTTAATGTGCACTACGAGTGTCATTGCTGCAATGAGGAAAAAAACTCTAGCACAGCAGGACCTCACCATTTGTGCTGCTGATTATTATTTTTACTGGCCTGTTCTGTTCCTTATTAGGCCCAGCTGTCTCTGTTGACACGACATAAGAGGGTAGAAGAGATGCACACACTCACAAGCTGCCAAAAGTTCTACAAGTACAATCAGAGTAGTAATTTACCCTGTTCTGGTGTAACAGTCTGTGCTGATCCAGTGTAGTCACTCCTAGTCTGGATTGTTCGTGTTTTGTCTTGTCTGGCATTCTCCAGTGTGTTGTCTGTCATCGTATTGTCTAACTGCTGTTTGCTTGAAGTCTAAGGGCTGGTTCACACAGAATGCATTTTTCTGTTCCGCTTCACTGCTTTTTGTTTTTCCATGTAAATAGCTGCACATAAGCTTTCTGTTTTGAAGACACTGTGCAACTTTTAAAAACGCATCTCAAGACCTTGGCTTTCTTACATTCATCAGTGCTGCAGATCTGCAGTCGGATACTATTGTGTGGCATCTCACGTTTTTAAAAAAGCAATTATGCATACTTGTCAACAGCCCCACTTAAAAGGATAGCTCACTCAAAAAAGAAAATCCTGTAATCATTTATTTTGAGCGTTGTCTTCACTGGTCTCCATTAAAAAAAAGAAAAGTAATAGATGTTTGGAATGACAAAAGAATTAAATTTTTTTTGGTGAACTGTCCCTTTAAGACATGGACAAGCACAAAGATTGCTTGTTTAAATTGTGACAGCCTGAGAAAATCATTAATCTGTTCTTATATGACACTATCTCTCCCAGTACTCATAGTCTACAGCTCATCAATACCTCAAATCAGTTTCACATGCTCGAAAGTTTGATTAAAGCAGCAGTGTGTGCGCTCTCTCTCTCTCTGTATCTCTATCTACCCGGGAAATTGATTAGGTTTCTGCTGTTGTTGGTTTAATTTTGAAAAGAAGCTGTAATTAATTAATTCATGTTTTACGTTGTTTTTCTGTCATACATAAATGAGGGATTTGCATTTTCCTCTGTAATGGAATTATAGCTGAGCCCATAAGTAACTCTCATTCTGAGGCAGATTTACATCTGAACACTGATACTCAAAGCAAATAACAACAGGAGAAAGCAGGAGCGCAAGTGAGAGATTAGCCCCTTGTTTCCTGAGAAGACTAAGCCAACCATCTTAAATGCGGTGTCTGCAAATGGTAAATTGGATGGAGCATAAAAAAAGGTTATATTGATGAAGAGAAGCAAACAAGGAAAGATGCTCAAGAGCAGCAAGGGCAGTTTAATGGTGCATCGCAGCCTTCATTATCAAGCTGAGGTCCCGTGGATGCCAAAGTCTGATTGGTCCCTAGTGAGCTGAACTTTGACACTTAAAGCCTTGCTACATTGAAGCATATTGAAGTTTCCTCTAATGGTGCTGTAGTCACAGCATGGACCATCAAGCGCTCTCATTAAGACCTGCTTTTGTTTAAAGAAAGACTTCTGCTCATAAATCTCAGTAGTGATTAGAGGAGAAATTCCAGTTCACAATCAATAATAAAGCTGGCTTGCAAATGCGATTTTCTTGTATTTGTGAGAGCTAGTGTGTAAACGCCAGGCCGGTCTAGATTCAGATTGCTGTTTCTCTCTGGAGCCAATAAGAGGTTTCTAGAGTTGAAAAATTGGCCCAATGTCACATTTCAACCCTCTCTCTAAATGTGCTAAATTACTAGCAAAAACTCAATAACCCCATTAAAGCTGCTGTGAGCATGTGTGTGAGTGCAGGGTGCATGTTAGCGTGAGTGTGTTGTGAAAGCAGGCTGAGGTACGTCAGTAATTACAGCTGCCGTCTGGGATACATACCAAGGAATGGTTCAGACATGTTTAAGCACTCGATGATCATTTAGGCTGGGGAACTAAACCATTGTCAGCTTTTCCTCCTGGAAACGATGGTTAGAGAGATACTTTTGGCCTGATTCTTGTCATTTGCACCAAGCTTTCATAACACAGATTTGAGTGCCATTGTCAAATCTTCCCTCCTCGTGCACTTCATGTGAGTCCCAACTCAGCTGTTCACCATTTTCCATCCAAAGAGGAAGAGATTGTATCTCAACTAAATTGATAGTTCTGAAAATAAATGTGTGATCCCTTCAGCAAGAGTATAGCTCAGTATAGCTCGAATCTGATTGAAGTGCTTAAGTTGTGTTTTTCTCAATTGTAGTGCTGCTGTGAACTTTCAGTCACACAGGAAAAGATTGGCTGCTCTAAACATGACCCATGGTTGACCAGACATCAGTGTATTTGAACCTCACTTGTCATGATAGAGCTATATGAAAGGATAAATTGTGATTGATAGAGATGGGTTTTGATAGCGGAGTCGCGATTCGTGGTTTCAGGGATCTGAAATCCACTTACATGAGCAAATTTGACTGCCTGAAGGCTGAACCACAGCTGCAAGGCTAGAGGAGGCATGCAAAAATTACAGCAAAGGTGTGTGTGTGTGTTGGAAAGACATGTCAGAGCCCAGATTTATGAGCCTGCAAACTGCTTTTAATTATGGGAAACACTCAGATTCCTTAGCAAGACCCTCTCTCTCTCTCTCTCTCTCTCACACTCTCACACACACACACACACACACACAATCACTCATGGACATATCACAATGGAAACAGTGTGTTGTGACTTTGACTTGAGTGTTCATGAACTCGGTTACCTTTCCCTCCCTCTTTTTCCTGTCTCATTGAATTTGAGACTGTGCATTCGAAGTGAAACATGCTTATTGTTTTTCCAATTGACCGTGATATGACCTCTCTTGAGCTCTGACCCCGTTGCACTTTATAATAATATACCAAAGATCTGCATTATAGTCTACTCTTAAAAGTATAAGCTGTAGGTAGTTTTGGTGAAAAAACAATCTCAGACCCACATTGTTCAGGAACAAAGTTCAGGATCCAAAGCCCTGTGCGTCACATGTCTCTGTTTCTTAATGTCCCAGCCTTCTTGTTGTGTGGTGGGAACTCTTTGATCAAATATTCTTTTAGGTGAGAGCGCACAGAAGATGCTCCAGTCAGGGGAAGAGACAGAGAGGAGGTGTAGTATCGACGATGGCATTAGTATTATCACTAGGCAGCCTGCGCCTGCCTTTACCAATCAGCAAGATATTTGGGGGAGGAGTTGGAAAAAGAGCCATCAAATCGTACACTATAAACTCCTAGTAGTGATGTTCGCACAGTGTTTGTGTACTTAGATTAAATATTTCTCAGATAAACAGACTTTTGAATTTTGTCTAGCAACCAGAAAAACAGTTTGTTTTTTTTACATAGAGAAGAATGTTATTAATATTATCAGTTTTATTCTGTTTTCATTTGTAACCGTATGACATTAGGATTGAATGAAAAGAGTTTTTGCTGTTATAAAAACACTAATGTGTGAGCATAAGTGGAACTTGAGTGATCAGATTAAATATGAAATGCACACCATCGGTGAGTCTGTCCAATCGTGAGAGAGCTGTTATCAGCACAGCTCTTGCAGCCACTCTGGAAAAATGATGCTGGCTGATCCAGCTGACATTCCCTCTGAATCACTCTTGTGGTACTTTGATGGCATCAGCACCACACCAACTCGAAACAAAATTTGATTTGACATGCCCTGCTCAAGACTCTGATCATTTGGCACAGTGCCATATAAAATCAAACAGACCCCATGTCACACAAATAGCATTGAAGTGATATTCATTGAGTTTTGTGGGGCACCTCTTCAAATTATCTCTTGCACTTATATGCTTGAGCTCATTTGAAGTCATTATTCTTTTGCTCATTACATTTCCGAGATGTTGTATGTTGAGAGGAAATAAAAGAGTCTGCGTGCATGTGCGCTGTAGCCATTCTTTAGGATCATTTGAACACCTTTATCAAGAAAATCATCAGGAGATGATTCAAGTTGAGATTAATGCTTTGACACAAAGTGTGTGTACCAAGAGCTTTAGTTTCAA
Organism: Enteromius viviparus; assembly: GCA_032353835.1. Lineage (NCBI taxonomy): Eukaryota > Metazoa > Chordata > Actinopteri > Cypriniformes > Cyprinidae > Enteromius > Enteromius viviparus. The sequence goes on from JAUCNO010001819.1 coordinate 12,482,059, forward strand.
ATACTTGCTGTGAAGTATCCTCTAAAAGATTTGTGTCAGTTGATATCACTCACAGATGTTTCTGTTTCTTCCACAGGTTTGACAAGAGCAACCTGAACAATGCGAATTCCGGTAAGGAGTTTTAAGTAAAGAGTTAAGAGTTACTCTCTTCAGTAAATGAACATCAAGTGAACTTTTTTCCAGAGTTGCTTTGGTCTAATTCTGAATGAATAAAGGTATGTGGAAACACAGTGAGGGCTGAATTTTAGTCTCTAGTCTTAGTCTTTTCTTGTGAGAACAAGTCATACAGCATCTCTGCAAAAAGCAAATTGGGACCTCTACATGCTCTGTGAACGGTTTCTGACTTTCATTACTTGTAAGTTGAGTGTTAAACACTCCATGGTCTTCGTTCTTGTTCCTTTTTAATGAGCTGCTGCCTGTCAGGAGAGGGCATGTGCCAAGGCTGTGGTGTTTTCAGCTCTCTTGGCATTGGTAGAGGAGGAAGAGAGCGAGGAGAAAAAGACCGTCTCAGAGTCTGTGAGGTGCAGTGAGGCAGAGCAGGTTATCATCACTCACATTGATCCACATTAGAATTCAACGCTAGCTCCAAAGCTTCCTGGCATGAGCAGAGGAGAAATGCGTTTCCGAAAACCTGATTTGTCCCTGTGCATGCTTTCTCTAGACAAGAAAAAAAGACTGTTCAATTCCATAAAGCGGCCGAGTTTTGAGAGCTGGATTGGAGCGGGCATATCTTTAGACACAGGCATAGATTTAGCCACGCAGTGCGCTCTACAGCGCGTGTTAGACCAACACCCCAGCTGGGTGTTTTCATATTTTACCTCTCGAGGTTTGTGAAGCAACACACAAGATTGCTGGATTAGGAAGGCAAATCTACAAAGGGCATTGCAAAGCTTTGAACACAGATTTAGCATATTGAGACTGAACCCTCAGAGCCAGCATCAGCTAATGTGATTAACACCCATAATTAAAATTATTTTTACTCCGTTTATAACTGTCTGCTCCCAAAGCATTAAATAAACAGAACATCTTGTGTTACTCTGAATAACTTAATATTGAACAAATATGCATAAGCGATTTGTGCATGTTGGCAGTTTCTGAATAATGATACCTCTAAGTAATAATGGAGTCATCATTTGCCATGAGGAAACTACAACACTGGTATTTGCACATTTTCTGGTATCACAGCTTTACAAAGAATGCATGTCCTTTTATGTCTAAATTAGTTACTACACTGAACTATTTGCCTATAACTAACCTAATTGCAAAGTTGTAATTGTTTCCATGTTAACTTGACTTGCTATTCTGAACGAAAGCACAACTCCGTATCACCAAAACAATGTTCATCTATAAGAAAAAACTATGCTTCAACAACTAGTCTGTCAAAAGTTCCATAGTGTAGCTCTAATTGCACACAAGTACAATTATGAAAATGAGATTAATTAAAATGGCTTCATTTAGTTTAGCTACCAAAAACAGCAATTATACAAATTATACTTCAGTCTCAATTAAATATTTTTATGCTAGTGGCATGCTGTTCTGATCACCTGTTGTCTTGGTAAACTCAGTCTTTGCTTTTATTACACTTAATCATAATATCATAATCATAATTAAAATGACCTTCTACAATTCAGCTGTGAAAAGAGCAAAAAAAATCACGTTTCAGTATCCATTAGCTCAGTTTTTGATGCTGATGACATGCTTTTCCACACATCTAGTCCATTTAATCTTAGTAAACAGTCTTTGCTTTGTAATTATTTAAGTCAGAATACAGTGCCTGTTCACCCTTGGTAAATCTAAGCAAAGGTGGCTGTGAAAATAAATCTGCATTGTTTATCCTTTTGATCTTTCATTAAAACAATTCACACAATTCTGACCCATCATCAAGTAAAACTATTGAAAATGGGGAGAAAAACTCACGATGAAATAAATGTTTTTCTCCAATACATGTTAGCCACAATTATTGACACCCAATTATTGCTGCATTTTCCCCCCAAGATAACAACTCTTGAGTTTTCTCCTGTAATGCCTGAAGAGTTTGAAGAACACCCGATAAGAGAAAAGAGACCATTCCTTCATCCAGAATGTCTCCAGACCCTTTAGATTACCAGCTCCATGTTGGTTCTCC
>JAUCNO010001819.1:12484283-12530147 GCA_032353835.1 Enteromius viviparus
ATATATATACACACACACACACACACATACACTAAGGCCTGCAAATAATTTTTTATTTTTAATTGTATTTTTTATTGCATTTCTGTTTATTGCTTAAAAAACACACACACACACACACACACACACACACACACACACACACACACATATGTGTTTTCGAGTTCGATACCGACTGAATTGGCTCAATACAACTGAGTATTGAAAAATGTCTTGTTGTTTAGTACCTAATTTCAATAGCTAAATAGGTTATTCTCATCAATGTCGGTGAGCCAATAAGACGGCAGCACGAGCCAGTGTGTTTGACCAGAAATGTGTAAAATAGCCTTTATTTATATAATTTACACGACTGCGAGTCATTTCTGTCTCTACATTAATTTACGTTCTGTATCGGGCACAATGCAGTCCTGCCACACACACACACACATAAATGTGCGCACACAGGTGAGCACACTCCCGCTTTTTAGTATTTGTCAATATTTAACCGCAAAAAAGATGAATTCTATGTGTCTGTGTTAATGCGCAGCTTTTTTTACTACAATACGTGACGCTTCCAGTGATATTAACGTCTTGCGTCTCACTAAATTAGGACAAAAATACTGTAGGCTACTTGAATAACATCGCCAGAACTGATCAGATCATGTACACACAGAACTGTAAAAGGTATTCATGGCAAGCCGTCAAAATAAAAGTTCGGTTAGGACATGGCAGCATGGCAGTTACTATTGTTCAGTGGAATGTACATAATAAGCTACTACAAAAATTATGGAAACAGTATTTCATCAGTTGTTTTAAACTTCATATAAAATCTCTTTTATTTGCCAACAATTAAATTAAATCTTTATTAATTCAACTTTTTTTTCTGTGCAGTGGTTCAGTGTTTTTTTGAGATTTTCTGATTTCATAAAATTAGTATCATTAAAAGTTATCGTTCAGGAACCGTATCGAAATCAAGGTATCGGTATCAAATTTTTTTGAACGATACTCAGGTCTAATATAAGCATATATATATATATATATATATGGGTGTGTGTATATTAGGCCTTTGTATACATATACATACTTATATTGTTTTAGTATACGTTTTCTCTATTCCAAATAAATCTGTTACTCATTTTTGTGTCAGAACCCACCAGCTGAGAAGCACCGTTCTACAATCAAGACATACGAGAGATCCTCACGTATCCTGAGTTGGATAAGTTAAAAAAAACAACAGAAAACAAAAAGAACCCCTCAGATGATTGGAGGTCCTCTAAGCGCTGGTGTGAGTGGCAATGTGACTGTGCCATGACATTAATGAGTGTTATGAATAGAAAGGGAATCCTGAGGCTGCTTTTCTAATCCTTCCTCACACTCTCGCTCAGAAGAGTGCAGGTGCATTGGATCTGTCCATCAAAGAGAAGAAAAGAACAAACAAACTGACAAACACAACCCTCGCAGGCCGCAAATGAAACAAAAGGCTTCAGACACTTTTCCATCTCTCTCTTTCTAAACTCCTCTGTTTAATCACTCTCTTATTGCTGGCAATTATCTTGGTTTTGGATGCGGCGAGGAGAGGGGGGGGGGTGAAAAAAAAGAGAGAGATGAAGTTTAAACATTTGTGCAGAATTACAAATGCAATAGTGCTCATGGCCTAATCCTGTGGGAGGGATAGAGCGAGTCTGTGGCAGAGATGATTTTAATTAGAAGAGGCAGAGAGAGAGAGAAAGAGAGAGAGGATTAAACTCAAGCACTGTAGTCACAGTCACAAACACAGCCTGTTTTTCCTGCTTTTGCTTCCCTTCTTTTGCTGGATACACATTTCACCCTCCGCAGACACACGCAATTCCATTCTCTTTTGCATTCCAAACAGAGACTGTGAATAAATGCAATACAATGTGTGAAATGGTGTTTGTTGGGTGCGAAGCTGCCCAAGTGCCAGCGTTTAAGACAGATGTTGAGTGTTTATGTGCACGAGAAGGCATTTTGTGCGTGTTTTTAAAATTGTGAGTTTGTTGGGGGCCTTAGCGCTCGTCCCCAAAGGGTTTGGATGACATGCTGTCTGGGCAGGCCTGCGCACATCTCTTGATTAATGGAAAGCCCATTTCTGTTTCCATGCTGTTAATTAGTCAGGTCGTTAAGAGCAGCGCTTGTTATCTACCTGCTGCAGAGTGCACAAACGCAGCACTTTAGTGACACAAACACACACTCACACACAGGAAAAAGAAATGCTGACTGTGTCTGAAGTAGCAAGTGCACCTTTCTGCTTCCGAGGACCACAATTAATATTCCACAATTATTAATATATTGGATAGATGTGTGTGTGTGTATATATATATATATATATATATATATATAAATGAAAAATAAAATACACAAGAGGAGAATAAATACTAATTAACCAGGCATGGCTTTTAATTAATGTGCAGGTGTGTGACTATCTGTGGACTTGTACAGTACACACACACACACACAGACTGAGATGAGCAACAAACTTCTGCCACACGCTGGGATTAACTAGCCAATTATACACTCTATTTTTCCTGCTGAGCTGTAACACTCACACACACTATTTGCACACACACACACACACACACACAAATGCACACACAGTTATTAGTGCACCGCAGATGGACAGGAATTAAAAGATATTCACCATCAGTGGGGCTCTAGACTAATATCAGTCATGTTCCAGCATGGGGAAAGTTGCCCACAGAAAATATATTGAAGAGGAAGGAGGCGGGTGCTCCAGGACTATGTGCACACTTGGGTACTAATAACTGTCACGAGTAGGGTTATGGTCATGATATCATGATATACATGTGCTAATCTAGTTATTTGGGTCCAAATTTGCAGAAATATTTTCTCAGTAGTTAAAATAACAACTAAAAATATATAAGCAATATTTCCCTTTTTTTTGAGAATATCTTAAAAAGGAAAAGTGATTCATAAATACATAATAATAATAATAATAATAATTACATAAGTGATATTACAGACTTTATATAAAATGTACTAAATTTATAATTTATTTTAATAAAAATTATATTATTTATAATTTTAATATTTATTATTTAATTATAAAAAAATACAAATACAATAATACACACGCTTAAAGAGATTTAAGTGCAAAAAAAATTATATATTATTATGAACATGAATTTTAAATGCATCTATTGGGTCTTATGTATAACACTAATTTGTCAGTTTAAGAAATTATAAGTGTATCTTTTTCCCTTTTTTTATATTTATTAATACTCAAATATTAAAGTGTACTAACTTTTGTTGTAAGTTTAAGGATTATTCTAGGGTCAAAATGCAAGCAAATTTGCTATTTTATTTATTATTATAATCATAAATTATTATCATTTATATTATAAATCTATACTAAATGTTTGTGTGCATGTGTGAACTCACATTTCTGCGTGGAAAGGTGGTGAGCAATTTGAACTCGTCGGATGGGTAGCCCTTGGAGGCGACGAAGTCAAACAGGACCTGGAGTTTACAGCTGCCCAGGAACCGCCTTTCCAAAAACTCGCCGCTTGGTGTCCGGATGCGCAGCTTGCTGATTGGCTCTCCGCCCTCTTCATTGGGCTCTGGTGGCAGAGCCTGCTCCAATGAGAGACGGATAGCCTGCGCAAGGGACAGCAAAATAGCAACATTATGGAAAAACAATCGTATCTCATATGTATCTCTTGAACTAACCACTTGATAAATCTTTTATTATGAAAGCTCACTGGATATTAAAACGACTATAAAACACACTACTGTATCTTATAAAAATCGCAGCACGCAAGGGTCCTAAATTTAGCACTCCATCACAGCTTGAACGTGCCACAAAAAAAAAAAAAAATCTTTCCATTTTGCACGTCATAGAAATATCACACTGTAAAAAAAAACAAAAAACGAAACGAGTCAAAAGCAAGGGATGGGGAGAGAGACAGTGAGAAGTCGCATACACGTTTAAAGCGAACAAGAGCGAAAGCGAGAGGTAAGGGAATTGCGCCATCTCTAGTGACATGGAGCACGACCTGCCGCTCCTCTGGGATTTTCAACTCCAGCTTGTTGTTCCTGTTGTGACACTGGGCAGCATATGCTGTGACAAAACACACAGGCTTTATTTACACACCATAATGCAATTATATTTCATCAAAGTGTACAACAGTAGCTCATTAGCAGCAGGTGGCTTGTGTGAGCGCGTGCCGGCCCCGCTCCCTTAGGTAGGGGCCGCGTGTAAAAAGCCCTCTGGGGGGGGCCAGCGGCGTCTCTCCCCCAGCCCTGCTCGGGATGTATGTGTGTACGTACGTTACTGTGTGTTTCCTGGTCCCTGCGCACAAAGGGCACTAAGGAGCATCCTTTTCACTGCTCTAAACAAACAGAGTGTGTGTGTAGCACCTGACGGCAGAGAATAATGACATCACCACTCCCCCTCGGCCTTTCATGCACTGTCTGGGTCACAAAAGAGTCCAAATCACAGAGACATTTCCCCTCTCTACTTCTCTATACACTTCTGCTGATTGTTTCCCTCCAGTGCGCCTATTGTCGCCACAGACCCACTGAGGTGCTGTGGTTTGGGCGTGTGCGAGGGTGCACGCGTGCTTGGATAGACTCCAGGTGGAGCGCATCTTACTGCCTTGTTTACACACACACACAATGTCACAAAAATGGTGCATGGGAAGAAACGCAGATACACGCACGCCACATACAGCCAAACTGTAACAGCTGCTGAAAATCCAAAAGAAATGAATGTACACCATTTGAATCTAATCTTTCCCTTCAAGAGCAAGAGGTTAATTACGATTGTGTGCGAATCCGAACGATGTCATGAAACCTAACCGGTGCAGGAATCGAAGATATGTCACCCGTTTCACAGCTTGGAGATTCACGTCCAAAAGCGTGACGTTTCAGCAAAGGAAAAACGGTTGTTTGGAGTTTAGTGCAGGTGATTTTATCTGTTTAAATGTGTGTGTGTGTGTGTGTGTGTTTAGGGCCTCTTCTCCCCTTGGGTTCATTACAGACAGCAGGTGAACAACTTTAGACCCTGTTCTCATTAAAACACAAGGCTGCTGCTGAGTTAACAGCTCTCTCTCTCTCACAGACAGACACACACACACAGGACTGACACAATTACTTCGCCTCCAGGCCGTCTTTGTGTTTACCTCTCCACAATATGCCTCATATTAACAGCTTTATCTAAGAAGAGAATTAAATGAAGCTAAAGTGAGCTATTGTAGGGTATCGTATGTTTAAAGGTCTATACTGTAGCCTACACACCACGTCCTGACAAGAATGGTACCATGGCAATAGGAGATTGAACTAATTACATGCTTTTGTTGTGACCTAAAAGTGACAAATTATCTCATATAGCAGTTTCACCTGAGCTGGTTCGGTTAGTATTTACTGCTGAATAAACAGAAGATAATCTGGCGACACTGGTGTGGCGGCTTTTTGTGAACAAATATATTATCAAAAAGAGTGCGTGTGTGCGTTGAACTTGTAAGCACACTAAATGAACAAGTACACTTTGTGCCGCAAACTGTCTTTAGAAAAAGCACTAAACCGCACCATCTGTAATACATTTGAATGTTAATACGGTGGTATTGTATTCTGCTGATTAGCTGATAGGGAAGGGGTTTATTTGCTTACTCCTACATCTACAGGTGAGATTTAACTTTCCATGACACTTTTTGATGCCGTCTTTGTGAGAGTGTCAGTGTTTTGACATGCACCTGTCGTTTTGTGCAGCTCATATACGGGGCAATAGCGCAAACACTGCAGTAGTACGCGGGCGGATTGCAAATATGTATGTGATTTGTGTAACAATGTAAACTGTGTGCTTGATGAGAGTGGTTACGACAGGACATTAAGCTTTATGGCTGTCACTGCTGTTTGTCATCTTATGAGGCGTGAAATCCCATTTAAGTGACATGTTTAGAATATCACGAAACACATTAAATGTCAATAAGAGTGAAACTGTCAGGTTTAAATTTGGGCTTAAAGGACGAGAGTCATCTCTGTGTACATTTTTTCATGCTTCAATGGATGAGAAAGAGTGGGTTAAAAGATTTAAGATGTTTTCAAAAGCATTAATGGTTTTTTTGAACCAATTAACTGGAACTAACTGGTAAGGCAGAGTAATAGTAACATAATGCAGGAAATCAGTCACATTTGGCAAGCAAACAAAGCTTTGCTGGGCTTTACGTAGAATACAACAAGGAAACTAGTACATTTCTGTGAATTCCTGTTCTTTTCCATAGAAGGATCATGATTACATGGCCTGTATCGTGCTACTTTTAAGGTGAATTATTTAGGGTCATTCTCAGATTTTCTTCTTTTCATCCATCTTTGAGTTTGTCATTTAAACCGTGTTATTGAAACAGTCACCAAACTTGTGAAACTCAAAGTAAATCTCACCTCTCGTTCCTCCTCCTGCTCTTTCCTGATTCGCTCCTGACGAACTTGCTCTGCCTCTTCTCGCTCTTGCGCTTCTCTCTGAAAAATAAAACAAAATAAATCACATTAACTAGCAACATATTACACTAAAATACAGAAAATAATAATTTTACACAATCATTCAGCAAATTTATATTTCATTATACTTCTAAATTGAATAATTTATATATATATATATATATATATATTTATATAAATACATTATTTTAAAAACAAACAAACTAAAAATCTGAGCAAAAAAGGAACTTTTTTAATATCTTGCCAAACCTTTTTACGGTCAGCCTCCAGAGACACACGATAAGCTTCATCCTGCTCTCTTTTGACCATTTCTCTGGCTTCACGTTCGTCCTAAAAGAAAAATTAGGGTGAATAAAACTAAACTAATCATCAAATTTTAAAACAATTTTTTTTTATTAACATGAATATGATTATTTACTTTTTAAGCAGGGGGATCCAAAAGCAATAAATAAATAAATAAATAAATAAACAGTATAAAAAATGAAAAAGTAAACCGTAACAGATATTTATAAATTGAAGACATAATAATAATAATAATATAAAATGGCATTTTTCCAGTAGTCTATTATCTATATCCTATTCCAGCTAGCCAATAGGAGCATGTCTATCCAGAAAACAATCACACTGGATCTTTGACGTATGAGATGGTTCCTCGTCATTGTCAGCAGTAATGGCCACATACTGAATACTATTGTATTGTCGGACACACTAACTGGGGAACGACTGAAAGAGTATCTTATAGAAGTGAATGCATGGAGTTCCTCTACATACAATGGACGGGGCTCTTTTATTATTGTGAGTGTGTGTGTGGATCCTGTTTGTTAAGACCCAGCTGCAGGTCTACCTGCTGAGACTGAAGACTGAATAACTACTGTTGCTTTTGTGCAGTCAGGCTCGTGCGATTGTCTGCGGCCGCTTTTAAGACTAAGGGTCTTTTCTCCTGGCTGGACTTTGTGTGGAAATGTGAAAGAGTTGTGACTATACAGAGCAGAGGAGAAGAAAAGGAAGGATAGAGGAAAGAAAGGAGCGACAGAGCACAGAGGCTGATCAAAGCAGAGATACATCCTCAAACTCTATTCAAACGAGCTGTAAAAGAGTGTGTGAAAATCATGTTGTGGTATAGGAAGAGTTTGTGGGCTGATGTGTGTGGGTCTCTATTCGTAAGGTCACTGAAACAACTCAGGATTACGAACAACTGGATCTTTTATCTGAGGGCTGGAAATGAGTACAAATGTATACTGACTTTTCTAAACACACTGTGCTTTTGAAAAAACTGCTCGTACAAGGCAAAATCTTTCAAAGGGACTTTCTGTTATAATAAAGCAATTAGGCATGAGACGCCATGTTTTACACTGAATCGCCAAACCTCTTAATAAAGGTTAAAAACAAAAACGAAGAGCCGCTCATAGCTTACTGGGTTCACGGAATTGTGATAACCTTGTTAAAAAACAATAATGACATTTATTTTTACTAAACAACAATTTTCCAATAAGTAGTATGGTAGTATAGTTCATTATCCAAAAGGCAACGCAAACAAAAAGTTTGTGTGTAGTGACCGGGCATCATGTAGATTTTAACATTTAAAATTTACAGTACAGTTAACAAAACTACCTACAACCACCTTGACTAGCACCTTGACTAATTCATGGCTATCATCCAAGCTTATTGGCCATTAAAATAAATAGTAATAAAATTTAACAACTTTATGGATCAAATTGGACCAATTTGATTATCCATTTACTACCCTTGTATCCTTCGACATGAACACGCACTCTTTTAATGCGCTGAAAATAATTAAACAGGGTGAGTAAATAATGTCAAAGCTTTCTCCCGTGCTTTTTTTCTCTGTTGCACTCTACATACAGTGAGTCAGTGCTGTGACCTGTACTAGAGCTAAAGGAGCAAGCGTATAACTATTTTACCCCTCACTGCACAACCCCAGGTCATGTCACTTATACACAGAGGAATCTGGTGTGATCTTGGTGGATGAGTGTATGGTGTCTGGGTTTGTCTGTTGATCCAGACAGAGTATGTAAGGGGTGTATATCTGTCCCTTCAGACGGACAGACACACACAGGTCACTATGAGTCACCTGACTGTATGGGGCAGGGATGACACACACACACACACAGGGACATTTTAGTTAAGGACTTTAAAGGGCAAACCTAAACTGCCTCAAATGGCAGGCTGTTAGTGGTGGCACAACAACAAATGCTTCCAAACACTCCCACACATTTTTAAGGTGGCTTGCTCATTTGTGTACAAACACAAGGTTAACAAAGGATTTGGATTCAAAAATCACACCCATGATTTGAAATGAGCTGTAATCACCAGCTGTACTTAAACCAACAAATCTGTTGTCGATGCTACAATATTTTGACAATTCTAAACCATTCCTAGTCTGTTTTTTTACATTTTAGGTGAATGTAAAACATTCAATGCAACCACTAAAGTCAAACTTGAAATGTACTGGTTCTTTTTGTTGAATCAATCAGAAAATTCCTATTAAAAAAACAATATATGCTGGTTAGGTAGGTTTTAAAGCAGTTCTAAAAGCAGATTTAAGCTGGTCATGTGCTGGAGCTAGTTGTTTAGGACCAGCTTTAACCAGCATTCATAATTCAAAACCAGCATATGGTGTGTTTTTTCTACCACATAAACTGTTTTGCAGTTAACAGAAGTCTTGTTTCCTCACTTTCCAGCTAAGGGTCAAATGTGTGAACTACATAAAGTGCAAAATATCTCCTTTGTGTTTCCTCTGGCACCTCACTAACCCCAGCTCGCTGTTTGTGCCCGTTCAAATCACATTTCCTTCACAGCCAAGCAGATTACAGGCATTAATTGCCACGAGCAGCAAACCGTCAAGACGCTTCCAGCAGAAATCCATCAACGTGTCAGAGTTATTCAAGCGTTCTGACTGAGGGAAGCAGAAATTTTACAGCCTAATGAATCTAATGGAACAGATACAAATAAAAAATAACGTTTTTAACGGAACGTATTCGACAAGGCGGGAAATCAGCCTAATAGCAGACTAAGCCTTAAGTCTAGCAGAAATATTTTCACACTGAGACAATGGCAAGGACTATGGCAATTATGACATGCCATAAATATTTTCTGTTGCTATTCGTGATTGATAATCATTCAAAGCATCCCACGCAGGGGTGCGAACTGAAAAGAGAATGCTGGGATGAGGCATGAAATGTCATGAATTATCAAATCATCGAGTCAGTGTGCCTCAGGGGGACAGTAACCTGTGTTTGCTGTCTGAATATTTCCCACCAAACCACAGACACAAACATTAACACACACAGGTGAAGAAAGATGACTAATTAGCTCAAATCAAAGAAGTGTGGGCAGATCTATCATGACATGTAACAAAACATTAATAATTAGTGTTTTTAATTAGGCAGGAAGCTAATGTTCTCTTGAAAGCTGCCACAGAGCATAGAAAGGAATAACCTTTCAGATACGTTTTCAATTCATATGAACAGATGGACACATCTTGTTTCAGCTCTTTGTAAGTGCGTTTGTTTGCAGACCTAGCATTGATTTAAACAATCGCATACCGCATGCAGACATGACACGCCAAAATCGCATCCTGCCAGCATTGTGTCGACTTCACAAGCACAGGCCACCGCAAGCTTACATCACACAATTGTGCTTTTTCTTCCATGGCTTGTCTGAAACCCAGACAAACACACAGACGCAGGCGGAGTGTCTTTTCTTACCCTTGTGTGATGGGCCGACTCATATGAGTCAGACAGTGAGTGGTCATCTGCCCTAACATGCCCCCTTTTTGTAGCTTATAAATATGACTTTGAACCTGCCTAATAAAAAGCACCTCTCTATGCTAATCAGTGTCTGGTGTAGTGAATTACAATTTGGGGAAGTTTTTACTGCCACAATGAAATCCACAAAAGGATACATGCAGTGCGTAAAGTTTGGTCAAAGCATCTTAGGAGACAGAATAATTAATTTGACTATATTTACTTCAGAAATGAGAACTTGAAGTGCAGCCTATAAAGAGAACTCATCTTTGATCTCACCTCATCTTTAATGTCTTCTTGTTGCTGTGCTGTGAAGATCTCCATGGCTCCCATGAGTCTCATCATAAGCTCATCCACTGTTGTGTTGCCTTCATCACAAACACAGAACAACAATCAGACAGTTCTTCATAATTTAAGATGCATGCAAAAATGTTTCAAATGGAAAATAACTGCATACTGTATGAATTAAGGCACGTTGATCTACAATTACATTTTTATTTTATTCCATTCTTTTTGTTTGAAAAAATAAATTACTATAAATTATTAATATGAATGCATATCAGTGCTAAAAAAATGTTTATTAATTTGTTTAAATAATTCTGTTTTTATTAACAATTAAATTATGTGTGAGAATTTATTTAAATATGTTTTGAATAATTTGGCCCTCCAGAGACTAAACTGAGCCTAATTAGTTTTAGAATTAATTTATAAATTATTATATTACATAAAATACACATATATTACACAATTAATTGATTACTAATGAGAAAACTACATTTGTGACAGGGTTTTACACAAATTTGTGGAGTTCAAGCGCTGCTATTATTATATATACACAAGATTTTCGGAAATTCTGAAAGGTAATTATTCAATACTATTTCAAATCGTTTTGTTGACAGTATCATTTATTATATCTATCCATATACAAGTACATACTAAGAACATTCAATTATTCGTATTTTACCTTGAATGACATTTAAAACTTCATTTGATGTCCGTTTGCCCATGACAATTAAAAGTAATGGGAATTGGTCAGTCTTGTACGTCCGAATAGTCTGTGCAACAACACTTCCAAAGTGCCTTGTACACATCGTGAGTAGTCTAGAAAGAGAGTGAGAGAAAGGAAAGAGAGAGTCAGTAATTTAAGTGGACAGTGGATAGCCAGCCAGTGAAACTCCCCTGAACAATCACTGAGCTTAATAAGAGTACACAGCTCATCATATTAACAGACTTTAAAACCAATTCTGCTCTACGCTCAGAGGATGGTCCTTCTCCAAACACTCCCCCGGTCTGAATTAGTATTCAGCTCCCGCCGCACCGAATTTGATAGGGCAGAGAGGATTTCTTATTCCATTACAAAGACAGAACTTTAAATTAACGTTTCGCTGAAGGAAAAGGGTAGCAGGCAGACTCAGAGAGCTCGCAGTAAATGTCATAATATTAATGAATTGCTATAGAGCGAATGCAAATATAGATTAGCTTCTCTCTTCTTTTAATAACATCGGCTTTAATAACTGCAAAGTAAAATAGAGAGAGATGGAACACACTAAAGTTAGGGGCCAAGACCAGCGTGGGAGGGAAGAAAAGACCCTATTATCAGAGAACTTTATATAAAAAAAGTTGCATCAGAGGAGATGAGGAATTAGGACTCTGTGCTCTGTGTATAATTCAGTATGCATGTATAAAATAGTATGTAGTATGTATACTGTGTGCAGTAGTTATTTAGAATACACTACATGGAACAATGTATTTCTATATAAATGCACTCTACCAGATGTTCCAGTTCCAATGAAATGAATAAGGAAGTAGCAATGTCATTCGTAATCTCATCCTTAACATTAACTGCTTCCAGTTTAGTAGTTAGTCAAGTTAAAAGTTGAGACACAACATAGTTGTTTAGCATTTTTATGAAAATTATGTAGCATACTGCAGTTGAATATTGCCTATATTTCACATACTATTAAATATCAAGGGAAGTGAACTGAAAATAAGAATGACAAGAATGAAAGAAGTCAATAAAGTTAGGGTACTAAAAATAGAGTGGTTACATGGTTAACAGGACAACAGGCTTCTGTGTAACTTGAACAGATGACTAGATTCCACAGAGCTGCCAAAAAAGTTTAAACATCATACAAATAACACTTGTGTTTCCATAGGTCCCATCAGGCATTGCAGTTGGCAGTTCATTGTCACATCAGTGATGCGTAAAGAAATCTTGAAGAATGTTAAGAGTTTTCAAGGACCTCAGGGGAGTTATTTTTGATTTTCTAGTTAGTAACGCCAGGTGTTTCAAGCGTCTCATCAAGGATGGCTTTGTAATTGGAGTGACACGCTCTCGTCTCCTTCTCAACCCTCGCTGTGTGAACCGTAATATTTCCCCATCGCCTGAACCGACAGAGGTGTGGCACAGTATCAGACCATCTGCTGGGGCCAAGGGGCGTGCTCTGCTCTATGACTGTTTCCCTGAGAAAACGGTTTCTCAATCACAATGATCATGATACACAAACTATGCATTGATTTTCAATGATACAACCTCACAGCAACAATAGAAATCAAAAGAATTTTCCTAGAGTTTATGTATATTGTTATTAAGTATAGTGCTGGAAAATAGCCTTATCCGACATCTATTTGCTGTGGCTGTTGAAAAAAAACAACATTTAAAAGTTTTAAATGGTAAATATTCAGATTTTTTCCATTGTCAAAAAATCAGCTATATAAATTATCATGATCTAATGGACTGAAGAAGAAAAAAACAAAGAAATAACACTTTTTATCTGCTAGAATGCACTGTCAAAACCTTGCAGTTTTTTCTTACTTATATCAGTAACAAAGAGCACCTGTTGCACCTGTGGGTGCTAATTACATTCACTCTAATTACATTTGGGCTCTGGATTAATGCACAATTATGCTGAAAGTCTATGTGATCGGTGTCAGCGATTAGTGATTCGCAGGCTTCATACAGAGTTAGCTTTGAAAAACACTGCCAGTCACCATCCACAATCACCAGTCAGGCCTGGCTCGGGAGCGTGAGAATGAGGTGTGTGTGTGTGTGTGTATGAGTATGTCAGCGTATAAGGATGTGGGATTGTGTGTGTGTGCCTGTCTCTCTGTTCGCATTATGAATAGCCCCAGATGTTGCCCGCCTTTAATCTGTGATAGAAAGGCTCAGCTGGGGCAAAAAGCAGAAGGGGAGGGAGAGGGGTATAGAGGCAAGGCTGGACTGAAGGAGCCCCTGCAGAAGCAGGTCACTAGCTGGCCTTTCTCTCCCTGTCCGCTCCGGAGGGAGGCCTTTAGGGTGAAGCCTACTGGAAGGAAAAGTAGAGGCCTGCTCAAAAGCAAAGCCTGCTGGGACCAATCAAGAATCCATCTGCTGCCTGACCAGCTTCTCCCTTTTCTCTCTTGATTCGTTTCCTTTTCTGGCCTAACATTAATTTTAAATTATTTCTACCTGAACCAATCTGGGAGCTTAGTACAGTTTACTCAGTATCTTAAAAACCATGCACATTTGAAACCGGGATGAGTGACATATCTTAATGCTTTTTCGGGATGGGCATACATTTTTATTTTTTTACGTAGAAAGTTGCATCTGAACAAAGGTAGCGTAAAACTACCATAACTGCCATCTTGAAAGGAAGCCACTGAGTATCCCTTTGTACGGGTTTACTAAAACATTTGAAACAGGGCAGAATAGATCGTTTTTGCAACCTTAATGCTATTTTATGTGCATGTTTCTTTTCCCTCTGAGGGACAAAAGTTGCATTTGCCCAGCGACAAAATGTAAAATCTCTGTAACTGGTGTCCTGCAATGAAGACATTTTGAGGAGTGTGCTCTGTGATGGCTGTGTGTCTAACTGACCCTTTAGCGGGGCAGATTAGTGCAGATTGCCCTACTGGGGCCTCAGTGAGCAAACACGACATCTTTTGTTAAAGCCCTCTATGAGGAGAGTGTCAGAAGAGGAGAGGGGGGAAGGGAGGAATGCCTCTCATTAAGAGATCATCCATTTTGAGTGTGAAAATGCTTCCGATCCCCTCGTTCTGGATGGTTTGACTGCCATTGTGAGTGCATGCGATGAGAGAGATGAAAGGAAGGAATACGCTAAACAGTGTTACCTGGCTTTGTTAGCTTCTTTAGTAACGTCCCAGGCCCATGTGATGAAGTTCTGGCTGAGATATGACACTATGGAGTCTGCGCACATCATCTGAGAGCAGAACACGTTACTGAGGACACTCTCGTCATTGTGGAGGTAGATGGCCAGCAGTTTTCTCTGAATGACAGAAGCACAACATATACAAACAGTTAGGTATAGGTATAAAATGAATTGAGATTATGGATATGAAGAAAATTAATCTTGATGCTTATTTGTTTAATGATGTTTTAAAGATCTGGGGGGAAAATGGGCAAAGAGAAAAGCAACTGCTCCATACACTTTGCTTTGCCACAAGTGTCAGCCATATGAAGAAAGCATTCCAGAATAAAAATAAATAACTAAATAAATAAAAATTAAATGCTAATGGCCACACAAGTTATTCATTCCATATCAAACATCTAATTTTCAGAGAAAGAAAAATAGTAGTATATATATATGTGTATATATATAGGTGTTATAGATACATTTATTTAAAACTACACTTGTGCTCAAAAATTTACATCTTGCAGATTTAAAAAAGGTTAATAATTGTATGATATATATACAGTGCCTTCCACTAATATTGGCACCCTTGGTAAATCTGAGCAACAGTGACTGAAAATAAATCTGCATTGTTTATCCTTTTGATCGTTCATTAAAAAAAAAAAAAAAAGCAGAAAATTCTAATCTATCATTGAAGTAAATTAATGAAATAAATGTTTTTCTCCAACACATTAGCCACATTTATTGGCACCCAAACATTGCTACGTCCTTTTCCCAACAGCTCTGAGTTTTCTCCTGTAATGCCTGAAGAGTTTGGGGAACACCTGATAAGAGAAAAGAGAGCATTCCTTCACGCAGAAGCTCTCCAGTTCCATGACGGTGCTTCTTCTCCTTAGTTCACCTCATTCATTTCTGCAGGGTTCAGGTCAGAGGACTGGGACAGCCATGGCAAAAGCTTCATTTTGTGCTTAGTGACTAATTTGTGTTTATTTTGATGTTTGTGTTTGGATTATTGTCCCAGTGGAAGACCCAACCATAGCCTATTGTAAGATTTCTAACAGAGTCAGTCAGTTAGATTAGTTATTTGGTGGTATTTGATAGAATCCATGATGTCATGTGTCTAAACAAGACGTCCAGGACCTCCAGCAGAAATATAGACCCACAACATCAGAAACACAGCAGTATATTTCATTGTACACATGGAGTACTTTTTATCCCTGTGTTCATCAAACCCATCTTCAGTGTTTGCTGCTATAAAACTCTTTTTTTAGTTTCATCTGATCCTAGAAGCCAG
This sequence comes from Enteromius viviparus, assembly GCA_032353835.1. NCBI lineage: Eukaryota > Metazoa > Chordata > Actinopteri > Cypriniformes > Cyprinidae > Enteromius > Enteromius viviparus. The sequence goes on from JAUCNO010001819.1 coordinate 12,499,922, forward strand.
TCCCATTTGTAGTTCCAGTCCTGTCTGACAACTGAACATGCTGGAGATGGTTTTTGGATGAGCGAGGAGAATTTCTCTTAAACCCTCCTGAAAAACATGTAGGTGTAGGTAATGTAGGGACTGTTTGACAGGTTTTCTGACCCTGAAACAATTTTCTGCAATTCTCCAGCTGTGGTATTTGAAGAGTCTTTAGCCACTCAAACTCTACTCCTTGCCGTGTATTAGGATGATAGAGACACACTTCCTCTTTCAGGCAATTTCCTAAAATTTTATGTTGATTGGAAATTAATTAATTATTAATTATTTTCCTGATGGTGAAAATGGAAATATTCACTGCTCTAGCTCTTCTTAAAGCCACTTCACTAATAGGTGAAGCTCATGTATCTTTTTCTGAACATCATAAATATATTATTTGTTGCTTTCCCCCCCATTGTGTTGATGATTAAGGGAATTTGGGCTTTCTTTTCCCTCCTATACATATTTCTGTGAAACAAGAAACTGGATAATTTCATTTTCATAATCACCCTGGAGTGCTCACAATTGTGAATATGAATGGGAATATACTTAAGAGATATTTTACGCATAAACCCTATTTTCAATTGTTTTACTTGATGATGGGTCAGAATTGTGTGAATTGTTTTAATGAAAGATCAAAAGGATAAACAATGCAGATTTATCTTCACAGCCACCTTTGCTCAGATTTACCAAGGGTGCCAATTTTAGTGAAGGGCACTGTACTGTAAGTTCAAGAACTATAAAAATACCATTGAATGTTCATTAATCAAGTACTCTTGCTTATTTAACAGTGCCAGCTGACAATCTTATTGAATGTGTGAAGAAGAAGGACCATCAGAAGGTAAGAGCATCATTTGCTTTTGGGAGACGGCTTTTTTAATAGCTTGCATGCACATACACCTATTATTTGAGTAGGTTTTGGACGCTGTGTTTTGACAGTGATTTAATATGCAAGAGAGCGATCTGTGTGTTTTCGTTAAATGTTCACTTGGCCTAAAGGATATTCTGTCGTCTCTAACGCAGGACTGACCTCACCATTAAATGTCAAGTATCTTGCAGAGCGGAGGCGGAACCAGATAAATGATCCTGCATATTCTCTTGACCTTTCACTCGTTCTTGGTTTCTATGGTGACCAAACAGGCTTTCTCTAGAATGATAATCTCTCACACCCAGCCCAAAACCTGTTCCCACTCGGTACAGAGAGCAGAAGAGGGGACATTTTAGATATAAATGAGGGTTTTTAGCATGTTGTAGTGAGCAACGACATACAGTACACAGCGTCTCTGCCGATGTTTTTTCTTTAAACAAGCATCTCTCTGCCCTTACAGCTGGACCATAGAACATTAGAAGAGAGTTTTATGCCCAAACTCTCTCTGGTATATATAAGAGCCCTGGCAAGTTTCTGACAGATTTTGGGCTTTATCGCATCGAAGGGTCCTTTGAAAAACTAGCATGTTTGCTATCAGCCTCCAGCCAACCTCCTTAAGCACGTCACTAGATTTCGTTTGAATAGCTCAGTACTTTTTTGGCACTTTGCAATATTTACTAAGACTTTTAAGACACAGATCAGGGTACCATGTGAATTCCCATAATGATGCTCTTTTTGGTTTTCTGTTGTTTGGGATGTTTATCTGTGTTTGTTTGTATGACTGGAAGCTTTTTCTCTGCAGTTGAAGGAGCTGCATAAGAAGGGGGCTGACCTGTGTGTGCAGGACCCTGTGGGCCGGACCCTGCTGCACTATGCTGTGGAAGTGGGAAGCAAGGAAATCGTCAAATACATCATTGATAACGGTAAAATGACTACCACTGGCATAGACAAAAAAGCTTTATTTGTGCAATTTTTATTTTATTTTGTTTAGCAATCAATTTCAAAAAGCTGCAGAACAAATTTCAAGCTTCCAATCCTTTAGATCAGCAGGTCTCTATGATTATAAGAAACATATTGTGGTGTGTCCATATTTCTGACTGGTGATGTTTGCTTTCATTTGCTGTTTTGTGTGTTATCTGTAGTGTGTGTGTGTGTGTGTGTGTGTGTGAGGGGTGCTATGTGAAGCAGGTCATCTCTCTCTCCCACGCAATCTTTTTACAGCTCTTCATTAAGCAGCACACCATCACCTCAGGACACATGCTTTAGTGTGGTAGCAAGGTTTGATTTTTTTTTTTTTTTTTTCTCCACAGCACCCACCGATATTCTGGATGTAATGGAAAGAGAAAAGTAAGTGTCATTCTGAATGCCATTTTTATCTGTTGCCAGTAAAAGTTTAAATTCTATTTTATGTTACTGTGGTCAGGAATGCCATGCTTTCTTAGGAATTATTTTAAGTTAGCAGGCATTTTAACAGCCTCCGACTTTCTTATGACTTCTTTGCTCTCTATGTATCCCCCTCTCTCTCTTTCTCTCTTTCTTATTCAGTGGAGAGACAGTATTGCACAAAGCGGCCTCGTTGTGTCAGAGAACAATCTGTCATTACTTAGTGGAGGCGGGAGCATCTCTCATGAAGACAGACTTACAGGTGAGATAGATATGTAGAGAAATGCACTTTGTTTATGGTTGATGCATAAAGGGTTCACTTAAAAATGAAAATTAATTTAATCAGTCTGATGTGATTATAAACCCAACACTTTGTTAATATTTAAAACACAAATTAAATAGATTATATTTTGTTTAGATACATAAAGTGATCTTATACTGCGTATTAAAGGAACATGTCACTTAAAAAAAAAATAGGCTAATTTTCCAACTCCCCTCAAGTTAAACAGTTGAGTTTTTGAAGTAGCCGATCTCCAGGTCTGCCGAGAGCACTTTTAGCTGTAGCTTAGCATATATAATTGAATCTGATTACACTATTAGCATCTCACTCAAAAATGACCAAAGAGTTGATATATTTTGACTCCTCTGTCCTAGTTATATTGTGTGCAAAGCCTGACAGAAAATTTTAAGTTGTGGTTTTTTTCAAGGCCAATATGGCTAGGAACTATACTCTCATTCTGGTGTAATAACCAAGGAATTGGTAAGCCAATAAAAAAAAAGTGCTGTTATAGTTAAGACTTGGATTAAATGGCTTGATACATATGGATTTGTTATACAAAGCCATTAGTACCTTGTTGGATCTTCTATGTTACTTGGCCTTTCAGTGAAATAACAGAAAACTCTTAGGTTTCAAAAAATATCTTCGTTCATCTTTCAAAGGTTAACCAAAGTCTTATGGGATTGGAACAACATGATGGTGAGGAAATGATGATAAATTCCTTTTAATGTTCATAGTTCATAGTTCACGACCAGGTCTGGTGGTTTTCTTAACAAAAATTATTAGATTGTGTTACTGATACACTTTCCTTCAGAGTTTACTCCCTGTTTGTACTTGATATGAGAATTTAGGAAGGAATAATTTGGATACGTTCTGAGTACAGATCCAAGCCAAGCCGCTTCTCTGTAGACGTTTGTGGCTTTTGGATCTCTCTCATTTTGGCTACAGCCTCTAGCTGGTCTCCATCCCTGAACGTCTCTGTACTCAACTGCTCTGTTACTCAGTGCTGACTAAGACCTCCGCATGAAACAAGGAACCATTCTTCCCCCCCAGCAGCCCACCCTCTCCCCCGCTCACGTCCACAGATCCAGCCAAGAGACTCAAGAACTCCTGCAGCACTTCTGATTGGTGTACCGCAAAATTACACACAGCTGTAGACACACTAGACTCTCATTACTGCCTCTCTTCTTTTCAGAAGAAACATCAATTTAAAAACTACTTGTTTGAAGAGATCTGTGAGGGCATGATTTTCCACAAAGCACAGAAACCTCATTTGAGGTTAGAACTTTCTATCGCTTATGCGCACTTTTTTTTTGCTGTAGTTTTGTACCTTTGCACCGCTGGGCCTCAGTGTAGCGGTCTCCTATAAAGCTCACAGCAGTCTAACCGACCTTTCCAGCTCCCATCTGATAAATGTGTGAGACGGCACTGATTGAGTCTCCTGGGTGCCGATGGACTCCAGTCTGTCTGACAGCCTTCAGTTCTATCTGTGTAATTATCAGTAACTCATGAGCTGTTGAGGGAGATGAAATGTGTAGAGTCACCAGTCTAAGACGATCTGAGAGCAGACCAAAATGGAGATTTTTCTCTTCAGAGGATATCCCATGATTTTCATCTTCCGTATTCGTTGAGACTTTACTCCTTTTCTCCTGACAGACTCAGTCTGAACAAGACCAGATTTAGCGCTCCCATTTTCGTGGACTGTAGTCTGTTGCGATTTAACAGCACCATCAGCACATTTCTGCTCTGCTTTTCTTCTGTTTCCATCAGATCCATCATTCAATCCAGGAAACATCAAATCCAGAATAGAGTGCCTCATCGTTCGTTGCCCTGTGATAAAGCACACTCCTCCTCTGACTCCCTCCCTCTCAGTTCCTTTCCTCTGTTTCTCTTGTACATTCTATCCATCTTTGTCTTTATATAATAAGCATCACCATTATACTTTCCATCATTTTTCTCCTTCGTGACTTGTATTAGGATGAATGCTGGTTTTTAAAAGCACTATAAATGTATGATTATATTTCTCTTGGGCATGCCCTGCAGGAATCAGGCTCTTAACCAAGTTTTTTTTCCTCCTGTGTAACTCGTCTCTTTTAGTTGATCATGGCTAATATTCTCCATTGTGACTCTGTAGCTTTTGACAGTTTTTCCAGAACTGCCTTTGTTTGCATCTGAAAGGCTGAAAATGGAGGGATGCAGCACCGCGCTGGAAGTTGCGCAGTATGAAAAGGTGCTGGTGGCCAGTCGTACTGTACTCTCCTGAACAAAGGCGGCTTCATCTGTGAAAGCCAACAATGAAAGCGCCTGGCGGGCAGTTTGAGTGCTCTGAGCTCTGTCCGACAAGAACAGTCCAGGTCTTTCTCTCACTCTTTGCACCAAGCCTGCCTGCAATTAACAACAATTACTGTTGAGCAATGCTGGCAACAGCCACACAGAAAAGAGGGGCGTTTTCTGAGAGAACGTGTTTACCATTAGAGGCTCAGTGCAATCTTTGATTTCCATTTTTAATTGTCCATGAAGACATTGTCTAAAAGAAACGGTCTCTAATTAGGGCCTGGAGCAACCATAGATGTTCTCTGTGTATTTAGCTTCAGTTCTCGAAGCGTGTTCTTGAACTTCAGTTTGTGTTTGTAATCAGAGTCTCAATGGAACAGAGGGCAGTTCTAAATATATACACACTGTGCACGTGTTTTGCTAGTACTTATGTGTTTTTAAATGTTTAAATCCTAAAATAAGCAGTATATGGTTGAAAACAATGAATATTTGTGATAATATGACAAGCGCGTCCGAAAAGCGTGAGAGCAGATTTGAATTCAGCAGTTGATGATGTGATGCACTAGGTTCTAATCACACCGGAGTGATCGTACGCGCAGCCGTGGATTAGAGCGGATGGACGAGCTCAATACATGCGCAAATGCCACCAATTGACTTTCACTCTTTCAGCGTTCTTCTCACGCATACACTGTTATACGCGGACAGGCCTGCATGCTGACAGGGTGCACGGCTGTCCACCAGCCCTCCTGATGAAGAAAATGGCGTAATGCACACAGCCGAAGTATACATAGGCCTTACAGCTGGTGCAGCATTTGCTGTAGGCAAGTTTGTTTAGGTATTCAGCCTGACTCTGTTTCATGTAATTAATTAAAATAGTTTAATTTCAAAAAGATGATTACAAAATGCACCTAGATTTTTTTTTTTATGATTTTGTGGAATAAAATAAATTTTTTCCCAATATATTTTATCATTGAGGATTTGTTTTTTTAAAAAGTCTAAAAATCTTGCCTCGATCTCTTGAACCCAGTGTCTCGTCTCATCTCGTCTCATGGGATAAGTGTCTTGTCACACCCCTAATATATATATATAGCCGAAATTAGTAGTCTTATAGTTGTTGCCACAGTTCTTTGGTCTCTGTAAAATATATCCTTTTTATTAACACCTCAAGCATTTATGTTTAGGCTTAACATGTCTCTTTATTTCCAGGGCGACACTCCAAAGCATCGTGCCGAGAAGGCGAAAGATGCAGAACTTGCGGCGTATCTCGAGAACCGCCAGCACTACCAAATGATCCAGCGTGAGGACCAGGAGACTGCAGTTTGACCTTTAACCTCTCACCCTTCACCTCAACCAGTGTCCTCCTTTTTGTGCCAAAATAACAGTAACCAAAAAAAAGTATCGCTAAACCCATCGTAGGTTCTCTGGACTGCAGTGGGGGTGATACATTCCCAGAGAGGGAAGATGTTCGCACACTGAACTGTCTCTAAAGAGAGGTCCCAAGCTTTCATCATCCTTCTCTGAATGACCTTTTGGACTTAATGTCTTTCATTTCATCGCACTGCCAAAACATAGACTTAGAGTTTATATGTATGAGACCGAATGCATTTCCCTCTATGTTAGTGCACTCATCAAGCTTGCTTTTCTAGTTTGACGATGCTGAATGTTAAATGAATACGGTGAGGATTTAAAGATGCATGTGTTGGTGTCTTTCTCCAAATTCGTGTCTGTCTGTATCTGGAGCATTCACTGTAGCCCTGACTTCACAGCTAGGTTCAGTGCTCTCTTATGGCTGAATATTAATCAGGTTAGTGGTACAGACATGAACCGGAACCAACATTTCAATTAGCTGACTTATTTCCTAAAGACAGTAGAGCCATTAAATGACATGTTGTTAATATATAATGTAACGTTTTAGATTGCCCTGCACTGAAAGAGTTCAGGTTGTTTCAAAGATAGGAATGTATTCTGAGGTTCCCGATCTGAGGTATCAGATATTTTTTAGGTGTGTTATTGGAAGGATTTGGCATTTTCATAGATTTCTGTGCTGTTTCTAATAACATTCGGTACTGTAAATGTATGCGAGTAGCTTTCTGTTTAAGAGGCATTTGCACTGTAGCTTTGATCGCCTTCTTTATTCTATACTCTGGATTTATAATTGATGTACTGAAATATAGCTTCTTTCCTACAATATTTTTAAGTAAATAGATGTTTATATAATTTGTAGCTCTAAAAGATGTGTTGTCATGTTTGTATAAAACTCTGTAAATTAGATTTTGGTTTACTGGAGGTGAGAACAGATCTCTCTGTGATCTCTCATTTTCTTAAACCTTTGTGATAAAACAACGCACTCTACAAGAGTTTATCGTTTTGTTTTGTATTTTTTTTTTAGTGCTGATGTCTTAATGCAGATTCAAGATTTTAGGATGCTTATATTTATTTTCCTAAATCATTATATATTGAAATTCATTTGGCCTTGAAAGCATACATATTTAATAATATTAGTAATTTATGACTTATTTCAATTATTTACATTTATAGGGTGAAACTCTTCTCTGTCTAGAGAGTTGCTACTTCATTAATGATATGACCTACTGGTTTCAAAGTTCTTTACAATGTAATTATACAGTATGTATGCATATTCATATTGTAAATAAGTAACACACTGTTCGGGTGAACACACTAGCATCTTTAGTGCTTTTCATTTGCTGTTAGAAATGCATTTTCAGCACTCTTTATTGTCTTCTTTCTTTGGAAGGCATCCATCCATCCATCCATCCATCCATCCATCCATCTATCTCACCCTTTTACCCAGGCAGCTGTTTGACAGGAGCCTTGATGAACGAGATTATATGAATGACATCATATGCCATAAACACTGAACTCTTTCAATAAACATGTGAATACATCTAAATCATCTAAACATCTAAATTCCCCCAATATTTTGTATTTTTTCGTTCTTTTCATATCCCATCTGAGAAGAGTAATGGTTTCATATAGTTTAGACACCGGTTCACAAATGCATTCTGGGAGAAAACAAAGCTAGCAGATGGGCTAACACTGTAATACTGTTGAGCTTTTTACTCAATCACGCCAAATTCATTCCTTTACTGAGGAATTTAGATCATTTAATTTTACTGTTTGAGATAAACAGCCTACAGGAACCTCTCGCGCTCACAGTGATTGAAAGGATTAAGACACAATTCTGTGAGTTTTGAGGCTTTCAATTACTTCATAATTATCATAATCCTAAAACTAGAGTTTGTCAGGCTAATAGGCAGAACAGATGGCATGGATTTGCCACGAGTGTTTGAATTCATTCATCAACACTTATGTACTCTGGCAGTTAAAACAAGCTTTAGTGTCGCTTAAATCTTAGAATTCAGTTGTACTGAGTATATGATATACATTCAGATTGTAACAGCATTGTATTTCTTCTTGTTTAAAATATGTTAGAAATTTGCTGCCGTGCTTTTTTTTCTTCTGTAAAACATCTAATTGATTAGGCCTTAAATTACTGACGTGATCTACAGATGTATCCACAATTCCATACCTGATTATGAGCAGTGGGAGTTGTTTGACTGGCATGATGATGTTCCACTGCATGAACTCCAGTTTGAAGTGCCGTGGACTGCATTTAGCATATCATTTCTATAAGGCAAGTGAGAATTGCTTTAGATCACTGTTACTTTTCATTTAGTCTGGTTTTACGATTTTGTCACCCAGACTTTAATGATATGGTTGTTTTATTTTGGTGTTGATCCATTTACTCCGTGGCACACTCAGAAGAGATTGTAAGTGATGCTGGCAGCATCATATTACCCTTCGCTCTGCCCTGCTATGATTTATTTTTGTCCGACCAACAGATCATGATTATGGTTCTGTACAGTGCTTCATTATAAATAATTCATACGTTTTCTCAAGCAGCTATTTACAGCTGGACCTTACATGTCCTTCCATTATCTTATTAAAACCAAGTTTTAGATCCATAGCTTATTTCAGCCTCTCTATTCATCAGCAATACTCTATTTTTGCCATTAAATACATTTCCTAGTTTTCTTCATATAGTGGAGACACTACTGAAGTAAATTCCATGTTCAGTATTTCATCTTCACACATTTTTTACAACATTACTTAAGAGATTAGATTTTCCAAGAAATCTTACTTTTTTATTCTTATGTGGAAATCTTTCTTTTACTTTCAAAGGGCAAAGCAATGTAATATGTATGTATTTTGAATTTCTAAATGTGTTTTGTTGCTGTGTATTTCTTGCTCAATTAAGCTCTTAAGCCTTTAGCCATCATTGAGATGCATGAAAGGAGTAAGAAAATGAAGAACTGCCTCTTTCGTTGAGTTACAGGGAAAAAGATCTTGACCTTGATCTTGAAGACACTGACACTAATTTGTGTCTAGTTTTAAGGGTTTTTTGTTTTTTTGAGTTGCAGTGCAATTCAAGGCTAGGATTTGTTAGAGGTTTTTATAAGGAGAAACGGAAAGCATGGGTTCCAGTGCAATACATTGGGTTTTAAAAGATGTTTCATGAATATTTTGTTCTTTAATGTAGTCAGTATTTATCTCTTCACTGAATTTATTCTGTTACTGTCTGGTTAATGAAATAATAAAGCATACTGAATGTTTCACACTGAATAGCAAGGTCATTCTTACAACACCTATGAATAAGGATTTTAAAGCATATTTGGGATTCATTGTAAAGAATTGTGAGATCTGATCCACCACTCATAAATGTTTTATCTGTGTCCCTTATACTTGAGTATATTGTCTTCATGTACGATGATTAAATGCTGTGGCTGGTAAGGTAAGATTTTAAGGTATTTATTTTGTTTTCAGTAAGTATTTTTGTTTATATCAATTTTGAAGTGTTGTCTCGACAACATTTTTTTTTTTTTTTTTTTGAGGAGGCTGTGAAAAATGTATATTGTTTTGCATTGCATTCAGGTCTCCCTCTAATCCACAGATGGATGAATGCGAGGCTTTTGCAGTCTGGAACAGCTCTGTGCTGTTTTCATTTTAATGTATTAACAACATTTCACTCAGACTCTGATACAGAGTTTCTTTTCGTCTCTGCAGGAGTGAGCTGCCGGCTCAGAGATGAGAGGCGGTTATTAATAAGAAAAATGCAATTCCTGTCCCTGGCTGCAGCCAGTCATGATATCCGTCATTGAGTTATCACCATATATGATATGAATGTAGAATCCTGATGATGTGCAGACTGATCCATCGTTCAGTGACTTGCATTGTTTTGTTGAGTAGTCATAGCTAAGCTCGGCTCTTTGCAATATTTTATTTATTCATTTATTTATAACCCTAACATACTGTATTCATCATTTTTCTTATTTATGATTGCGTTATTTTTTTGGGGGGGAAAATTATATATATTCTTTTTTTTTAATTATTTATAAATAAATATATATTTAAATGTATTTATATATATATATATATAATAGATAAATAAAATAAAGAAATAACAATTTATTAATGAATATATATTAATGAATACATCCCATACTAATGTAAAACAATTTTGTTATTTATTTTTTTTATTTATCTATTTTTTCAGGTTGTGTAAATTAACATTATTAAACACAGTTTGAATGAGCATGAATTAGCTATAAACAAAAATGCATAAATCAACATTAACCTAGATTTACAAAATGCTGTAATTGCTGGCCACTCTTAGTTTATGATACCTAACATTAAAAAATGACACCTTGCTTTAAACTATTACAACTATTTAGGCTTCTTACCTTCTTAATAGAATAATATCTTCACTTATTAGGGTGCTTCGGAATTGTAAACTTGTTTAAAGTCATTGCAGTTGTCTTTCATTATGTATTTATTAGTTTTTGGAGTGAAAAAGGCCATCAGCATGTGTATGTGAGAGGAAGTCCATTCTTCTGGTCCTGCTCCAAGTGACCCCAGCGTTTTAAATAATCACAACATGAATAGCGGCTACTTCTGTCATAGAAAGCACAGACTTCATCCTTAACTCTTTAACCTTTTCACGGACGAACACTCTTGCTGGTTCACCCTTTGCCTATTTGGAAAGCTTTCCCATGAGTTCCCGTTGATCTAAAGGAGCAGAGAGTGGGGAGAGGAGGAGCCTTGGGGTTTTGTTGATCATTTGTGGTGGCTGTGAGCTGCCTTGTATTCAAGCAGTGATTGTTCCATCTGGTCCTCTGTTGTGAGACAGAGGTTTCTCTGTGGAGAGCGGGGGGGAGGTCTTGCCTTTTCAGGTTGCTACAAAACACATAGCCTGTGTAAACCTCTCAACCCGCTCTTTCTTTCTTTTTGTTCCTCACCCCGCTTTGATTTCCTCCATCACCCCCCGTTTTCCCTGTGGTCTGTTTAGGGCTCTTGAAGCGGATGTGAGAAATGGACAGTACTTTGCATACAGAAGTATCTTATTTATATATTTAGTTATAGAGCCTCTAATTGAGGTTATTTTAACTGCCTCTATTTAAACATTTTCCTTTTAAATGTTTTAGGGGGAAACAGTGCAAAACCCTTTTTTCATGCATTTGTTTGATTTTTCAGAAAGTATTTTTTTTTTTTTTTTTTGAAAGAACACAACCAAAATACTGTTTCTTTTATAACAGTTTATATTTGTATAAAATACATTCCAATTGCTATAAATATTAGTTTAAGTTTTTTCTTCTACACTGAGCCATACATCTCCACTTCAGTCGTACCTGCACACAACAACTTAATATGTATATTCCTGTCTATAATCTGAAGGTTTTTACAGAGGGATTTATTCAAATATAATTTGCTTGATAATATAGCCTACAACATTTTGTATGAAACTTGTATAAAAAAAAAAAAAACTGTCCAAATGTATTGTTTTCTGTCTGTTCTAAGCATTTTCTAAATTATGGAGAAACAAAATGAGATTCTGACTTCACTGATTTGACATCCAGTGTTTAGATTGTTCATATAGAAATGTATGCAAATTAGCACATATTTCATTAAATAATGCATAATTTGCATATTTAAACTTAATAATACAAAAAGAGGTTTGCCATTATTAATGTAATCAATCAACTAGCTATGCTAGTTAATATTGTTACCCTGTTCACCTGCAGTGTCTCGCCTTAAAATAAAAGCTATAACTTACTTGTGATCAAATCCATTTAATATACGTAATGCGTGTTGGCTATTACTGCCATTATTTTTTAAAGCAAGATCTACAGAAGATGTGCTCTGACTGAAATGTAAAGCCTATAAACTCAATCAATTTTAAATGTTATCTGACGCTTAACATCCTTGTAGTTTGCAGTCATTTTTTTAGAGGTGCCATGTATGTGTTGCTGTAAAGTGCATGATTGTGCGACAAGTGTGTGTTTGTACAGTTAGAGTACAGTATGTGAACGCTGGAGAATGGCTTTATGGGTAGAGTTGGCTCAGGTCATTGTATGTGTTCTGTTCTGGCCTGTCTCAGCCTGCAGAGAGATTGTTTATCTGACTGCACCATTTGTCCTATTGAGCCGCTGTTTCCTGCCCTTAGGGGTCTACACACACGTTCACAAATACACCCACATGAAATCACACAGCAGGCAAAAAGGAAGAGAATCTATAGCCTCTGAAAACATTTTAGTTGTTTAAAACGATTTAGCAGTAAAAACAATAATATACACAAGAAAAAAAGTACTTTTAAAGTCAGAAAGTACTTTTATGATTTAAAGCTAGCTGTTGTTTGGAAATCAGGAGATTACTGTGTTCATTAATACTATAGAAAATGTGTAATCTTCAGACTCAAACTGTCCTGTTTTTATTTGTGTAGGTAAGGCTAAACTTCTTAGTTTGTATACATTACATTTCCATTGATTTTGTTCTGAGGAACTTTTTAAAAGTATTTCATTGCATATAGCCTAGCCTACAGTACTGAGTACTGAATTTCTATTTTTTAGACTATATTATTGATCTTATTATATCGTCCAATGATCCAATGATTATTTATTTTTTTTGGTTACAGTACAAGTCTCATGGCTGTGCCTGAGGTCTATTGACTGAGGCTGACGTGGGCTGCGACGTCACGGCGGGGTTAATTTAAATGGGGTTCAAGGAGAGAGAAGCGGATTAAATTAGTTTGGGGGGAAACAAAGAGCCGGAGCGACGCATAAAGGCGGATTCTGGAGAAGAGTTCAGCAAGACTTTTCAGTTCTCCAGTGTGGAAACTTTCAGTACAGAAAACAAGTGAGTTCAGTTTGCTCTTTTCACATCAACAGTTGTTATCTGTCCGGTACATGACTTATCTGTTTGATTTACTCCGTTAAACATTTTAAAAGTGCTCTTGGAAAGTTAGAAAGCAAAAAAGTAAAGTGATTTTTTTTTTCAAGTGATATACTCTTAGGACCCGTAGACCCGAAAGAAATGCGGAAAACACATTTTTAAAAGTTTATTTTTCTGAGGACTGTTGATCTTTTAAAGAACATCATTTAGATAGGCTAAACCTCCAGTACACTGGACGTATTTAATACTCTTGATTTGGTCTGAGGGGCTTTGTTTTCCATAAATTAAGATAACGTTATCTTAGGCTACTAGATGTTCTGTAGCGCTCTTGCAGTGTAGGAAACCGACGTTTATCCAAGGTGAAATTATATAAAGGAAAGTGGAAGTTATACATTTCTGCGTATAAATGTAAGAATTTGTATAGAACATATGATAAACTCATAAATTATTATTATAGGCTATATATCAATGGCAATCTCTCTTTCTCTTTCAACAATTTACTATGGATTATACAAAACTACTTGAATATACAATTTTAATAGAAATAGAAAATGTAAAAAAATATTTAAATTGGTTGTGGACAAATATAAGATTTTTCCCTATTTTAAGTATTATTGTATTAGTACTATAGACTGTTGCAAAACCTTTTATCAAGAAATGCATTTTTGGGCATCATTAGGCATGTTCTGGGTTGGCTTGCCTCTCACTCACAGTCAGTGTGCCCAGGTGCTGTGTGTATAGGCTATTTTGCAAAAAAAGTTTTTGCACAAGCCAGGTGGTGGTCTAAACTAACCAATAGTGTTGAAGAGATGCTTATCGGTGTTATAAGTGTCTTATTTTTTGGCGTATTTCAGTCTGACTAAAATGTAAATAGTACATCAAGTATTTTAATTTCTGATTTGTGTGTGTGTGTGTGTGTGTGTGTGTGTGGCAGCAGCTAATACCTTAAATGGAGAATCACCATAATTCAGTTCTGTTGCTCAAATCCTGTGTGTGTGTGTGTGTGTTTGTACAGGCATTTGTGGTTTACGAGAACACAAATGTGTATAATGACATGGGTACTACGACGTAAACATGATTTATGAGGACACTTTCTGTGTCCCAGTAAAACAAAGGCTTAAAAAACATACTAAACAGTGTTTTTTGAAATTAAAAAAATGCACACAGTTTCCTGTAAGGGGTAGGTTTAGGTGTAGGGTCAGTGTAGGACAATACCACGTACAGTATAAAAAACATTACGCCTCTGTAGAGTCCCCGTAAACCACACATGCACGTATGTGTGTGCGAGCTTTAGGGATCATTGTGCATTTAAGGCTCTTGGCTTCATTCACTCCCTCTCTCTCCTCTTGAATAGAGTGATTAAAGTGAGTACGGTCAAAGGGTGCAGGGCAGAAAGGAAGAGGACCGCGTTCCATCTTTTCTTCTCTTGCTCTTTCAGAGACCCTTTTCACCTGACCTGCATTCTGACCTGCCCCCCTACTCTTTCATTTATTTTTCTTTAGACACTTTCAGGGCCTTTTCATCCCAGAGTGGGACTAAGACATTGCAAAAAATGCACTTTTTTTGAAGGGATTACACATTTGGAGCTATACCACTTCACAGCACTTCAGCAAAGTTGTAAACATTCAACCTCTTGGCCTCTGCCCCGTAAGCATTTACTGTAGCGCAGAGAGAGGGGGATTGTTCAGGTCAAAACACTGTGATCAGATAAAATAAAACAGACAGTAAGAGAGAGAGAGAAAAAATAGGTAACATGATTGTTAACCAGTTCAAATAAATAATTCTGGGTGGTGAGCACAATGCGTATTATACATAGATATTTTATTATTTATATACAACACTATTCAAGTTTTGTTAGAGAGTGAGTTATGCATTAAAGGGGTTATTTCACCTGACCACAAAGAGAAGGGAGTGTGTTTTAGAGCGATATTACAAAGTCTTCTTGCCCTTTGCATAGTAAAGATATGTTTTTAACTCAGCTTCTGGATATATGAGTGTATGTCCTCAGTCACTGATTTCTCTTTAAGAAGCACAGATGGAGTTACATGTTATGTTTTGTGTGTGTGCCTCACTAACTCTGAACTCTCAGATTCACAGGCCTCCAGTGCTATGCTGGTCACAGTTTCTGTCAGAAAGCATTTGGTGTAACACTTACCTAATGCTTCACAGCACTGGACTGGTGACAGCCTTTGTGTGCGTGTGTGTGTGTGTGTGTGTGGACATCACCCAGCTGCACACGCCCATCAGAAAGAATGATGGGAGACTCACAGTGATTTATGACTGCTAGCCTTAGACCTGTGTGTGAGTATATCTTGTGCCGAAGTGAACTTAAAACAGCTGTTTTTGGTTTGAACACTGTCTCCAGACGTCTCTCCTCCCCCGTGTCCGTCTGTCAGTCTGTCTCCCCGCGGTTTAGATGACTGATAAAGCCAGTGCTGACTTGAACTCCCTCTGCACTGTCTCAAGACATAACGTGCTGTACCAGCTCAGCCTTTAGGGCCTGCTTTGCCTCAGACTTAATGAAAGCACCTCCGTTTAATATAGTCTTTACAAAAAAAAACGCAGCATTCATAATGGAGTTTAAGAGTTGCTGAAAGGAGAGACTCCAAATGGAAATCTGTAATTGAAAAGTGCCACTGATAAGCGTGAAACTGTGCCATATGTCTGACTATGAGTGAAGTGGGTCAGAGCTTTGTGTTGTTTTCTCTGCTATGGAAATGAGTTTGAAGTCCAGCTGGTTGCGCGGCGAGGGACTCGCACACTCAAGCGCTGGGTGCTGGAACGCTCTGAAAAGATGTGAGGGGAGGAGAGAGGACCAGAGAAGGGGAGAGAAGAGAAACCGTGTGTGTCCAGCGGTCCCGCATTCCTCTGTGCTTGTGATAATGGAAGCCCCATGGCGTATGATGAGTGAGTAAGGCCCTCAAAGAGTGTGTGTTTCTGTGAGAGGAATGGGCCTTTTAAAGGGCTTTCTACCCTCAGAGTGTGTGAGGTGTGTGTGTGTGTGGACCCAGCGGGTCAGAACAGCCTCGTTAGGATGTCTGGAACACCCCCTCCCCATCATTCACACACATATCCCACAAAGAAGACTGCCTGATGAGAGATTTCGGAGAAAGGTCAGAGTAAAAAGGTGAGGAAGGGGAATTTTTTTGGACCCTGAGAGGGGGTGAAGACATTTTTGGGCCAGGAAAATGGGGGTTGGGGCGCTTGAGATTTGTGTTTTTCTGAGAGAGGTTAGTCACGCTCTGCTGAGCGGCTGACACTTAATTACTGTTTGGAGGGAGTTGCAGGATTTACTGGGTCAACAGAATATTTTATAAACGGCTTTAGAAGAGCATTTAGTGTCTGAGACTGAGAGATGGAGGGAGAAAACAGAGGTAGAAAGCATTTTTACTGCCTCTGCTTATGGTGACCTATAAAGGTCTGGCGCCTAAGTGATGAGGGATGGCGTTTGTGCTGGGACAGAAGTTTGAGTTGGAAGTTACGGCTGAGAGATAGCTCAACCACAACGGCAACAAGAGCGGCTAGAAGACATGTGATCCGATGGGCCCTCCCAAGCAAATGAATGGACGGACGGACACTTGGAGTGCTGTGAATGGAAAGTGGTCTAGTCAGAATGAGAGACTTGTTTGGGCCTAATAGATGCTTAATTATCCTCAAAGATGATACAATACTGCTTTTCATCAGTCTGGCTAATTCTGGCTGCTTCGAGTATGGCGTCTTACAGGGACCGTCCTCTCTTTCAACAGGAGATCAGCTTTTGTTACCGTTAATTGCTTTTCCTACTAACAGAACTCTAAACCGGGATGTCGTCTTATTGACAAAAAAGTCACTCCCACACTGATAATGGTGCTGAGTTGTTAGTAAATGTGTCTGTGGGAAGCTGGCTGATGTGTGAATGTGCATTCTGTAATCTGTGTGGGTCCATATGTGAGTGTACGTCTCTGCGTGAGCTGCTGCTTCAGTCCTCTTGCCTTCACATTCACGGAGCGTTCCGGAAGAATGGCATCCCGCGGCGCTGATTCCTTTCTCTTCAGACAATACGCTCCTACTATCTCACAGCACGCGGGCGAATCATCGCCATGGAGATCACAAGCAGAGGCTAAAGTGTGCGCTCACGCAGCCAGAGTCACAAACACAAAACCCATATAAACAGATCTGTGTACATGGAGAAACCCTTACTTGAGATGATCCAAGCGAGACTGAAAAAGCTTTTTCTGAGAGAAAAATGTGTAAATTGGCACCTACCATTCGCTGTGTAAATGCAAATAAACATCCCACCGTTGTCAGCGCTGTGGGGTCTTGGGCTTTTTCAGTTTTTAATGCTGACATGTTGAGAAGCAAAAGAGATTTATTAATTTACACCATTTATACACAGCTGAGCAGAGGCAGAGAGAAAAGGCAGATGTGAGTCTCCGGAGCCGGATACCAGCAGGACAGAAGGACACCTTTATAGACACATGACAAGTCTCTTTCTTTAGAGTGTGAATGGATGTTAGTCAGGGCTGCAAATGTTCTTGTGTCGTTGTGGATGTTTATGTTTCCTGATTCGAAGCAATAAGGTAGTGCAGTGGTGGTGCTTACGGTGCCAAGAACGCCGTGTTATCATAATTCACCATGTATTCTCCCATTTCAGTAGCTGTTGCATCATACTTCTGTGTGAGGTGTTTGTGTGCCATTTCTGTGGGCGGCTGGAAAAATGTAAGCACTGTTGTTACATTATAATCTGGTGGCAGTGATAGCAGAGAATCACGCAGACCTTCAGCATTATGACCTTTTGTGTTTGCATGAGACAAGTCATTTTAATGCCAGTCCATTGAATTGAGTCAGTGAAGCTCTAATTAATCATTCTGAATGATCACGCTTATCGGCTCCATTCGTTCATCTCTAATTGGGATTTTGAAATATTAAAAGGGCGAAGTAACTCCTCAGCATAGATGGCTCGATTACCGTCCTGCCCTTTGATAACAGTACTTGTGCCAGAAACTGTTCAGTCACTGAAAACTGCAATTTTGCTCTGCAGCAGCTGATGATTCTGTGTGTTTTTCAGGATGCGTGGCCTGTTTTCCACCCTCATCGTGGTGCTGGTGGCCTTCATGATCGTGACCACAGAGGCTGCGAAAAACAAGAAAGGTATAAAATATTGCAAGGGAGCTTCTCTCCCCCGTTTCTTCCATTAGATCAGCTCTCATGTAGAATTACATCTTGTGATTTCTCACTTTGACTCTTAATGCTGGAAAACACTGCTTTTGGACAGATTTTGCTCCAATTCTGAGTAGTGTCTGTAGTCTGTAGTCAAACATGTTATTTCTATTTGCTATCTACGGTGACCGGGAGGGGACGTCTTCGGTTCACTTAGTTTTGTCGTTGCCATGACTTCTTAACTCGTAGGAACGTGATATTATGTCGTGGCCACGAGATAATTTTTTCGAGGTAACAACATCCTTATGTCCTGGCCTTGAGATGCTATGGTGAGGGAACGACTTCCATTTCTCGTGGCCACGACTTCTTATGTTGAGCGAACGACATATTTTTCTCGAGGCCAAGACATAAGGATGTTGTTACCTCGAAAAAAATGACCTCATGGCCACGACATAATATCACGTTCCTACGAGTTAAGAAGTCATGGCCACGACAAAACTAAGTGAACCGAAGACGTCCCCTCCCGGTCACCGTAGCTATCCAAACATGATATTTTGAGCCAGTTATAGAATACATATTTTTGCTCATCGTGATGCTTCTATAGATGGTTTCATCGACAACATAAACAAACATTACTGCGCATGCGTGCTTTTGAGGCCCTAACTAAACTCCCAGTAAACATCCAAACAGAATCAATAACAACAGCTAAGTCCTTCTAGAGGAGATTATTAAAAAAAAACAAGCGAAATATGTTCGCTGGGTAAATGAGACGAATTTATTAAAAAATTGAGACTCTTTCTTATAACTAGGATGAAATGACAATGACATTTGTCTCGCTTTTGGTTTTAAACGTGCATTACGTGCTCATGTTAATTCAACAAAGACTTTGAGAAAATCGGTGGGATTTTATATGGTGGCAGGTCGCCACAAATAAATACATGTTTGGGAAACACATCCAACAGCAAAATAACCTGAGACCAACTTCAATACTCATTAGCTGCGTTTGTAGCCCGCGACACTAACCAGACCAGACAGGAAGTTAACTTGGGTCCAGACGCGTGCGCCCAATGAAACAGTCTATAAGAGGTGGATGCACATTCGAAAATCTGATGATGTGTGATTTTCAAGTGTTTACTGTATATTGCCCAATTTATCCTTCTACATATGCAACAAGTGTAATGCCTAGTTGTTTCAAATCTGTTCTGGTTTTAAAAGTAATTTAATATGCCTTAAAGGGACAGTTCACCCCAAAAAACTAAAATTGTCATCATGTACTTACCCTCATGTTGTTTCAAGAGTTTCATTCTTTGTTAAATGTGAAAGAAAAATGTTAGTAACTAAACAGTTTGTGAATACTGAAGCCAGTAGCTACCAGCAACCGTTTGCTTACCAACAAAATATGTTTTCAGTTTAATCACTTTAAGCAAATAATGAAATATTATGTGATACATTGCTGAAAGAGAGAAACTAAATAACACTGCTGCCTGTGTGCCATGTGACAGAGAAGAATAAAGGAGGTAAGGGTTCTTCAGACTGTGCGGAGTGGCGCTTTGGCAGTTGTGTGGCCAATAACGGCGACTGTGGAGCAGGCACGAGGGAAGGCACCTGCAATGAGCAGACCAAGAAAGTCAAATGCCGAGTGCCCTGCAACTGGAAGAAAGACTTTGGAGGTGAGTGAGACTGGTTTACCAGCTGAAAATTTCTTATGTTGTTTAGCATCAGTTTATTTCTAGCATTGTGTTTTTATATTTAGTTTTTTTATTTACTGTGCATTTCTTTACATACTAAACCCTAATTCATTCCATGCAGCTGACTGCAAGTATAAGTTTGGAAACTGGGGTGAGTGTGATGCAGCCACAAGCACAAAGAGTCGCACTGGCACTCTTGTAAAGGCTCTCTTCAGCGTGGACTGTCAGCAGACCATAGCTGTGACCAAACCCTGCACCACCAAGGTCAAAAACAAAAACAAAGGTACAAACCCAAAACATTTTTACATTTTTAATAAGAGCTTCCTCAAACAGGCATGACTCAACAGGTGCAACATTGTAAGCAGCGCTTTACTTTGGTTTGGCTGAATGGAAACGGTAATGCGTGTAATCTGCTCTGGTTGTGTAATCTTGGCCTGTTGGCCGTGGTGGGTGTCTGAGTGGGATTCTGAAATCAATAATGAACCTCTGCTCGTACATAAGAGGCAGATGTCTAAGTCAGTTCTTTCAAATCGTATGTTTGTGGTTAATATGCTTATCTGAATGTGGATACGCGCAATAATACTGTAGCATTATTTTCTCAGAGCATATGCGTTTCCTAACCAGCATGAGACAGGGAGGCGTCGTCAGAAGGTTCGGGTTTACTGCTGGATCTGAATAATGAGATTTGGTGTCAATCTCTCCACAGGAAAGAAAGGCAAGGGGAAAGGCAACTAAAGGGAGCAAGAGATCCAGAGGAGCAGTAAACACCCCGTGATCATCCTTCATCCAAACACGGCCTTTTATATCTCTGTACTCAGTGTTCTTCAGCATGAGCGGACCTCGCACTACAGCCACAAACACATAGCTTTAGAAGACTATGACAGAGAACCAGCTGAGTATTTGACACGTTACGTGACTCTTTCATGTGAGGGGGGGGGGAGGAGAGAATAAAATGCCGTTGTTTAACGTGTGGTGCCCTGTAGTTGACCCATTCCTCTGATGTTCCCCTCCAGCACAGATCTCTCTTTCTTTATTATCTATCAGCTGCCTCATCTGCTGAAGGACAACAATCAGTAGGTCTCAATCAGACGCATCTATTTTATTACTGTTTTACTTACAAATTTGGTTTTGTAAAATTGTGTACTTTACAGGATTACTAGTGGGGTATGCAAGTAGTGTTTGGATAAGTCACCCTTCTCTTTTTTTGTATCCTAAAATATAAAACTGAGGAGTGTTGTTTGAAATAAATGATTTCTCTTTTTCTATAAAATGTGTAGTTTATATAAAAAAGACCCCAATACTGTTACTTTTCCTTTTGACTTGACTGTTACTAACAGATCAGAAGATCAGAGAGGAGACCTTTCCCTCCTGTGCAAACCTGTTTTATAAGCATTTAAGAAAGACAGTAATGTTTTGTTACGGAGTGTTGTGTGTTATGTGTAGTTAACTACAAGTAAATGAGTGATGACAGTTCATTATTAAAGACACTTGCGCCCTCTAAATTTCTCATTATGCAAACTAATATGTGTGATCATGAATATGTAAAGAATAAGCATTCTCCTCTTCTTCTGGTCAGTGCGCTTAAGATCTTTATTAAGCTTTATGCAATAGAAAAAGAACCATACACTCTTATGTACACTGGCTCTTTAAGGGCAGTGGTAGATAAGTCAATAATTACAGTGTGTTCATTCCATCAGCTTCACTGGAGTAATAAACATTGACTTTGCCCTACAGCAGGTACAGTTAAATGGGGGATGTCTTCATTAATCCCTGTAATAATTTACATTTTATAAACATCTGAAGTGGCTGAAGGAAAGAGAGCATGATGGGTAAAGTCATCTTATCTAATAGATGCGGTGATTTGACCTTTTCAGAGTTGCAGAAGAACAATATTTAAAAAACCGATCGGATTGCATGATTGAATTTCTTTAGTACAGTTACAAAAGGTATTATAGTTTAATAACTCTCTTAGATAGCAATATTCCAGTGTGAAGTCTTCTTAGAGTTTGCATCACAGTTCGGGAATCGTTTTTATAAAAGTACATCTAACTTTGTAGCGTACAGTCTACTTCAACACAGTTCATGTATCAGAAGACCAAAGCAAGTTTAAAAACATTCAGAAAAATGGAAATCTGGTTTTAAATTCTTTTTCAATGGCATAATAGTCACTTAGCCTGTCTTTACAGCTCATTAAAAAGAGATTGAGGTCTGGTTTGGGGATACAGACGCTATGAATGGAAATTTGATGTGTATGTGAGGTAGAAACATGAAACCAAACCCAAGACGTTGGAGAGGCAAGTCTCTGCATCTTAAAATTATGCTAATGTATGAATAATCTCTCTTGCAGGCCGGACCAGAGTGCCACGACCTCTTTGGTTTAATGCTTTAAAGTCTGTAACTGCTGAAACTGGCAGCTTGTTAATAATGTAACAACATGAGCCCTAAAACATCAACGCATTTCTCCCCCTGTGCTAATTCTGACCACATGTTCTCAAACACACTGGTTCAGAAGCTGCAGTTTCATCAGTTACAAACTGTGGATTAAAATACAAACGAGGCGAAATTATATTGCACCATGAGAAAACCATATTATGGAGTGGGTATCTACTAAATCAACATTGTGTTTTACAGAGGGAAATAAAACCAATTTTCCATTTCTCAAATTTACGGACAGTCCGTTGTGCCCAGATTTAAATGAAATGCTTGAAATTGAACATCTTATAAACAGGTTAAATATTAAATAAATGTACTAGTCTTCTCGTCTTCTATTTTTTTTCCCAAGTATATCACAAATTATAAATGGTTTCAACAGTTTTGCATACAGACAACGATACATTTAATATTTAATCTGTAAAATCACATGAAGATCACCAACTAAATACAAGAGGAACACAAACATCCAGACATCAAATGCAGGGAAGAAATAATACTTTCAAGAGCATATATTCATCATAACTAAACATATTTACACACCTCTGTAAGATCCAAAATTTTACAGTGACATTTCTCAGCTCAGTATAGAATGTCTCATCCCATTCAAAGTCTATAATGCCTATCCCAATCCATTGAGGAGATCCTTTTGAATCTTGACCTATTCCAGAACCTCAAGAGGATCACGCTAAGAGGATAATGATGACTAACTTCTCCCGAGATGAACCACATGCCCTGAATTTGTCGCTCTGAATATAATGGACTACACCGCTGTTGTGGTCAGCAAGCTGCTTCAGTCTATGACTTCCTTCATGTGGAAAGTGGAAGGTGCAGGTATAGGAAACTGAATGTCACTCTGGAAAACCAGAGACTTTCTTGGACAGTCAAACAGGAATTAAGCTTTTCCATATGTCATCGGTTCTGGTTGCGATATGTTCTCCGATTGTATCTTGTTCACCTCTGCATGATGAATCTGCATCCTCTCACAGAAGTCTGGGTCAGAAACAGTGTTAATACTAACCAAGAGGACTTGATTGATACCATTTGTGCTGTACTGGGAATATAAGTGAATCAATAAAATACTGTATTTCATCAAGTCTCTTTTGGTTTATATTTGCGCAATGCTCTTTCTTATTACTTCTGGGAATAATGAGCCATGCCTGGTCTGCCTAAAGTGATGTCAAAGGCTTGATCTTTACATTACTGTAGTGCAAAATTCCAGTTGTCTTAGCAGTGCAGCAATGATCAGATCCTGGAAAAGTAATTTGCTTCATGACCTGAATTTTTCTGTGATTCAGTCTCTTCTCTATCATCATCTTGTAAACACTGATTCCTTAAAACATAAACTTTTGGTTATGACGCACTGTTTCAGCATTATGGGACTGTGATGCCTCACAATGTGCTGCACAGTGCCTTCCAAAGTTTCAAAGGTATCAGGGCCAGAAGAGCCGGGGCAGCCATTGCACCTTTCGTATCATTCCCTCCATCTCTGCTGGCTGCTTCTTATCTTAGTTCATCTGGTGCCAATGTTCTTATACTGGCACATGAGCAGGTTTTTAAAGGTCTTTTTGAAGGTGGCGTTACAGAGTGCATAGCAAGCGGGGTTGATGGTGCTGTTGACGTAGCAGAGCCAGTAGCCAATGGCCCAGACCGTGTCTGGAACACATGACTGGCAGAAGGTGCTGATTAAAACCATCACATTGTATGGCGTCCATGTGATAATGAAGGCCAGCAGGATGGCGAAGATTGTCTTTGTCACTTTCTTCTCTCGTGCCGCCATCTGTCTTTTCCTCTTCACCTGGCTGCGGGCGATGCTGGCAAACTTACGCGCCACCGTGCGGGGACGGTTCACAGGGATGGAGCGCCTCTCGCCGGTGCTGTTCGGTGGGACGATCTCGATGGCTGTGATGCATTCATCTCCTGCTTGTTTGGTGACTATCTTAATTTTGGACCATTTGGACTGAGGGTTGACTTTAGCGGCGGCTTCCGGCACGGGTGTGAGACCAGCCTCTGATGTCGCTTCACTGTTCGCCCGCTCTTTAGGCTCTTTAGGCGCTATGCTGGCCGTGCTGGAGTCATTCGAGCTCTCCTTCTCCTCAGGCTGCACGCAGGAGTCAGCTTTAGCAGACACCACAGACTCGTCCAGTTTGCCGTTCTTCATGGTGTCCACTGTAGAGCAGGTATCCAGACTGGGCTTAGGTGGAGACTGGTTGTTGTTGTTCTGCTTCAAGATGTGACTCTTGAGCAGGCCGCTAGACTTCGGCCCTTTCTTCTCCTTCTTGGCCTCAGGCTTCTGTTTGGACACACGGCTTCGGCTGGCCAGAGAGATGTGTATATAAAGCACAGTCATGATGACCACCGGCAGGTAGAAGGCAGCGATGGCCGTGCCGAATGTGACTGCGGGGTTGGAGAGGAACTGGATGTAGCATTCGCCAGCCTCTACAGTCCGTTCTCCGACGATGAACTGCCAGAACAGGATAGCGGGAGCCCACAGGATGAAAGACAGGATCCAGGCCGAGGCGATCATGAGGCCGGCCATCTTGGTGGTTCTGCGTGTGGGATAACTCAGGGGTTTGGTCACGCAGAAGTATCGGTCGAAGCTGATGATTAGCAGGTTCATGACAGAAGCATTGCTGACTACGTAATCCAGCGCCAGCCACAGGTCACACACGACAGGGCCGAGCGGCCAGTAGCCCTTGATGATGTAGACGGTGTAAAGGTTCATGGAGAACACACCGATGATGAGATCTGCACAGGCCAGGCTGAAGAGAAAGTAATTGTTGACAGTCTGGAGATGTCGATTGACCTTAATTGAGAGCATGACAAGGATGTTGCCCACAACTGTGACAAAGCTGAGGGATCCTGTGACCAGTGCGATGAAGACCATCTCCACCGCCTTGTAGGGGCTGTCGCCGTCCGCCTCAGCCGCTGGACACGAGCCATTGGTGCTGCCGCTGTCACAGCTGAAGTTGGCATCGCTGGATACGTTGCTCAACGAGCCTGAAACAAACACACGACAGATAAATAAATGATTGTGGATGCAATCCTTTAAACTGATAAAAACATAGGCAGCGCTTGCATGTGGAGGAACAGCGTGACATTCATTATGATGCATACTACCACAGAGCATTCATTTGCATCCAGAAATATAAATATGCTGTTTATACTAAAAGAAAGAGACCCAGTTCTCCATGACTTCTGTAATCGTGCCCATATGGAAAGAAATAAATCAATGAGGAAAATCCTTTGGGATACTATTGTACATTTGTTTAGTAGAATGTGACCCAGCTGGCAAGAAGAAATTCAACAGCCCTGAAATCACTCAGAGCTGTTATAGTTATCATGAATCATAAGTCTAATTTACTTTTTTTCTTGCAGGTTTGCAGGAGTGTGGAGCCTAGAATCAAACATTTGTCTTGAGTAATGGTGTTCCTCTGAATTCAAGTGACAGTCTTTGAATAATTCCTACAGGATACTTTGATTAATATAAAAAAGTGTCAAATGAGTTTTGTTCAGTGTTATTACTAAACACAAACCAGATGCTTTCTGTCATTTATTGTGAAATATTTGGTAACAATAAGTTTCAATTCATTAAAATTAGTTTATTATTTAGACATTTTATGTACCCAAACATATATATATATATATATATATATAGTAAATAAATATTGCATATTGCATAACAAATGTGGTATACTTTTTGGTTAATACCTTTTTTAACATTTCATGTTTTATAAATGAATGCTTTAAGAACAAACAGTAATTACCAATAAATAATGATATATTTATTAGATAACATTAACCCAGATAATACATGCGGTAAACGCTGTTCATTGTTCGTTCATGACACCTTATGTACTAATTGAAGCTTATACTAAAATGTTACCCAATAATTAGTGAGCTACACCTCTGTGTTAAAATCTGACAGTGTGAAAGCATTGAGGCATCAGGCTGAGCAGTCTCAGGTGAAGAAAAGATTAATTAAATCCTCATGATTAATAACATGCTCATGTTTTATTCAGATGCACAAGCTTGGCTCCTTACAACATTATCCAATCAAAGGATGCAAAGCTGCCCTGTCGTTAAATTCAGCTGACCCCCTGGGCTTCTTAATGATCTGAGCTGCTCAGGAACGATTCAAGACAATTATTTGACATGAAACCCAGAGCAGCTTAGTGCTGAGGAAAAACAAATCATATCAAGCCTGCCTAACCACACTTCTGTACACTCATTTACTATATGCACACAGTCCATCAAATGAATATTTATATTGCTTCCTTTATCAAGTACAGATCTTGTTCTATAGAGGGTTTTGGCATGCCATAGTGAATGTAAATGTGGCTTGCATTTCTACAGGTTTCGTCATGATGCATGCTAACCTTCACAAGAGGCAAGAAAAAGGTAAGTAAAAAAGGTGGATAAAAAAAAAACATGTCCATTCTTTTGAATGTATAAATATGAGAAGGTTTTGCTTTCAGGTCATGAATCATCTATCACCCAAGTATTTATCTAAAGTGCAAAACCCTTTTTAGGTACTTATTAAATGTCCAAA
Source organism: Enteromius viviparus (assembly GCA_032353835.1). Lineage (NCBI taxonomy): Eukaryota > Metazoa > Chordata > Actinopteri > Cypriniformes > Cyprinidae > Enteromius > Enteromius viviparus. Next base: position 12,526,795 of record JAUCNO010001819.1, read on the forward strand.
ATACAGTAAAGCAGTGAACGCAAATATCTTTAGCTTTTTAATTTCCTGAGGAGTTGTTTCAGTCATATCTTTTGAAGGTTGCCATCTTCTGGATAACCAGAGAAACTACAACCCATCACTTTGAATAAAGGCAGCTTAAGAGAAATCTGTCTCCCTAAAATACTCAATGATTTAAACTATGCTTGATGAGTAAAGACATAAAAAAAATCTTTATTACTATTCAATCTGAAATCAGTTTCCCACCAGAGGAAGGACCCCCGCCCAGCCCCTCTCTTTATCTTTATTCTCTCCTAAAACCACCTGACTGATCATCAGCAGGCATCAAAGTGCTGCCATACTCCGGACGGCCAGACGCCACATATCCTATTCCTTTTGAAAGCTTCTGACAAGCAGACACACATTCTCTCCTCCTCGCTCATGTCAAAACAGATCACACTTCCTAAAGTCTGCGGCCACTGGTACTTCAGAGATTAGAAAGTTGATATAGCTTGGGTCTGTTTCTGTATTTCCCCCTCGGGTGCAGGTGATTCAGTGCGGGGAGAGGATTCTTTACCCCTTATCAAATATGAATCAGCAATTACTCAACTGTGGATTCGAGCAGAGCGGAAAGATAAGTGCCAAGCCTCATTAAATATGAATCAAGAATATTCATCTGATATCACCGTGGGAGAAAGCTCTTCGGGACTGTTTTATTTAGCTTTCTTGTACAATTTGACTCCGTACACAAACCCCATCCCCTAAAACCCTAAGCTACTCCAGCTGACTGAGCGTGTCATGCTGCTGTAGAGCCAGGGTTAGTATATTAGTTAATTTTAGATTTGTTTATATATTTTTTAATTTCAGTTTATTTAGTTTCAATTTTAAAGTTCGTGCAATGAAAAAATAATAAAAGTGAAAAAAATATATACATTTATATATAAATTGGTTTGTTAACTGTAAATGGGTCGCTGACGTATAAATGTGATGAATGAATCTGTCCTATGATGTGATGTACAAATAAATAACCTCTAATATTGAAGATAAACCTCTCTCATGCTATGTTTAACTCTAAGAATGAAGATACTGTAAATTTTTCTCATGTTATGCATATGTTTTTTTTTGTCAACTACCCAAACATTGTTTTGGGTTTATTTAGGTTTCATTGCAATTTTGATAATCATAAAAATACTGACCCTTATCTGTTCTACTGTCAGTACAGTAAATGTGCAGTCAGAAGCTATTTTTTCAGACAAAAGCAGCACAATGTGTCAAAAAAGGCAGAATCTCATCACACAACACACAATCACATGCTCTTCTGCACACATCCTCGGGGTGCTCGGATCACTCGCATACTAAAGTCCTGCATGTATGGCCAGATGAAAAGCTCCACCACATCCCAGTAAGATCAGCTTTGGTTGAAAGCTTGACTTTTTCGCCTGGCTTCCTCTGATCGGATCTGGCATTTTGTCATTAAAAATCTAACTGTTGGAATCAGAATACATAAAGAGAATAACACCACAGAAAACCAAGCATTCAAAAATGAAATCTGTTTACACAAACAGTCTAAGACACAGTCGTCCTCAAAGCGAATGTATAATGAGACATTCAAACTCTCTCTGATGGCTGCCTTTTCTTGGTGTGTGCTTTATATTCAATGATATTTAATTCTTACTACAGGGTTTTCACCCATGAAGACCTTTAAAAAACAATGTCCTCTCAATGCTGAACGGCTCCACCGAAACGTCACCTGATAGAGCCGGCGATGTTTATGTTTGTTTGTTTGGTTTGAGGGTTTTCCCCTCTTCTGAAGGTTAATATTCAGAGAGTCAAAGCTCTTTGAGGATGAAGTGACATTTGTGTGCTGAGAGGGTGGCTGAGCTTTGAACCAGCACAATACGCCACTGACTCTCATGTCAGGAGATAAAAACAGTCTGGAAAATTTTGACATGCTGACAAACATCTCAGCAAAGCTTACGCTAAACAAACATTCTTGCCGTTACCAGGGGATTTTGAACAGATTGTGCAATTGCAGTAAAGTGGCGCTTTGCAGCTTCATTGAAATTGATGGCAAGCAAAGCCACTGCCCTCCTCCTCCAAACCGCAGCTGATGCTATCTGGGCCATTTTTTTGCAGTTTGCATCCGATAGGCGGAACTGGATATCCATAACGGAGACAGGCAGTCGATCTCAAATTAACCGATGATTCCCGTATCTCACTGCATGATGAATATGTGACGCCGCCAGCGTGCTACTGAAACCGGACACTCATATATACATTCACTTACAGTCCAAAAATAAATTACTGTATGAGGACCTGTAAAAGCTTATTCATGCATTCGATCTGGGATTTTTGTTTTTTAAAGGGCCAACAACAAACATACACTAAACCACACCCCCCTCAAACATAACCTACCATGATTATACCATAAATGCATGATGCAGCCTCAATATGGCTAAAAAATGATCACATGCGCATTTAAACAAGTGTGAACGCCATCTCTTTTGTGTGATGGGATCTCGTTCTGAAGTTCTCACACATCTGTGGTTGTGGAGTTGGCAGGATGCAGACGCAGAGAGGGTGATCAGCGCTCAGCCTGCAGCAGTGAGATATGAGGGGTCTGATCTCAGCTGGCTCTCAGCGCCGCAGCAGCTCCATGCCTGATCACAGCCCCATGCCAAGGCCGCACAGATGTATTCCTCTGCCCCATTCTGTATTCCTCAGCTCAATGTCCTAACCGAGTCGTTATGGGACCTGCTTGACAGAGCTTTGAAAAACAATACCCGTCTAACGGGTCTACAATTACCAAGAGGACAGTAATCTTTGTCCACAGAATGACCCCGGAGAGAGGTCACTGTGAGAGCAGTGATATGTCACTGATGTGTTAAGACGTTATTAATAGCGCTCATTTCTTACTGAACACCATTAAGCTTAAGCAGAGCTCCATGGCTTATATAATCATAATAATTCATCTACTTTTACCCGCCCTCACCTCTACTCATATCTCTCTCTGGACACATTCTGCACATTAACTCCGTATTGATGACCCTTATCTCTCCTTCTCTCTCGAGCACATTTGCTCTGTTTGACATCTTTTGCAGTTCGTCAGTTACAAAATATACAGTGGGTACGGAAAGTATTTAGACCCCCTTAAATTTCTCACTCTTTGTTATATTGCAGCCATTTACTAAAATCATTTAAGTTGACAGAAATTTTTGCAGATTTATTAAAAAAAGAAAAAAAAAGTGCTGTGTGTATTTAACTCGGGTGAAGTCCATTTCTTCTGATCGTCCTTGAGACGGTTCTACACCTTCATTTGAGTCCAGCTGTGTTTGATTATACTGACTGGACTTGATTAGAAAAGCCACACGCCTGTC
>JAUCNO010001819.1:12530247-12542745 GCA_032353835.1 Enteromius viviparus
TTTTAATAAATCTGCAAAAATGTCAACAATTCTGTATTTTTCTGTCAATATGGGGTGCTGTGTGTACATTAATGAGGGAAAAAATGAACTTAAATGATTTTAGCAAACGGCTGCAATATAACAAAGAGTGAAAAATTTAAGGGATCCGGAATACTTTCCGTACCCACTGTATGTGCTTAGTCAGACACAAATTAAATCCTTCTAAATATATTTAAAACTGACATTAATAATCATAATAATTAATCCAATAAAACATAAATAGCCTTTATGTAATTCATATTGCAGCATAAAAAAGAGCTTTAAAACCATGAATAACTATAGATTATTACTGCACTTGGTTTGAAAAAAGAGAGAACAAAACAACTATAATCACCAGGTGTTCTGTCACACCATACAGTGTTTGTGTCAGTACCTTTAAAAGCCTGTTATTGTTCATTGGAGACTCTACCTTCTTTCTGCACTGATGCTAGGCATTTTGGCTGTTTGGCTGCATGTACAGTGAGGCGGTGACATCTTGTCAGAAATACAGTGAAAGACGTTTCCAGGGTCTCCTAAGCGAGTCACAAACCGAGACTTTTATATAAGCTGTCATTCTCTCCGCTGTGTGTCTCCTGTGCTAAGCACTGGGATGCAGAAGACAGCAGCTGTTGCTCCAACACTTCTTTGCTTCACACACAAACACACGCAGACACACTCTTACATGTTCATAAAGGCTAAACACTTTTAAATTTAATTGAATGACAAGAACAAGAAGGGAGTCAACTCGGCTGCAGAGGATTTGACTATGGATGTAGTCACACACGCTTGTCTGCACAAACAAATGCATGCTCACCAACAAACACACGGATTCTGCTCATTTAGTGACTCTACTGGGACTAAAAGCAGAAAGCCTCCAGTTACCAGCTGGCAGCTCGAAACATAAAGCCATCTGCTACCAAATATACTTTTCCCCACCAGTATAACTAAAATCACACACGAATATCTATTAATTAACATAAACGTTGATAACAATGTGTCAGCATACGAATAACAACCTGACAGCTTCCATTTAACCATCAAAAAAGTTTTTCATTAGTGTGCCGCAGCCTGTCTTTCCAGGACATCTTTCCAATTTTCACTGGGACCAGTAACGGAAAGCGTCTTTGACAATCAGAAGTTAGAGTTTGTTAACAAGGCAACCAGGACACACAGACAAATACACAGACGCCGCACAGGCCTCTGCAGATTCGGACAGACATCGCAGTGGGAGTGTGTGTGGGCTGCTTTGTGGTCTGTTCATCAGACTCCTCCTTTGATTCTGCTATGTGCTCGTTATAAGATCCCCCATACTGGCCACTGGCAAACTAATGACTCTCTCGTTCTCTCTCCCACACACACTAGCACACACAATTCTAATTTTCTGCTAATTCTCTGAATATTGGATCGAAATCAGGCAAAATGCCCTGCTGTGCCACAGTTTAGCAGTGCTGATTAAGCTGATCGGCTCACAGATTAGAAAAACATCAAAAGCATCATGAATCATGATGCAGCATCCTTACATCAGTCGCAGCACATTTTAATGGGAGGTTATAAACAACTAGTCACATATTCTAGATCTGTCTGATTGGCACGGTCTAAGAGAGATGTAGATGTGGGTGATGGTTTCCTGGTAACTGGGCGGCATGAAAAGAACATTTGCAATTATTTACACACACCGGCCCACACCTCGCAGAGTTATCAGCATTATCCTCTCCAGCAGGTGAAAACAAATTTGTCTAAGTCAGTGTCTGGTGACTTCCAGTGACATTAGGTGGTATTCATTATGGATAAGTGCAAAGTTCAGCATCGCTGTTCTCCCAAGGTGCTAAAGGATACAATATACTCCACTGGTACAGCAATTTGTGGCAACTCCCATGAGAAATTAATCCAAATGTATGAAATCAAATCCATCAACCCAATCTGAACTCTTGGCATGCTACAGTCACAGCTGATCCCCAAACCTTTAAATATCCAAATTAGGATAAAGAAATTGAAATGGTTTCAGAAAATGTGATTGGTAGAAATCCTTGTAATGATAAATAAAATGTCATTGCTGTCTGTGCTTGAATGCACATAAGCTGAGGTCTTTGTACTGTATGTTCCCTCAAAGCAATTTGGTGCATGCCGACAGTAGAGGGCAACGTTTGGGATCAGAATCTGTTTTAATGTCCCACAAATGGCCTATGTGATGTTATAACTATCCACTCAAGTCGTCTGTACAGTAATGATATACTGTACTGACAGCTATAATGTGCTATGTCTGATGAAATATTTAATCTAAAGGTGCCACAGGTGATGCAACTGTTGGTGACCAGTGGCTGGATGCTCTGGGCTTTGTTTAGAGCTACAAGCCAATCCTGCTGCTTCAGCTGTTATAGTTGTGTTCTCTCTCCCTGTTGAGATCCCACAGAGAACTGGCTGTGTCTCCAGGCATTTCATTTTTTTCTCAGAGTGTTTGTGTGTGAGTGTAACAGGGTGAAACAGCAGCATAGCGACACACTTTCTTCTGTGAAACTGGGTTAACACCCAGCCAGAGACAAAGAGAGCAAGAATGAGGGAGAGGAAGAGGAAGAGTGAGAAAACCCAACAAAGAGAGAGAGAGACATAAGACTATCACTCTGGGGGATTCTTCTAGTACTTTACCAGTTCACACAGTGAGAATCATGGTCACAGAATCAAAGAGCAGTCGTCATGCGCAGCAGTGAGATGTGATTGAGTCGGTCAGAGATAACGGAACTGAGAGATTTGTATTCCTTTAAAACGATCTCCAAGTGAACTGTGACTGACATTCAGACTTTAAGTTTCCTTTACCACGTTTGGTGCCCCAAAATGTCTGTTTTCTGTTTTAATGTCAGTTTGGAGAGGAGTCTGTGCAAGTATCTGAGGGGGAATATGTTTCTGCTCTGTGGTGATATGCACTCTGCTTCTTATGAGCTTAAATGGCAAATTTGGGAATTGGATCCAATGCAGAGAGTATTTGGATCAAATATAAATGTGCATTCTCTACTGCATATGGGATTTCTGATGGTTTGTTGAAAGTGAGGCATTACTGAGAAGCGTTTACTTCCCCTCTCTATTCAAAACCAGAACAGAACAGGTGGAACAGGCAGAATGTCATTGCATGTTCCAAAATTCATCATATGTGTGTATAGATTGACCGGAAGAGTAAGACAGACACAGGAAGACAGAGGGAGAGAGAGATTTTAAGATGTTTTTTTTTTTTTTTTTTTTTCAGTTTGTGCATCAAGCTTCACAGATGAAAATACAATGTAAATATTGTGGTAGGGGTATAAGATTGAGCTGTGTTACTACTCTGCAAAAAACATAGAGCACAAGCTACAGAAAGAGACCACAGAGGTTTGTTAATCAGGTCCTGATAGATCAGTTAACAAAGTGGCAGAGACAGAGTGAAGCCAATTCTACACTAATCTACATGTAAACATAAACAGTAATCTCAGCTAAATGTCAATCAGCCCTTGTCTAATTCAACCAATGCATCAGGACACCCAGCAAAGATCCCCACAAAATCACTCATCAGCCACACACAGAATAGAATAGATAGAATTCGGGCTACATTTTTGTTCCCAGTCTTTTCCTTGAGGAACACAGTAAATAAAATAAACATCTTTAGCTATTTTGCAGTTGTTCTTAAGTACATTTAAAAAGTATTGTATTAGCTTTTCCAGCTCGTACTGACATAAGGTGTAAATGGACCTACCAAATTACATTGACTCATTGTGGACAATTGGAAAAAATTTGTTAGAATAACAACACCCCACTCACTAATGTGAATTACTTAGGACATGGTATTAGTATGTGCACTCACACAATTCGTCGTAAATGTCTGTTATTATTAGAGAAACCCTTTCTTTTCTAACTCATATTAAGCTTGCCGCCTTCACTCGTAACTTACCGTTGAAGTTCCAGGGCGCGAGTCCCTCTGCTCCAGTGCTGTTAGTTACATTCATGTTGCATGATTTTAAAAATGCTCAGCCAGCCAGAAGAAAAAAGAAAAAGAATCCACCCTTCCTCCTTCACTCCCTCAAGTTCTTCCTCAATATTATTAGAAGAGCTGTCCTCATGTTGCGCGGGAGCACTTTGTTTTTCACATCACGCGCTCTTAACGCGCGCGGTCTTCTCCAGCGGTGAGGAGCTCATTAAGTCTCTAACCATCGCGACTGGCTGCTCACCTAAACACACCTCGAGCAAATGGTTTTCTCTAGATCGAGTCGGTTTACAATCCGCCAGATGTGGCTCCCATCTGCGCGAGCGCCTCTGATCTCTTTCCAGGAGTTTAGCGCGCGGCTGAGGCAGCGGACTTTCAATGATGTCATCCACTCTAGCCAATCACCTGAGAGTCCGCAGGTTCGACTGAATCAACCAAGAGCAAGCACTGTCCTGTGAACCAAGCGCTGTCTGTTCCCGCAAACTCTAAAACACCCGTCCAGATAAACGCATTTACTATAGCGACCGCCTTACAGACAGCCAGACCTCATTGCAGGACCTGGCTAACCACACGCCTACTACTGAGTAAAACCCTGGCGTGAATTATGGTGGTTTGTCAAAACTGAGGTTAAGTATGTTTGCGATAAACTGTGGTTTCTAACATGTCAGTAAAAACAAAATGCAAATAAAACGCTAGCAAGTGCGCCTTTACTCAGCTGCCAGTAAACTGACTTTCAGAAATCGCGTTTGCCTGAGGTAAAGCAAGAGTGGATCGAGGGAGTTTGAGAGTAGGACCACACCGGCAAGACACAAATAGACCTAAATATTCGGCTACAAATACATCACACCTACACTTCACTTACAAGCAAGATAGTAATTTGGAAAAGGCAAGCTGCGTTGCTCGTCAAAAGATTAAGCAAAACCATCAAGTCTAGGGGTTGGAAGAGTGTTTCTGTCCCACTCCATGATTTAGAGTTAATTCAACTTTTACAACCAGATTGTCTTAGTATTGCAGTTATTTAAAACGACGCTCATAGTAGTTTAAAACTTTAAAAAGCCAATTAAAACTGAGAAATAAATTCTAACTTGTTTAATACTAATTTAAAAAGAAACATTCAACATAATTGAACGAGCTTTGATTTTACCATATCGTTGTAAACACATGTAGCAACAGGCTACTCGTTTACAAATAAGCCACATTTTTTAACGCACGCATAAAACAAAGTAAATAAAATAAAGTTGTGGGTAGCCACTGATCTGTCGGAGTTTTCCCCTTTTTACTATAGTAGACAAATTAAGGTGTGGATTCAGGGAGGGGAACCTGATCCTATACCCGTTATCCCAGAGCAGCAGTTTGAATCCCACAGCATCTGTGGTCATATACACAAATTATGTGCGCGGTCAGGGGAAGGCTAAGCTTTCCCCAGCCGTGCAGACGCTCCGCCTATGTGGTTTGTGTCTGTACATCGGTGTAATTGCTTATAAGTGTGGCTCTCAACATACGCCAGGCTCTCGCATGAATTCAGCACCACCGCTCTTGGACAGCGCCCTGCAGCTCGAGCTTTCAGTTCTGTTCCAAAAATATCAAGAGTTGGAAATAAAAACACGTCTTTGGCTTTTTACAGTGTTTCCCCAAAACAACAGCAAAAATAAAATACATCAATAATAATAACAAGCCATATTAAATCCTATAATGAAGTATAGATGGGAAGGTATGGGTGTTTTCTTTAGTCACAGTTGCATCCTCCTCTAGAGATTTTTTTTCAAACAGCTGAACGGTTGCTGTGCGCGGACTGGCATCAGAGCAATGCATGGCAACCGCACGCGTTCAGACCCGCCGGAGGCTGCTGCTTGTTCTCTGATAGTGCGTGTAAAGTCAAAGGCAGCAAGTTTTAAAGCTTAGGCGTATTTGGGAGCTTGTATGAGGTTTATGAATGACAATTCACCAACAAGACATAGCCCTTTCTCGCCCTCATCAGCCCCTCTCGGCAGATTCGGAAGGTTTGCACACAGACTCACGGATTAATCTGGCAGCTGTCTCACAGCAGACAAAAATGAGATTGATGCGAGCCAAAACCGAGAGATCGCGCACAGAAAATCATTTCAATGGCAGCACAGAGCAGAAACCTGACAGCCACTGACAACCCGGAACGAAATCGTCTAAATCAGATGCAGGCGGAACGTTCTTTCAGTCAGCGCGCGCTCCGCCGCCGACGAGCAGCGCTGTTAATTAAAGTACACAAGCGTAAAATGTAGAATAAAGAAAGCGCGTGGTGTAACTAAGTTTACAAATATGTAGGCAATCAGTTCACCTTGTCTTATTTATTTTGCTGCTCCCAAATAACGATTCGTCATTTGCACGTACCGTTTATGCAATAAGACATCTAAATGTCGCCTATAATTTAGGAGAGACATCTTTTTAACTTTGTTATAATGACGAGTCTTATGTTATTTCAAACAGGCATGTATTTCTTTCTTCTTTCTATATATGTTAACACGTCCTATAAAATGTCTATATATTCTATTGTAGATTGGAAGAAGATTGGAATTTGGAGGGCTTGCAGGAATACTTTTTTTTTCATCACATTTAGCAGGCATATGTCCAATCTAATCTTAATGCAAACTGGCAGTAGGCCAGCCAGTTGCTTTAGCTCTGATTAATACAGGAAGTGATGCAATTAGGTCATGTGATGTGCCAGAAGGAGAGACAGTAAATTAATAGTTGTGCCTGTGTTTAGACTTCCGTCATCATTGTGCAAAGGCCTTGATATCCTTCTGGAGCCAGGCGTACAGGGAATAAATGATTTTAATATTGCATAACATTCAAGCAGATAAACAGAAAAAGGAAAGTGAAAGAAAGAGAGAGAAAGCTTTTCTGAACACTAATTGTATTTAATCTAAGGTGCATGAGCAGACTTTGACCTACAGGTCAAATTGTTAAATCCTTACCAAAAGCTTTTGTGCTATAGGCCCTGCTCACAGATGTGTTAGACCCTGCTTCCTATAGTGGCTTTAGATGGCTATTTCTTTTTTTTTTAGGACAGTTATAATAGTATTTTTCATACTGATTCAAACCTCAGAGGATGAGTGGGTGTGAGGAGGTGTGTGTGTGTGTGTGTGTTCCTCTCAAAGGCAGAGACGCTCTGAGTAAAGAGGGAATTCTGTTACATTCACAGAACAAAAGTACATCTTTCACAGCACAGCTTCACTAAACTCCCAGCAGCCCTTCCCACAGAGCGGCCAATCTGTTTCCATTAGCTGAGCAGGTACAGGCAACAATTAAAGCAGATAAAAACATGATGTGCTAAGTGACTTGGATGATTAGTCTGTTATTAAGATAATGTGTGTTTCGTGGCATCAGTAATCCACGGGGAGAGAGAATTCACCACAATGACATCAAACAGCACCACGAAGAGAACATTAACAATCGAGTGCTGGTGTAACTTCACCCACTCACCTCCTATATCCTCTCTTCAACAAAACAAGGAAAAGACACAGAACAGCCATATAGTTTTAACACAACAACCGATAGAAATCCCTGTTCAACTCTACAAGTGTTTTGCTATTAGCTACATTCTGAAATCACAAACATGCCTTTTAATATATTTTTTATTTAGGATGGATTCATCTTTTGGAAATCAGTCCCTCTGCAGCTCATTGTCTCAAAATTTTGGCTGGAAATTAAAATTTTACATCACCATCCCTTTTAAAAAACACTGTAGTGTATATTTAAGTCAGTTTTGTGTATTTGGTTTCATATTTGTGCAACAAATCACAGATCACCACACAACCTGATCGATAATAAATTTGCTGTGTAATCATCCACCATTAAATGTAAATGATGCATATTAGTAGATATTTCACATAGTCTTGTCCCAATCTTGTAATGCTTTCTTTTGTCTGCAAAAAAAACTTTTTTGTATTCTAATATGCATCTTTAATATTAGTATTTAACGTATTTATTTAAAGTTTACAAGTTAATACAATACTATATTTGTGTTTTATTTCTCTAAGTGCTTAACCTGTTATGTTGGGGCTGTGTTTACTTGTTTCTAGGTTTTTATGTAATGTGTTTGCTTAAGGCTGTAAGTGACTGTTTGCAGGTAGGAGGAAGAGCTATAACATTTTCTTCCGTTCTCCAAAATGAAGCAGACTTCAACAATTGCACAAGACCAGCAAAAAGACACAGCATGAACCCTAGCATGGGTAAATACAAAAACAGAACACCATTAGTGACTTTGAGGAGGAAGTTTTGGAGAACAGGAATAACAGAGCACACCTGTGTCTCTGGAAAAGCCAAAGAGCAGAAGTGCTGGGACTATAAATATTTGTGTGAATTTCAGATGCATCAGTCAGTGCAGAAATATTTCTGCTGTCGGTAGCACCAGCTAACAGCTTCATAACGGGTTTTTAAAGCAAAAGGAAACACATCAAAATGTCCAGTCAAACTCATATGAGTGTGTGTGTGTGTGTGAGGGGAATTGCCTACAAACACTGGTACAGCAGGTACTTCGGCCTTCTTTGCCTCCCCTGCATTTCCAGCCTCCATATCTCTCTTTCTCTGATGTGGTTATGTTAAATTAGATTTCCTGCAGCATAGCTGATCTAATTGGACATAACTTGCCTTCGGGGAATGCCAGTTTTACCCAGCATGCATCTCTGGGGAGCAGTCATGAGCATGTCAGTGGTGGTGGTGATTTCTACAGGTGTGGAGTGAAAGAGAGAAAGTAGATCTAGTTGAGCAACACCTGTAAGACAGGTATGATGCAAACGCTACAATGCATCTTGACTTTCTTGACAAAATGTTTTTCTGTCAACTATAAATATTGTTAAATGCCCAAGGCATAAAGTAGCATTTGATTCAGTTTTTATGGCTGTTTATTTGTCTGGTTTGTGCTTGTCTTGAAGTTAGCTGATGTAATTCTTGGTCAACTCACCTGTCTGTTTCATTTTAATGAGGTGATGGAGAAGCAGAATAGATGTAGGTTTGTTCAAATACACACCAGCTCACATAACACTAGACAGTGGTCTGTTTCCCTGTTACCTTCAATGTCAAACACACTGAGAAGCCCACACACATACTGTAAGTACACAAAGCCATTAATGTAATAAAAAAAATGTCACATTTTACAACACTAATATAAATACCGTATATAAACGGTATCCCAATTATTGTTAAGGACGAGGAGAGGTGTGACGTTACTGGCAGATAAATGAATTTAAGAGAAATGCCAGTCACAGAGATGTATACCTGTAGAATTCATCTGAGATCTTCTGACAGTTCAGTGCCACAGAAGACATACTGTGCATGTCTGCGTGAGAGAAGACATTTGATTGACAGAGGCTAAATGCAGCCTGACTTCCTCTCACAAACAACCCTATTTATAGTAGCAATCTCACCTCCGCTTGGATACGTGTTTTCCAACAGCGCTTCAGTCTTCCTTATTTTCCCAAATAAAATTAAGCTCATTAAGAGGTTGCTTTCACACAGGAGGATTGCGTGATCTTCAGTGAGCATTCTCTCCATAACGGTTGGAATAAGAGACATGGGTCAATTATGCTACACCAGACCGAGTTAATGCCAGAATTACACCACAAGCTCAAATGGCATTTTGATTGCAACAAGAGGTCAACTGTGTCTGATCCTGCCTCAGCTGAAAACCGTGTGCATGTTTGTGATTGAGAGAGAGAGAGAGAGAGAAATACAGAGCATAGTCTCCTGTAGTCTGCAGTGAGAGCAGTGTTTGTTTCAGAGTCTCCTAGGCCATTTGATTTAGTTTTTCCCAGCTCTTGTTGACAGTCTTACCCTTTTCTAATGCGATTTACAGATATTGTTTCCCCATCTCGTTTCCCACATAATTTATGAGGTTGCAGTAGTCCTGGTTATTTCATTTATGATATATTGCAAGTCTTAAGACAATAATTAATAATTGTTTTTACAGTTCCTTGAAATAGTATACTCCAGTATACTCAAAATCATCATTGTCATTTTAATGATCATTTTTACTTGAAGAAAATTCCTAAATTAAACTTTAAACCAGGCTCTGAAGTCCAAAGACTGTGCAAACGAGTGCAAATGAGTTGTAAAACGTTAAAAAAAAAAAACAAAAAAAAAAAACTAGTTTTCACGATATGGCAGACGGAGTGATTGGCATCGCTGCGATTTGAGTGAATTCGCTCTCATCTTTCATCACTCCCTGCACAGCGTTTCATACTTTATAATGTCTCTCCTGCTGTCAACTGTACCACACTACAGCATCATCGCTCTACATGACTATAAATGAAATCCCAATGTCTCCAGACTTCTTAAGCAGTAGACTTCATGGGAAATGAGGGAGATTAGCGGGGAGAAAAAGGGGCCAGAATGACGGCCCACAAATCAATAGCTGCTTCACAGATGAGCAGAATTTATACCTCTGTAAATAGAGTTGAGTCTAGTGGACAGTAATCAGATTTAGACGTATGTGCTGCTGCTGCTGCTACTGCTGAAGAAGCAACTGAGGAGCACAGTAAACAAACACAGAGAGATAGAAGGACCTAGGGCAAATGTTTGGGGAAGAGGACGAATGCAAGATAGTTTTTGTAGGCGAAATGGCCCAAGGCAAGAAAAGCAAAATGTGCATGACTCAGGTCCCAGAACTAGAAGATGCTAGACTTTATGTTGGGGTGTTTTCATGCTTCTTTACTCAGAGCGAAGCCGCTGCTCATTAGGATGGACAGATGATGGGGAGACGGGACACAAGGGATGTTGTTACTTTTGGGCTGCTTTGATTCAGGGCACAGTATAACTGTGGGCAGGGATTTTATCAAGAGTCCTCCTGAACTACACCAACAGCTGGGACTTTGGGCTGTGTAAACACTTTAAACACCTTAAACACTACTCCGTTGCCAGCCAAGTTGCAACCCTGACCGACAAACCATCTGGGCAATACTCAAAGTGTTAAGCTCTGTACGTCTCATCATTTATGTAACTTCACCGAATCCACAATCTACTCCCTGCAGTGTGTTGGGAACGCAGGTTTGCTGTCTTTTTGTACTGGCACTGCAGTGTAATCTACAGGGCAACATACGAACCAACTGAGCCAAAAGCGGAGCGAACACTCCATCAGAATAAATGCCAGTGGGCCCTTGTCTCCCCTTGCAGTTAAATGTCATTCTTTTACGTTCTTCTCTTCTCTCTCACCTCTATCTGTTCTCCGTCTGCCTCTCTCTCCTCTCATTTCTGACAGATGCTCAAAGCTGTGTGATTATTATGCTGCTAAAAATCAATGACATTCAGAAGAACCTGTCCTGCAGGAAAGTTCACATACACACTTTTTCTGTTCTTCGTATATATATATATATATATATATATAATAAAGGGAGGTTTATTAATTAAACAGATAGAACTGACAAATGACTAAACATGATGAAATGCATCACTGCCATAAAAAAGTGAGTCTGCCAATATGCACAGCAAATAGATTGTCAGATCTTGGACTACTGAACAATCTTCTCTTAAATCCTCTGCATGTCAGAATTGCTTTCAAGATAAAGGTCTATTAGTGAAAGCATGCAAAACCTCAGCTGACTAAATCAATACGTAATGAACACACTCGTCTCCTAAGAATACTACAGACTCTAAATGAACATAACCATTTGAAAGTCGTCAATCAAGAGAGTGACTGCAAGCAGATTAGGCTAGGCTATTGCTTAGACAGCAATCCTAAACATTTACCATATCACAACAGGTTTAGACAAAAAAAAGGTTTCCTTTAATTCATGAGCTAGAATCTCATCTGAATTGCCATACTCAAAAAGAAAAGAAAATGCAACAGTGCATTCTTGTGTGTGTTTTTATACAAGCTGAAATGGTTGTGCTGTTCAGTAAAGCAGTCGTAGGTGTGTTTTGCTCAAAATAAAACATCCCTATTGTCCAATTAGCATCGGGGAACAGAACTATCTATTTTATAATAAATATTAGGAAAAAAACAATATTAAATAAAAAAAAAAAAACGTTTTAAGGTTATATAAGGTTCTTTTCTTTTAATTTATTTTCTTTGTGTACAAAAAGTATTCTTGTCGCTCCATAACATTATGGTTCAACCACTGATGGCAGATGGAGTGTTCTGACGTTAGCTGAGGAAGATTTTGCATGACTAACCATTCCTAAAGCAAGATTTATGAACCGCAACAGATCACGGGCACTATAGGGGGCTAAGCCCTTAGCCTGAAATCCTGGAATCACCCCTGGATTAGTCAAGTCAAGTGACTTTTATTTATATAGCACTTTTAACAATACAGATTGTAGCAAAGCACTGAACGTTATGTGTGTGTGATGGTAATATATCATGACAAGAATTAAACTATTTATTTATCAAATGGAGAGATCTGAAACCGAGGTCTCTAAAACCAATACGACGTTAGTCACTATAAATCAGGTGCCTCCAACTAAGCAAGCCAGAGGCGACAGCAGCAGGCAACCAAAACCCCATCCATGAGAGAATGGGGGACAAAACCTTGGGAGAACCAGGCTTAGTTGGGGCCAGTTCTCCT
>JAUCNO010001819.1:12548626-12567098 GCA_032353835.1 Enteromius viviparus
TTAGTTCTGTCCCTTTAAGAGCTGCACGCATCTAATATACCGGCACGTTTTTCTCTTGATTGTTTACTTTTACTTTAGACACAAGCAACTGTGTTTAACACTGTGTTTGTGACAATATTACCACAATCACATGTGATAAATATCTTAGTTCAATAATTAGGTTCTATTTGACAAGCGAGTCCGGTGAGTGTAATTTTAGCAATAAGTTAACACTGATATGAATTTAAGTCGCGTTGTGCAGCATATAGTGACGGAGATAATAAAATAGCACGATACTATGATATTCCCTAAAAGGATGGATATGGATATGGAAAAGGATATGATCTAAATTGTTTCTGATACTTCCTACCGAGCCCGGTAGACCCGGGAAGTCCTTTAACTCAATTTAAGAACATGCTAGTGCTTTTCTTTTTTTTTTTTTTTGAACTTTTTATTTATGGTTTTTATGCTAGTGCTTTTCTTACATTATTTGATCGTGAGCTGGTCCTCACAGACAGCTTTCATCTATTGTGAGGGAGTCACAGCATCATTGTTTGCAGGTGGAACGTTAAGGAACGTGTCTACCGGAAATCCTGTACAATTTAACCAATCCAACAACGACTTTGAAACTCCTGAAGTATGCCATATCAAAGAGTATAGAATACCTTAAAGAGTCTTTGGCCATACGTATCAGACGTTTAGCCAACATTCAGTGGAAGTGACATCTGAGGCTGAGACTAGTATTTTCAAGTTGGTCAGATAGAAAATGCAAATTCCCTCTTTGCCACCAAATGCCTCTTGAAGCAGTAAAAATAGTCGTTTCCCTGGTAACGCTGCACACAAAGCAGCACTGTACAAAATGG
Organism: Enteromius viviparus; assembly: GCA_032353835.1. NCBI lineage: Eukaryota > Metazoa > Chordata > Actinopteri > Cypriniformes > Cyprinidae > Enteromius > Enteromius viviparus. The sequence goes on from JAUCNO010001819.1 coordinate 12,549,469, forward strand.
TTTGTCAGGCATTACTGGCATGATGAAATTAAAATGAGAATCACCAGATTAGCGTCACACAAAGGCAAATATGATCCTGTCATTAGCCCATAATATGGGCACTTTAAAAACAATAATTAATAGTTCAAACATAATTTCATTTTCAGTGTTTTTATACTCACCTGAAGATAAACTGGGAATAAGAGGATTCCTTTGTTGTACACTGGGCAAATGAAAACAAGAGAAAAGAGAGAAATAAACCTTCCTTTCAAAAATTACACATATCAAACATGAGCAGAATGATAAAGAATGTAGAGACTGTCCAATTTCTAGCCATTTAGTATAAAGCGAGGCTAGGGGATAGATGGGAGAAGTAAAGAAATCACCACAATGTCATTCAGCCATGTAAAATGTTTGCCTAAAGAACAAAGTGTATTTCTCATAAAATGTATCATGTAGCATATACAGCAGACAATATCAGTAATGAAAATCAGTGATGAATGAAGTATACAGTACCACTCCTGTGATCATAAACCTTTGGATTTAAAGTACAGATACCGCTCAGGCAAATACAGCAAAATCTAACAATACCAAATATATATTTGATCAGATCAGATCTCTGTGTAGAGCACTGGCTGTGCAGACAATAATCTCACTGCATTTTTAAAATTAATGACAAAAATAATGTTTGGAAATGTAAACTGTCACGCTACCGCAAAAGATAGAAATAATTGACTAAAACATTTTTTGTTGGTGAAAATACTAATGGGCTAAGACTTTTGCACAGTACTATATATATATATATATATATATATATATATATATATACAGTATAACTATAAAAATCCACACTGGAAACTGGAAACTGAAAGTGGAGCTGCAGGTGCTACACACACAGCCAGGAACAGCACAAGATTAGTGAACTATCAAGCTATTACATTTTTTGTCTAGTATTAGGAACAATATTATCTACTGTATATCAGTGATATATACTGGATTTTGTGTTGTTTATTTTTTTTATTATTACTTTTTTATTTTTACAAGATACATCTCAGTATAGCTTTTTATGAAGTGATGGTCCAGTTACAACATCTTCCAGCAGAAGCCAAAGACTCCATATTGTGGAGAAAATTTGTAATTTACGTTCCGAATTACAGTTTTCATTGTACATCAAGACTTTTATCTCCAAAGATCAAAGAAAAATTGATTCCTTGTTATGTGACCCCTTTAATTAGAGAAGGTTTACCCCTATGAACTTCTTTTGCAATTACCCAAATTATTTTTGCAGCGTTTGATCAAACCTGCAAAGGAATTTCGAGGCCTACTTTTCGGCATAGATTTATGTATATCTTTGGCATGTTTCAACGCCATCAGAACGCATTTTTGTCACTTATTATTATTGTAGACTATTATAGGATTGCTTCGGTTTGATCCCTTCTATTTTTGATTACATCTTTTAGGCTTTAGATGACGGAGACACTCGGCCATTTCAGTGCAAAACTGATCAAATTTTAGCACACCATTACACTCGATCCACAATTAATGATAGCTGGGATGAAGCTTTTCATACTGATATTGAGCTTCGTGTTTTCTTTAAATATAATGTTTTTGTATCTTGACCAAATGTTGAGCTGCTGTTTTGTCTGGCTACAAACCGTTGTTTTAGTACTGCTTTGGAGAGCCCTGGTTTCCACTACAGTTACCTCTCATGTACAACATCTAGCAGCAGTTCTGATGTTTTTCCACCTGTCAGCTATCTTTGTGATGGTACACTGATCGAGGACGCAGTCTTTAGAAATTCTTTTGTAAAGCTTTCAAATCCCTGGGAGCTTCAGCAACTCCTCCCTGGGGTGCTCTAAAAAATTTTTTCCCCTTCAACCATTTTATACTCAAAGCAAAACTCGATTCAAAAGTGTATACGCAAAAAAAAAGTTTCCATACGGCAAAACAACAGAACATCTGATTCCAATCTGTCTTTTTTAATTTTGTAACTTCTGTTTTGACATCGTGCTATGTTATCATACTGTGCACAACTGGAATCATCTCTAATTAGCAATATTGAATGAACAGACTATGCCACATTTATAGACCAAACGCTAAGCTAGTAGTAGTGCATTAACAAGACAGGTGTGGGAATTCTGAAAAGAGTTTGTTGTGAATGAGGCCAGTAATTGTAATAACTGGAGACATCCTCACAATATTGTGGAAAAAGTGAAAAAAAGAAGTGTGGTTTACAGCGCACAATAGAAAGCCATGTTATCTGATAAGTGATGTGACACTGTAAGAGATGCTTGTACAGCTCAGCTAATGGTTGATTGCACATGTGCGTTGATGCATGTGTTCCTTAAAATGGGGAATAGGTGCTCTAGGGGCATGTGGAGAGATTTGGGACCTCTGTAAAAACTGTTGGCCTGATTAAGTCAATCCTTGTAAAATTCTGGAAACACACACACATTCTCTCACTCACTCACTCAGGTGCAAGAATAAAGACTGCATGCTCCACTAGCTTTGAGATGGAGTGAGGGGAGGAGTGGTGAGAGAAGAGAGAGGGCATGGGAATGAAACAATAGTGTGGGATATAGGTAAGAGAATGAAAACAGACTTTCCTGCGCTTTCATACCCACTTCTCTGGGAGAGAGCTTTCTCATATACGCATACAAAAAGACACAAGTAGAAAATATATAATATTAAATCACATTTTATGCAAATATGATTTTGGTAAAATTTTAAAAAGAATGGACGCAAAATGTCAAAACTTACAAGGATATCTTACTTCCAAATAACCTACAAACAAACGTGTAATAACATGTTTCCATCACTATAAACCTACAAGAAATTACATAAATAAGAAATTACATAACTTTACATAATGTGACCCAATTATTTGTCTTGGGCTTTACTCAATATTACAAACTAAATAAAGAAATACTAGTTGGCTGGCCTGAGCTGCTTTTAGCAAGGAGTCCAGCAACCGGATTTAGCTGGTTCTTTTTCCACAGAACAAACAGATCAAGCTAATAAATGAGATATTACCTCTGTCTACACAGCTTGATCTTGTGTTTGTTTAATGAAGTTAACTTTCATTTCATTTGAATTTAATTACATTTGATTCATTATAGTCAAGGCCATAAAGAAGACATCGCCGAAGCGTACGTGGTTTCACTGTGAAGTCTATAATATCAGAAGGGAATATTCTCTCATGCAAACAGACCACAGGGTAGGGAATAAGATCTGAGGGAGTTGTTAATGAGGTGAGGCAGACCAGCACTCCTGTGTGGACATGAAGAGATGTCTCGACTAAATCGCTGTGTGTATAGTAACAGTAATACGCTCTGGTCTCTCATTAGTTCAGTATGAATACTAAGCTTGATGATCTGAGTACTGCAGGACAGGAGGAGCGAGAGAGAGAGAGAGACCAAATCACTGAAGTTAAGCAGAATAGCAAATATCAAAAGTAGAATTCTTTAAAAAATAAAACTTTACTAAACACCCTTTACAGAAATGAATAGGACCACTACTGAGACCCACTTATTTAACACTTATTTTATGTTTTATCGGCTGTTAAGTGAAATGCATCCATCTAGTGAACAACAACAACAACAAGACAGGTAGAATGAGACTATAATGAACAGCTACTGACTCATGCTGGTGTGAGAAACCAGTTCCAGTCAGGAATAGATGTCCATAAGTTCTCTCACAAGTTAAATAATCGCCTCATTAAGCTCATAGATCACAGACACAAATTCTGTTTCACTTCACTTGCTCACCCACTGCTTTCAAAGGAGATAGATTGATGAGATATAGCACTGCTGCTGAGATCAGCCTACATCAGTTCAGTCATGCTTTGTTAATTTTAGAACTGCTGAATCTAGTGCTGTTGAATCTAGATTACACGAGCGTGAGATTACGTTGACACTGAATTCATTGTATCGGGTGTGTTTCTTCTGCACGTTATACAGCTGCAGGCCCGAGGCAGAGCCTGTCTCAATAAAACAACTGATAATAAAACTGATTTGTAATAGCTAACTGAATTGCTGACAAAGTAAATGACTTTTTCTCAGTTTTCTTTGCTGACTTTTTCTGGTAATGTTTATCAAGGTAATGAAAGCTTTTTGAAGTACCTCTCCAAATGAACTTTATAGGATTGATCTAAACCAAAACTGTAAACTAAAAGAGTCACTACCAACTACAATGTGTCACAAGTGGCACTTTAGTGTTTGATTCAGATAGAGGTGTATTAGGCCTGAGAGTCAGGGAATATTGTTTTATTAGAGAAATAGATTTTATTTAATATACATCTCTCTCGCTCTGTAAATTGGATTTTTCAAGAAGCTTCTTTGCAGTAACAGAAGTACTGTTTGTGCCTCTTTACATTTCACCTTCTTACATGGTAAATAGAGAAAGAAAGTTATCCATATCACTGCTTGCCTTCTGTTTTTAAAGGGTTAGTTTACCAAGTGATCAAAATCCTGTCATTAATAACTCACCCTCATGTAATTTCAAACTTGTAAGACCTCTGTTTATCTTCGGAACACAAATTAAGATATTTTTGATAATATCAGAGAGCCATCTGTCCGTCCCTCCATAGACAGCAACACAGAAATTATCCCAGAATCATAGTAAAACACTGGTAAAACAGTCCATTTAGACATCAGTTGCTCAACTTAAATGACGCTAAGAGAATACTTTTTTTTCACAATAAAGACAAAAATAACATAATTTAACTCTACCATTCTTCTCCCATGGCTTACAAAAATGTCCTGCGGTACTTCAGCAGTACAACATAGATTTACCACACAAAAAATGAGCAAAGCAAAACATGACAGGATTACAACAGCACTTAATTCTGTTGTACAGTATCACAAGAATTTACCATTAGATGTCGTATGTGGTTTTTCTGTTGTGTTTCTGTAGTAATTCCAACACAAGCTGAATTAGAAAACTTTCTATATAACATGAACTTACTAAAGAAAATACAATGTGTGGTGCTTGTATGGTATTTTTTGTGTGCCATTTCCAAAAACAATTCAATCTAGTTGTCAGAAATATGTGGTTGCAAATAAGTGGTTGCAGTATGTCAAATACAGCAATGTGACATTTTTAAGGCTGCTAAATTAATATTAGATCTGAATTCATATATGATTAAAAAATACCAAGCTATAATCAACTGCTTAGTATTTTATAATATAAACAGATGTCTTATCATAATTGAAAATTTTATTTAACTCCAAGTTATTTAAACAAAGTCGCTAGCAGCATTCTCACAAAATGTTTGTTTTATGATCTAAATTTATTTTACGACGAATGTTTTATGTTGTAACTATAAAAGCTATAATGTAATGTCAAGATCAATATTTCTAAGATATGAAATGCAGTCCTATACCGTCTTATATATTAGTGCACAATAGTAATAAATAATTTTTAGAATACGATAGTAATAAATTATTATAATTATACACATTAACAATAACAGGGATCACTCTGTTATACACAGGCATTTACGATTGCATTGCTTACTGTCCATTTCCATGGCAATGAAGACCATAATTTTCGAAGAAAACACGGTCGAAACAAGGTCCATTGTGTGTTACACTGAAAACATACACGCCGAAACTTTATTAAGGAAGAACGGGATCCACGGATGTAACTTCATCAGCGTCTCAGTTCATCTGTTTTTTGCTGGTGAGATTGTAAGTGCTTCTGCTGTACTTTTATTATGTGCATATGTTATGTTAACTGTGTTGTATTTGTCAGTTTAATATACCACGCGACCACATATCAATCTATGATAAGATTGTAACTGCTTTGCTACAAGACCGACTAGAAATAACAGCTCTTCATTAAAAGAGGTTCAAAAGAGTTATTTGTCTATAAATTGTACACTGAAATTGTTCAAAAAGTCCCAGGTCAATGTTCAAACTGAACAACATTGGTGGATCAGTACATACAGTATAGCCTTCGTGATTAACTAGATTAATAAGATACATACTGAGTTTGGAGTAATACTCACAAAGTTTCTGTGTCAGTTGAACAAGTAAAGAGTGCAAACATACTGAAGAAATGCACTTTTGTTCTGTATTGTACTGTACGGGTATGTATGTAACGTTAGGCACAAACTGTCATTCGCATAGATTGTTTATCCTAGCTTTTAATTGTTATGTTGGTTTTACATTTACAGTAAAATAATATTAATGAGTAAAAAAAATCTCAGCTACTAAGTTCAATAAGCTGACAGCCCTTTTGTTTAAATGTTTTTCTATTACAGTCAGGCCTGGATGAAAACCTGCTCAAAGAGAGACAGATTAACTGGGAAGATAAAGCCTGTTGCTGAGAAACATGGGCTAGACAACATTTAATGTAGGAATTAATTAAACGTAAAAAACTGGAGAAAAGTAGTAGACGGTCAGACCGTGTGTTTAGTTCCTTGTGTTTTGCTCCCCATGTGCCTGCCCATATTTGGTTGTTCCTGCCTTTTGTCTAGTAGTTCATCTATGTTAATTAATGTCCAGCCCAAGTGTCATACCCTTATGTCTACCCTGTGTCATGTCAACATACCCAAGTAAAGTCTCTTCGTTTGCAACTTCAGTGCCTCCCATGTCTTTCGTTTAAGAGCAAGCGTGACAGCGACTAAATATTATAAAACTACTGTCACTATTAATTCTAGTTTTTCAAAACACAGTACCACAAAAGATGAGAAATGTTTATGGTGCTTGTTTTTTTTTTCAAGGTTCAAGAAATGCAAAGAACAGAAGGGCTACAGGAAGAAAACAACAGCCCAGAGAGGTACTTGACAACTGTAAGGGACAAATTAGTGGGCATAGATCCTGATTTACGTCTTTTAGGTATTTATTTTTTATCTAAACAAAAACTTCTCACAAAATGTATATGAATATTTTAAAGCCGTTACTGTAAAAAAGTAATTGTTGTAAAGAACAATATCAAAATACCAGTCATGTTGTTATTTTAACATCATTCCTATTGACACATGATTCAGAACTACAGCAAGACAGTACAACATGCTTGTGGCTTTGTTCTAATAATTTATAGGCAAACTTTCCTGCAATTCTTTTAGTCTTGCAGATGCTACTGGACCTGATGAGGTAAAGATTTACCCTTGAAGAAATCAAATGCCAGTGGACCCTAATTTATATTGAATCTTTGTAATAATAATCTTTATAATAATATTTACATTTCTCAGCAGTTTTTATATTATAATATATACTTTATCATAATATGAATATTACAATATTTCTAATATATGAATGATTATCTATAATGATATAAAATAAAAAATCCTGTAAAATTGTTACAGGAATACCATAAAAATAGACCCCAGAAGTATTACAGGAATATTAAGTGTTACCATACCACACAATTTTTGTGTTGTTTTTTCTGATGTTTTACCACATGTAATACCACAGGTAATTTTTTTAAGGAATATGTGTTCCACCATTTTTATGTTTTTGGATGAACTAACCTTTCAGGGGTTATCTGGTGCCACATGCACATGCAAACAAGCTGTTTGGACTGAAATGTGTGTTGGGAGTGTGTGTACACAACCACCCCAACATGATAAAGATCCACAAGTAGTTTTCTTTTCATTTAATAAAAATAAGTTGCCTCTTCTGAAATCAAGCCATTGTCAAATGCATGTCAGTGTGATGTCACGCCGACAGAGGCCACTCCCACAATAGTTGATTGACAGCAGTGTGTCACACAGACTGAACTGGTGTCTTACCTCAGACCGAGACGCAGAGACAAGCAAGACTCCTAAGAGATTGAGTTGTTTTGTTGCTGAATGTATAAATGAACATGGCAGTAGTCATTTACCCCGACATCTGAGTGACTGAAGACGCAGAGAATTAACATCATGTTTGGTTCTGAAAGGAAACGCCCCTTTAATCAATCGAAATTTGTTTGTTTACGCGAATCATTCATGATCCAGCTTCACCTACAGAAGCAGCGATTATCGAGAAGCAAATAGCTTTTCCTAATAATGTGCTAATGAGCAAGTTTCACTATGAATATGACTAAAAAAAGATCCTCCGAGAGCGCCTCAGAAAAGAGGGGCAGGGTCAGCGGAGCTCGTGAAGATTTAAAGGGGAAGTACACAGAACAGAGTGGTTTCTAAAGAGCTGTTTTTGACAGGGTAAAATTACCGTTTTTTACACTATCTTTGAGAAATTTTAAAACATACTATATTACAAACTTTCCATTAAGACCCTAAAGATTCATGTAAGCTAGTGGAAAATTGCCTTTTTATGACTCCTTTAAGATTTTCTTAATAAAATAAAAACCAGATGACTTGAAGACTGGACAACTTTGTCCTCCTCTCAAAACATACTAGCTAGAAAGTCTTTTTAGTTTTATGAGTAAAGCCAAAAACTTTTGCTCAGAAAAACTTTTCCAAACATTAATGTCCAATTAGTTTCGCTATGGATCTGACTGCAGTTGGCTTAATATGAGAACGAGCATGTCCAGCCAGCTACTGGAATACTAACACACTGTAGGAAACACTCATACATGTACATGCTTGTGTTCTTGAATATCGTAGAAAAAGATCGGCGTTGTGTACAACCAAAGAGTTCTACATCTCACCCTCTTCTGCTTCTCTCTATGCTCGCCCTCCACTTTTTATATTTCCACCCATTTAAGTTATTATGTAACACTCTCAGTGGCTCTAAGTGCAGTGTGTTCTCGGTTTAAGAGGTGTGTGTTTGTATTAGGATCATTATTCACCAACAAAAGACAGAGATATATCAGAGCAGGTGATTAGATGTGAAACAGAAAGAGAAGTGTGTGTGTGTGTGTGTGTGTGTGGGAAAGAGAGAGAGAGAGATAAATAATTAAACTAATCAAAAACAAAGCAGTTGCATCTAAATGGAACGTTAAGCTGACGTAATGCAATGATGAACATCCTTTTTCCGAGGAACAAGAACGCAGTTAAGTGTCTAAGAGACAAGGGCTTGCAAACATCCTTTCAGCTTTTAAATTGTCACCCCTTTCATGCTCTTCAGTTGGGCATATAACATTTCATCATACTGTAGGGGAAGATACAATTATGCAAATATACATACACTCTTAAAAAAAAGGTTCTTTGGATGACAAATGGTCCTGGCTGGAACCATTACTGCTCTAAGGGGTTCTTGCCATGGCAAACAGTTCTAAGGCACTTCAAATAGTTCTTGCAACAAAACTTTGAGTGTGCTTTGAGTGTGCAATGGGTAGGTGGAACTCTTTCCCTTTGCTTTTATTCTGTTTGACATGTCCTTTTGCCTTGGTTGTGTTCAATAATATGACACAAAATAATATCAAAGATTTTCTCTTTGTACTGCCTTCTTTGAAAAAGTCGTGTGTTAGCTTAAAAATTTCTACAATTAAAAACAATGATTAAACAAATAAGCTGCAAGAGCCTGTTATCTATAATCGTGTTTCTTAATGTGACAGCCTCACTAAACCTAGTGTTTGTTTTGTTTTTCCAGTAATTGCTTTAATGGAATGGTTCCCCCCAAAAAATAAACATTGTAACAATTTACTCACCATCATGTCTTAGCAGTTAATATTTTTGTAAATTTGTAAAACTGCGGTAAATAATGGCAGAGTTTTATTATTTTAATTTATTTTAACCACTTCTTTAAGAACAGCACTCAAGCAATCAAGCTAACCGAATCAAGATGAAACAAGTCTTGAAAGAGTCTTTAATCATCCTAAAGTGGATCATTTTGTGATACTAAATAAACAGACACAAAGCATGCAGATTAGCTTAAAAATGATTTTATTATCCAAAATAAGAGACTGCAGAGTCAAACGAGAGCTATGAAATTATGTTGAAAATCACATGCTAGGAAAACGGTCAATTAGGTCTCTACAGTTAAGTGATCATTATATCAAACTATGAGACCCAAGAATGCCACAACTGACCAATCAGAATTAAGTATTCCAGGATGCAGAGAAATTAGTATAACTATAAAAAAATGATAAGAAAAGCTACATGTTTATTTACTTCTATTACTAACACTTAAGGGGTACCCAGACTTTAGTCATGAAATCTGAATCTCCAACCTCATAAACAAAATTAAGGGTTTCATAAATACTGGTGCATGCATTTTTTTATATAATCATACCACATTATGCCTTTACTTTTTAATATATCTGGGTGTCTTTTGTTTGAATAATCAAATTCTGAGGTTCCTTTAGTGCTTTTCCAACTCTAGAGTCACAATAACTGTGTTAAGGGGATATGGAAAGATGGCTACCATATAAGTTTTTGATATTTATTTAGTTTTTTGTTTTGTTTCTTTGAAATAATGGTATTTATGCATTTCACACAACCTAATCACTGCTTCATTTTACCCATATCTCTTGTATATAAAACATATATCTAAGCTTGATTCTATTTACAGGTATATCAATACTGCTCATCCTAATGCTGCTCACTGGGACACACCATATGGAAAATTATTTTATAGCTTTTACAGAATAATATTGTTATTAAGGTACAGTTTTGTTCACTACCTTACAACTTGTTGTGTAAAAAAGTTTACTTTACTCTAAAAAGCCATCAAAATTCAACAAAAATGTATAAAAAAAATATAACTATCTATTGTGTATGATAGTCAGATAATCAGTGCAGCCTATTGTGATTATGATTACATCCAATTTCAGGGTCATATGTGCTATTACATAATGAAGCCAATGTCAATATTTATAAATAGACCATAAAGTATAAGCAAATGCTGTATGGATATTTCCTGTACAGTCTCAGTAGCTTTATTAGTTGAGGGTTGTACTGCAAATTACACCCGACAGCAGCAGAAAAGCACAGGAAAATGATGAGAATGAGTTTAGAAAAAACAGTTTGTATCAGAAAGATACAAACCAATGTAAAGCATGCCATATGTGTTAGATAAACACATGATAGCTATGTAATTACATACATAATGGCTACACAATGTGCCGATGGGTTTTTAGCAATAGTAAATGGGCCGGATCATTAGCAGCATGTTTTGCTGTAGTCATCCCCATTAACCTCAGCCCACTCTGTTTATCTGCCACATTATACAATTAAGGGGGGCTTTGCATAACAGCCTTTCTCTCTCAGAAAACACCCATCATTAAATCTACTCTCTCACAAAGCCTATCTATGCATGTGTGCACTTGAGCACTCAGAAAAATACCACCACACATACACACACGCACACAGTGCCCACTTACACTGCTATGCAGCTCTCTCAGAGGCTCTGTGCGGAGCACTTTATGCAACAGCAGTTGTGGAGAGCGAGAGCAGAGTTAGTGTAGGTGATAATAATGCTCAGCAGGACCTGTAATCATTTCAGTGTCAGTGCTTTGTTTCTACACAAAATGACTGAGATCAGCTTTATAAGGAGGACTCTGATCACTCACGGTCTGTGCCTGCTGCTATCAACCTCACAGGTTAACATGCAGTGAGTTATGATTTCCTCGCTGCAATCCAAGCGCTCTTTACTCATTCACAGCATCGATACTGATATTTGAGACGAGAGACTCGCAAGAAAAGCAGAGAGTCAGCAAAGTTGAAAATAAGACACGCTAGGCCAATGGCGAACACATTTTCTGCTAGACAGGTGGAATTTTTCAGAGCCTTTAGGGAAAAGTGTATAATCGCTTTCTCAATATAAACAGTGAACGCTGCTGTGCCTCACAGCCCTTCAGGGACGTTCTGTCATAGCTCAGTCTTGGGAATCAGCAATCGGCATCATTTCACGTGGCAGGAATGGATTTCTCTGAGCTGCATTAAAACTCTCCCTATATGTCAGGATGACACTGATTAGCCAGCCAAAGTCTTTCTATCAAGGAGGTACATAATACCTTAAGAAAGCTATTTCAATAGCAATTGCTTCAGTGGAACTTGCTTGGTTATAAAGAAAAAAAGATGGATATTGCTTTAGTGTTTTTGATCGAAAAAACAACAAGAAAAAGTCTCTTAGGCTCACCAAGCATTTATTTGATCAAAAGTACATCGAAGACAGCAATAATGTAAAATCTATTCGCCTACCTATAAATGTTTTCTACTTTTAAATGCAATTTATTCTTGCCATTACTCCAGTCTTCAGTGCAATGTGATTTTCAGAAATCATTCTAATATACTGATTTGGTGTTCAATAAATATTTCTCATCAGCATTGAAAACACTTGTTCTGCTGTATTTTTGGAAACTATTTTATATCCATTAGTCCTTCCATCTATTATTTACACCTTACTTTAAGTAAAGTACATACAATAATTAAAATATATATTTAGTCTGAATACAGTGCTGCTTGTGAAAAGTGGTTCTCAGCTGAGAGATATGTTTTGGCACCATAATGGTGTAGTTCCAGCATCTACCAGCAGGGGCTAACTGCCTTAGTCAAACCTTGACCTCTCAGTATGTATGTGTGCAGCAGAATGCTTGAAGGCAACAGTCCTTTCTCGCTCCATCCTCTCAGGAGTCTTTTTCTTTTAATGAGCCCTCTGCTGTCTTAAATCTACACCAGCAATTAGCCACCACACAGTTTTAGCTGAATGAAGCCTGAAGCACAGAAAGTTCTCACGTGTCTTTTTGCATATGTTGCTTCTACAGCCCCATATTAACTAGTTTGGCTGTTGCTTTCATTTATGCATGCGTGAAAATGCCATGAAACTGATATTTGTAACAATTCTGCAATCTGGTCTCGGTTCTCTGTGTGCAGCAGAGAGAGCTCCTAATTACAGGACTGGTCCACAGATCAGACTTTTTTTACTATCCCATTTAATCAGTGCGAGGACTTTCCTGCTATATGTAGCTTTTGCTGCAGCTCAAACAAATCTCATTTCAATTCACCTCATCTCTCCAAACCATTTCCAGTGAGGAGATGTACAATTAACAACCTTAAATTACATTGCTGTACCTTCAGAATCTAACAGCACATGCTAGAAGCTCTGCAGGTTTGAAAATTGTTATACTGGCAGATCCTCTTTTACAGGTCCTTTTATTTAAATGGTTTCCCAGATTGAACGTTCACCTCTCTGTCATAGCACAGTGAACATCGTCTCACTCACAGTTCTGTAATCATCTGAATATAATCTACTTACGTGTGAGGTATAAGTAGTCAGCACTGATCTAAAGTCAGCTCCGGAGCAAGGAGGCTAACGTGTAAAAAAAGAAAAGAGGTGACATGTGGCCAGTTTCCCATATAAGGGGTTTGGGCTCTATTATGCCATGTTAAAGGTTGCTAAAATCGCTTCATGAGTCTCTTAAAACAGGTTTACATGTATGCAAGGTCACTTTAGAAAACTTTCTTCAAAAATAGATTTAAATTTACCCCGTTTCTAAATGACTTGTGTGAAGCAGTTCGAAGAATCAGTCTCCCATGAGCCCTCACTGCTGTGATTGGTCAGATGGCGCAGTCCTTTATGATTGGTCTACCGCTACAGCGTGGGTCGGAAAATGAAACGCCCATTGCCATAGCCAGTTGTTAGTGATGTAGAACGTGGGTGGACATTATGCAAATATGTTACTTCGTGACGTGTGCCCTCAACAGAAAAAGATTTGAATTGCTGACGAGTCGTTTAGGCGAATGTCAGCCGATTCTTTTTATTTGATGGACAAAAACTTCATTTATCGGGCACTGTTAGATAGTTTATGTTCACAGCTACACAACACTTAATTCAATCATGTTTGAAAAAGCATGAATGAATGAATGAATGAGGCATTTTATATAGCGCTTTTACTGTGTATGGCCATACACCCAAAGCGCTTTACAATCATGTGGGGGGATCTCTCCTAGGGGCACTTTAACCCATCCAAGTGCGCACACACACAGCAGTGAGAAGTGAACCACACACACACACACACACACACACTGTTGGAGGATGTGGGACATCTCTTATTCTGGTCATCTGCAACAAAAAGGATCATAATAAAAATACAATTAGAAAACAAAAAACATTGAGCAAGATGAGCATTTGAGTCCTCACTGCTGTCTACACACAAACAAACACACAGCATGTCTGTTATAATTTTATTCCATTTAAATCACATAGAGAACTGTTTCCCAGAATGCTGATCAATGTATTATAGCCTTTTTTCCTTTAAAGAAAAAAAAAAAAAACATGGTTTTCTTAAAACAAACAAAGGAAGGACAAAAAAGGTCGCTTTTTTAATGTTAAGTGCATAATCCATCAGAAAAGCTGCTGCTGTAATTTTTCTTCAGGTGCAGAAAGAGAACTAATATGATGTTCTTATTGTAGGAGGCCAGTGAGCTGAGCTAAAGCAGAGGTTACACTGTTTACCAAAGCAGCGGCTTGTGCTCTGACTTGATTCAGGAGACACCGCCAGACATTCATTTTCAGGATAAAGTGGTTGGCCAAAAGAAGCAGAGAGAACATTTTAATGCAGAACATAATGTATTAAGCCTGTAAATAAAAAAAAAACCCTCTCACATAAACATTCATCCAAACTTCTGTGTCCTCAGTACAGGAAGTGTATCAGACCACTGGCCGGGGTTTTGAAACACCCGTCATGAAGACACTACCGAAGGTCACGTCTCAACATAAGGTACACTTCAGCAAATTAGACATTGTGATTGGCGGCTTAGTGGTCTGTGGATGAGCTGATTTTGAAAATTTTGAAATCCAAAAGGTATAACAACAGAGCCAGTGGCAGGCTTTAAAGTTCAACGGACAACCTCTCTGAACACACACACACATCAGAAATGCTTTCTGAGAGAGCAGATAGGAACCAGAGTGCTACATAAGAAATAAAAAGGAAGGATGCAACACAATTGCTGTCAGGCGCCTGCCTAACTTTCAATAGGCTTTGAAAATCTACAGTAGCTGACAGAACTGGGATAGCGTCTCCCTCACGTACACACACCTGTCAGCCTTCACTGCTTCCCTGCTGAGGCTCTGAATGTGACGTTTATCACATCGTGTTGAGAAGCACTTAACTGTAAACAGGGAAGGGAAGACCCTTTTAAAGAAACCGTCTTTTTCATTTGGGGGGAACACATGATAATTATGGTGTTTTTGTGGTAAAAAAATGAGTGCAAAGAAGACTGACTTGGCCACACGGAAGACAGCTGATGATGAAAATGCAGACAAACATCTCAACTTGAACTAAAACTCATAATTTACTGCATTTCATGTCATTCCAAACCTGTACATACTGTATTTGAATTTGAAAGCCATACAGGTTTGGAACCATATTATGGTGATTAAATGATGACAGAAAAGTATTGTTTTCATCAGTTAATGCAAGAGATTTAAACTATACAGTACAAAATATAAAACTTTACACCTCTGTCTTGTTTCTTTCCAAAGGCCTAAAAAAACAGGGTGTGGTCTTTTCAACTTCATTAAAAAAAAAAAAACTAAACTAAAATGCACCAGTCATCATCTAAAACAGCAATGACTCGCTAAACTAACCAACAGTAATATAATGAAGTTGTGTAGAATGTGACAAGGTTTTGGACTACTGGACTGTCCAATTAAAATTTTATGTTTCTGCTCAAAGCAGCACCTCCCAATGGAAATATGGTTTGAATGAGGACTGTAGAGGAACATACTGTAGCATTTAGGTGAACAAATGTTCCTCTGCAGACTACCTTCTAAGTGATGCTCTGTCTCTCTGCGGTTCACACTCTGAACGCTTTGATCATGATTGACAACAGGCAGTTAAAGACCCCCACTGGAAACTTCAGCAAGGCTGATTAACGTACATGGAATGGTCGGAAATCATTGAAGAGTTTAAGTTGAGCAGGAAACTACTACTTTTTTGTCCTTTCATTATTTACTAGACCGTGTCAGAGCAGATGTGAAATATGAATGCTGATGGCAAGACGAGAGAGGAACACATGGGTTCGAGTGCAAGTATTTCCGGAAGTTACTTTTATGTAGTCTTTTCTCTTCTTGGTTGGTTTCAAATTATGAATCCTCTCTAAACCCGGCCGATTTTACCGCCCATATTCATCTCCGTGATAACTACTATCGCTGTTGCTGTAGTTACTGTTATTCACTGGAGAAAGAGAGGGTGAGGATGAGAGTAAAGACGGAGGGAGGGATGCAAAGTCTTGAAGCTCCTCCTCCTCCAAGACATTGTCCGTTTCCATTGAAGAGGAAGGTCCATTTGTTTCTAGAGTAGATGAGAAAACAGGTGAAAAGTCCTGTGAAAGGAGGGACGTGTGAAGTCTTTCTTGTTCTATGAAGGGTGCGAGGTCTATATCGGCAGAGCTGCCCTGAGCGGTGTCAGTATGAAGCCCCAGTGTGCTGGAGAGGATGCGGGAGTACGAAGTCTCAGGGGCCCCAGAGGAGGGCCCAGGAGTGGGGCTCAAAGCAGAATGGCTTCGTGCTTCCGCTCCTGTCTGAGAGCCACGGTGAATTCGGTGGCTGACGATGATGTTGTTGCCAAAGCTGCCCATGGAAGCCATTGTGGTGCTCTGTTCACGCTGGACAACTGCTGTCATCCCTCCCTCAGCCATTAGACTTCGGATACGAGAAACATACTCAGCCTGACCTAACAGAGAGAGAGAGGGAAAACTTGAGTTCTTCAGGAAATACCAGAGTGCAGGGTATATGGGAAGCAATAAACTTTAGTAGGGAGGAACAAATGAATATGGCTGCCTGGCCTTTATTAGAAAAAGTGAAATTAAGAGCTTAAAAAACATGAAGATTTGCAGGTGTTAGTGGAAGATTTATATCTCAGGGGTATCAGAGGAGATTTACACACATCAAATGGCTTTCAAACAGCTGTTACAGTGCAGGTTTACAGTCTGGACACATGTTGTACAGACCTAATTTAACAGGAAGGTGCGGTGCAATTAAAAGCGCCACAATTGACTCTAAATTATTCATCAACAGTTTCTGCACACTCAATTCTTTGATCCTCATCTAGAGTTTAGGCACTTTGAATCAAGTACAGTTAATGTGATTATGAGAGCATGTTTCAGTTGTTTGCATCAGCATCAACAACCCTTTCAAGCTTTGGTTTGTTTCTTCATGGTTAATTCACTCAACTGTGAGTGGATGGTGCGTCTAAAGGGGCATTCACAGTGGACACCTTTGATGCGGAATCTGACTGTGATTGGTCTGGGTTCAATAATTTAAGTGTATAATATATATATATATGTATATATCATTTGCTATTCTGTTAGGCAGAATGAACAACACTTGTGTCTATGTGCTTTGCATGAAGGTGGCTTTCTGCTATTTGCAAACGGTCTCTTTTGAGGGGACAGCTGATTGCAAACCATTCATTTGTCGCTCTTGCTGCACAATTACACTGCAGACTCACTGTGTAAAGACACTAATGAGTGTTATTGGCTAAAGCAAATGCATGCTGCTTCATTTCCTGAACAAATGTGGATCTGAATTTGAGTTCTTGGGTTTGGTGCAATAGTGCACTCCCAGATCCATTTGATAGCTTTCACAGTGACAATTTTTCATGCGAACTGTGCTCTGGTCCAAAATAAACTGCAAGCGTGTCCATTAATAGTCCATGTTAGTTACCAAGGTAAGCACAATTGTTCTACTTTTCTACTAACAATAGCCCTAACCCAAAATGTAACCTAATCATCAACCAACCCCTCCTCTTCTCCATATATACCACATCTCTCGGGCCCATCATACAGGCACATGGATTCTCTTACCACTGCTATG
>JAUCNO010001819.1:12574183-12617021 GCA_032353835.1 Enteromius viviparus
GTTGTCCCTTGAAAAGATATAATAAAATATTCACAAAAATGTGAGGGGTGT
Source organism: Enteromius viviparus (assembly GCA_032353835.1). NCBI lineage: Eukaryota > Metazoa > Chordata > Actinopteri > Cypriniformes > Cyprinidae > Enteromius > Enteromius viviparus. Next base: position 12,574,235 of record JAUCNO010001819.1, read on the forward strand.
ACTCACTTTTGTGAGATACTGTATATGAAACATACCACAACATTAAGATAATAACAGTGGTGTACTTTCAACACTAATAAAAACAACAGAAAGTAAAATTGACTGTAATGAAAAAGGCTCTATGTAGCTCCAAAAGAAATCCATATGTGTGCATTACTGTACCACTTATGTTTTTATTTTTCCTTGAGCAAATCATCGGAAGGATCATGAATGAAGGAACAAACACAGCAATAAATTACATGATAAAATTTTATTACATTTTGTTTTAAAATGTAATAATATTTTACACTACTTCATTTTTTTTCTGTATTTTGACCAAATAAATTTGGCCTTGGTAAGCAAGTCTACTTTCAAAAAATGCAAAATAAAAAAATCTTACTAACCCCAAAACGTTTGAGTGGTGGTGATCAGTATGATTACATGATCAGTAACTGCCTCCCATATCACTTACTTTCACAGTGCTTGCTGCTATGCTTTTAATGATCCATGTACTTATGACACCAAAGAAATCAACAGCTTCAGCCTCTCAGAACAAAAGGACAGGTGCAGAAAACTCAGGTTCAGGTGGAGCATGATCTATCATCGTCTATTCAAGGACATAAAGAGAGAGGAGGACTGAGATCACATCTCTAGAATGCAAAGAAACATTCCCAGAGAGCATGAAGCTAAAGTGAGGATGTTCGGCCCAAAAAGCACATTTGGTAACAAAGACTTGATAAGATAAACAACCTGATGATGTTACAAAGAATACAGTGTTCAGAACAGACAGAAGACAGTGGGGGGATGGACAGAGAGAGAGAATGTCTGAGCATCACTTTTGTGTTTCTTAGTATAACTCGGGTAAATATAACATGTGCTTTCCTCATATTCATTACATAAAATGCACAGAGAGGATGCTAATGCTAACCCTAAACTTATTCACTGACAGCAGTTTAAAACGATCCCACACTTAACCCTCGCCCACAGATCTCACTGCAGGGAGTGTGGACTGTTTGTGTGGGAAGATGGCTTTCCTTGAGGTGAGACACTCAGAAGTGAACTTCTCTACCCTAAACTTTGAGTCATCAAGTTCTTGCCACCTGTAGTACCTCAGAGACATAAACACACGGGTGCTGCAGGCAAAGACGCAGCACATCTGACCTCAATCATACGCCCCAAAACAAAACACGCTGCTACATGTATAACGGACAGGTTACATGCAATTCTATTTGAGTGAAAAGAAAAACGCATATATAACACAACCTTAGCAGACCATCAGACCTCAGACCCCTGTCCATTCACTGATAGTTCGTCTGATATTCTACAATAAACTGGAAAGAATTTTTTTAGTCTAAAATATCCAGGAGTAAAGAGCACACAGGTTTATTTTAATCAGTTCACAAAGAAACAACCCGACACAGAACTTCTTCTCAGGATGAAATAATGACTGGTTTTAGCAAAGCTTGCCAGGTTACTGACATCAAATCTTTAAAGATTCTTTTGAGAAGAATTTATAAAAGCAGAACTGTATTTTCTATTTTTTAGTCAAAAGTGTAAATACACAAAAGACGTACACTCTTCAAAAGTCTGAAAGGAGAGCTTTTGAAAACGTCTCAGAGATTCATTCCTCCAGAGGTCAAAGCTTTCCAAGATTTGTTAAAACCCCCAAACTTCAGACAGTCTCAGTCTCCTTCCTGTTCCACCATTATATTTCTATTCATCCACTGATTTAAAGACTCTTCGGCCTAAATATCACTACACTTAACAGAGTTCAGCTTCGAAATCAAACAACAAAGAGGTGCTTGTTCTTCTGTTTCTATTCCTGCCTTTTTTGAAGCTCAATTTTCCATAGAAGTACATTCATTTGACTACAGCCAATCAATTTAGCAGACGCTTCAGGCAGTACCGGCTAGGGCCGCATGTGCTTGGTGTACTGATAGCTCATCCCTATCCCTCCTCTTTCCTCCCGCTTTTAATCCTTTTATCCAACTGAATTACTTTACACAGAAACACAGTCACTTCGAAACTATTCCCACTAATACAACTTTTCAGCTACAGCTTATAAACTTGTAAACTATGTAAGTTAAAGCAAAATGTCAACTTTATGATTTCCTGAACTGAAACATAAGCCTAAAAAAATTTGTTATCTGCACTCATACAATTTCTTTTTCTGACAGAGCTTTACAAGTGTTTATACCTGTGCTGCTCAACCAGGAATTACAGTAACGCTCATGGCATTAAACTGAACCGACCTGGACTAACAGAGAGAGTTAGGAGGAAAGAGACAAAACCAGAAGGTTTGAAACCTGCTAAAATCCTACAGTACATTTGAAAGCGTACCCAGGCTTCACACAATGTGTTTCCGACAGTGTCCTTTGGCAGACAGTCACTTTGTTTTCTCTCCAGCATTCTAGTACGATTACTCTCTAGCACTTTGTAACTTTATTGCAATACTATATAATAACAGTTACTAAAATATTATAGTATTACTGCACTGTAAAAAGCTCTAAACACTGTGCATTTCTATTCCAGCAAATCTTATGTCAGCTGTGACTGGAAACAACAGACAGATGGTCAGATTTACATTTACAATCTAAAGCTATGAGAAGTTAATTATTAATAATGTGCTGCTAAATATTGCACACACTATGATCTGACTCTTCTGAAGTTGAGCTCCCACCAGGCATTATATCAGACATATCATTCCAGCAGCGGCTCCGTCTGCTAACCATGTTTATAAATAAAACTGCACATTTAAACAGCCCAACAGTCTAAAAATACAAATGTCAGCAGGGTTAAATCTGACGCTCTGCTTATTTCTGCAACTCATATCTGGGACCTCAAAATAGTTAGGCTTCATCAAGATGCTTATTCATCTGTTTGGTGTGCTGCTATAAGCGACACATGAAGAGTAAGAGTAATAAGAGCAGGGAGCTAAAGTGTGCTGATGGGTAATGGAGGCCGGTAGTGGGAAAGAGAGATGCAATGTAGCATTTTCTGGCATAAATGCTCTCTGTGAAGCTAACCGGCATCAAACCTGAGAGCAATACTACACACACATTAACTTAAGAGATTCGGCTGGTGGGTGCCCAGTGGAGTGGCCTCTTTTATCCCCTGTAATTACCATTAGCATAAAAAGACAAAATGGGGCACCCAATCTTCTCTTTTCACCTCTCAGGGCTAGAGAAGAGCAAATATTACAAAACCCACTGGGTGCTATGCTTACATGAAGCCTAATACTCCATAAATGTAAGTGATACCTCAATAAAACAAATCATTATGCAAACACCAAAAAAAAAAATCTGACTGAGTACAATCCAAAAAACAAGTCTAAATAATGAGATAACTGACATTTAAACAATACAATTTGAACAGTCTGATTCAAAAATGTGGATTTTCATTTGCACCACAGATAATAATTAACTTCAGTGAGGGCTGTGAAGCTATTTTAGTATCATTTATAAAATATCATAGTATTTACGAATATTTTGAATTAACCTTTTTAAAATATATGTTAGTTTTTTTATTTTAATTGTTTTAGTAATTCTGTATTTTCTTATTTATATTAATTAATTTTATACCGTTTTTAATATTTTCTCTTTTTTGTTCATACGTAGCTTATTTAAATACTTATAAGTAATATTTTTATTTAAATTTATTTCAGCTCTATTTTGTTTAATAAAGCTTTAGTTTTAGTTAACAGTAATGATACTGTGGTGTGATACTGAATTATGAAAAATAAAAAGATTGTTGGGCGACAAAGAGGTATGAAAAGTACAGAACTACAACTTCAAGCCATTTAGGGGAAAAAAAAGTTGTGGCCAAGTTCTCTGAGGACGCCTTGTTGCTATGGTAACACTAAATGCCACACTTTTGCATGCACTGAATACATGTCTGGCACACGTAAACAGATGCTGTCATCAGACTGCAAAGTTTAAGGCTTACATATAAACATTGCAACTGGAACATGCACTCAGATTGAAATTATTCACATGGGAGAATGTTTTGTTAATACAGAAAATTCCAGCAGAAGCAGCCAATATGTATAAGGATTTGGCTTTTAATTAATGATATTCTGACTCACAGAGAGTGTCTTACCATCAGTAACCTGTGACCCCTGAGAAGTGCTGGGCAGTTGAGGTTCACCTGGAAGGTTACGGTCTGTTTGTGTTTCTGCATGCTGTAACCGCAGAGTCTGTGTCTGCGTCGCCTGTGATGTAACAGCGGGGGCAGGATGTCGTGGCTGCAGACCAATCGCATTCATCAGACCCATCTCTCTGTGGGACCTCCAATCAGTCCTGCTGTTCCTACAAACAAGACACATTCCAAAGCAGGGTGAGTAATGACTACACCAAATCTTCACGCAGTCTTCAGGCGATTCTGGTCTGATCTGATATGACACAGAATAATTCTCCACAGGGCTGGAGGAACTTTAGATGGAACGGGATGTGTCTATATAACTGCATCCTTAAATAAGATTAATCTTTTCTGACATCAGGTTGTTTTCTTTCATAGAAGTTTGTTAAGTGAGGATGTACTACAAAAGCATGTACAGTGGAGTTCAAGTTTAAATTCATACAAAATGTACGTTATTGTTGATTTAGTACTGATCTGAACAAGATATTTCACATAAAAGATGTTTACATATAGTGCAAATAATAGTTGAATTTATAAAAATGACCACATTTCAAAAGTTTACATCCCCTTGATTCCTAAAACTGCGTTGTTTCCTAAATGATCCACAGCTGTGTTTTGTTTAGAAATAGCGGTTCATGAGTCCCTTGTTTGTCCTGAACATTTAAAGTGCTGTTCTTCAGAAAAACCCCTCTGGTACACCTCCGTGAAGTTGGCCCCACATCTAATGCAAAACTTCGCAAAAATAATCTCAATGGTTTGTGCTGTAAAAATGTTCATTTGTGCTGCTTTGGTTTATGGTTAGATATAAAATATTTATTTAAAGGTCATTCTCAGGTCACTCAGCCCCCCCAACATACTTCAAATTAACCCCAAATGGTCTTGTTTTATTTGTGCTTCATTTGTGCCGGTAAAAATTCCATTTGTGCTGCTTCAGTTTTTAAAATATTAGACTTTACTTAATAGGCAATGACCTCAACAGACCCCCGACACGCTCCAAACTGACCCAAAATAGGCTCAATAGTTGTTTGTACTGCTTTATATTTAGCATTTTATTTTGTGTTGCTGGTTAACCGAACATTAATTTATCAAATTAGAATAATACAATAGTGCAGGGAGCAAACTACAGAGGTGGGAGCTCGGAAAATGTTTTTTCGATTTTAAATTCCATTTCCTGCAACTACAAAGGATTCAATTTATGTTCAGAATATCCAGGAAATAATCAAGTTAATTATAATGATAAATTCTGCCAAAAAGAATAGTAGGCTTCTACTACAATCACCAAGATTTCAGATAATGATTTTATAAAGTCAAAAATGTGTGTGAATAAAATTTAAATAATGTGAGACTTAATTTCCAGTATTTTTTTTTAAATAAAATTAAATTAAATCAAACATTGCATGTTTGAGTGGTAAAAGACGAGTTACCTCTCAAACATGCATATCTTAAGTTGTTGCTTTAATGCATTGAAATTTTTCATTTATTTCTGTACAATCACAATAAAAACAGTATTTGTAAAGGAAACAGGCTCTCTAAAAAGTTCATCACAGAACTGAAATTCTGCATATAAGCTGCTATTTGTTGGAGGGGTTTTTTTGCTTTCACTTTGTTAATTTATTCATTTAGAAAAATGTATTTCACATATGGGTCTATTTATTTCTATTATATATAGCTTTATTAAGTTTTTCTCTGTTGGCACAAGCTCTGCGCGTGATGTGATGTGAATCCTCACGTTCTGATGTTCTAATTTAAATGTAATGTAACAATCAATATTAATAATCAGTAAATAATGGCTTAATGACCGTCGGTTTTTGGTTAGGAAAAAAAAAAACCCAAAATTAACATAAATAAATGACCCAAGACTAAACAACCTATAAATAAAAATTATCTAATTAAAATGACAAAATTAAAACGTGCACTGAGCTTGCAGAGATAATAAAAGGACTGAGCGTGCAGAGCTTTTAGGTTATAACAATCCATTCGTAATTTGAATACATTTACTCTCTGATAACCATTTATTCAACATTGCCACTTGCAATTGTGTTGTACTCTACATCAGGTGCTTGCGCAGCGAAATATTCGTAGCTATAGCCTCGGCACTGCTGTGAGTATGTAATTATTTTACAGTATTGTTTTCTTTCACCATGCAGCAAACTAAAATAATTGTAGAAAAAAAAATCACTGTTTAACTGAGTTTTAACCGTACTTGGTTAAAATTCTTACTGTTGGTTCGGTTGAATGGTCAATATGAGCATCCCTAACTAGGATCCGTTTGGATCTTATCTTGTCACTTAAACTATATTGTGAAGAAAAAAAAATCTAAACAAAAACAAACAAACAATAAAACACAGTTTTTTTTTACCTTTAATCTTTTACCTGCACAAACCTATTTTGGGTCAGTTTGGACTTCACGGACATCTCAGGTGCCACAAATTCTTTGGCTTTTTGTGTTTATTTACACCCTTTCGAAAAACAAAACTGTATGATTTTGAAATTTATCTCGTCACACAACTGAGAGACTTGTGCATTAAGAGTCTTTTTGAATTTGAAGATCAGGGTAAATGCAACCTATATTGCCTTCTGGGAAAAATTCAACTGTTTTCTGTAGCCTCTGAAGAGTAGTAATAAATAATAAATATTATATTTAGGCAAAATAAGACATGTACACAGTGTACACATCTCTATTCTGTTAAACAGTTTTCACCTCTGCTTTTAAGGCATGATTTTTCCTTTTAGGGGTACCATAATTAACATTTTGCAAATACTTGACTCTCAACTGTATTTTATCTGTATTAATATAAACAATGCTTATTCAGACAAGCTAAATTCTTTTAAACTCTATCATTGTTTACTTATCCTCATGTTTTCCCAAAACTGTATTCTCTCTTTAGGTTTAAGAGTGCATTTTTTTCCATTTCAGTTAAAACTACTATAGAAAAACTGATAAACCAGCAGTAATGGGCAGTGGATGACTATTAGTATTAGTTATGCCTAATCATGTGATGCCAGCAGTCTTATGTTCCTGTGGCCTTCCTCTCGGCCACCTGCTCCAGCTATGAGCCTGGACCTGAGGTGCCAATATAATGGTCAGGATGGTCATACTTTGAAGGGAGATGGATACTCCATCACGATTTAGGGTGAAGCACTGCTGAGTGAACTAAGATGTCTCATTAAGGCCATTGTGGCCAAATGTGGCAACAGCATGTCAGAAAACGAAGACCAACAAGATGGAAACAGCAGTAACACACCTTACTGAGGCAATTTTTTTTCCCAAAAAAAGTGTCAGGAAAACAAGCTGGATTCATGGCTGCTGTGATGAGACTTAATTAGCAGCAGCCGTGCCTCACAGCTGTGCTCTGCTATCATGCCCATCCACTAAGTGACACGCTGCTGTTGCCTGGGCCTTGGAGGGCTGGTCAGTGATAATTTGACGGAAGGTGAATTCTCAGTCACACCATATATACCACAACAGAATAGATTAAAAAAAGTATTAACGAAACACCACTTCTTTATTAGCACTTAGAAAAATGCTCAGTATGCCAAGCCAAATAACAAAAATGTATTAAATAACTAATTACATAATATACTATATATATATATATATGTATAAATATAAATTAATTATAGAAGTACTGTTTATATATATATACATACATTTAATTACATTTTATATAAATGAAATCAATGAACCCCTCCCCAAAAAAAACACACCAAAAAAACCCAAATATGTTGAATCTAAATGTATTAAAAACAACAAACAACTATACATTCTGGTGCTCTCAATAAAAGTATATACTCACCCTGCTCTGTCTCCAGCCCTGCTGCTACTGGTTCCAGCCCCTCCACCATTATTGATGGTGAACATTCTCTCAGTGTGTTCAGAAATGCTGTTGTTATCTGAGTGGACATCACTGGAAGGTATATTTCCATTGGCCACATATATGGGCAGACAAAGAATAAGAAAGTTATAAATGACTGTAATCCAGGTAAGGCTTATCATATACTGTGCAAGAAGAAAAAAGGTTGACCTTCGATTTAACTCTACAGAAGCTAAATGTTTTAAAAAGTTTTTAATTCCAAGGTGACATCCACTGGAATTATTTAATTGCACAGAAATAAATAAAAACAGAAGAAAGGGAAAATGTGTTTTTCCTGATTCAAAAAAACAATAATTAATAATCAGGTCCATTAGGTTTAAAAAAAAATCCTCTTTGACTGTAGCAACCCCTTATTTTACTTTGTCGGGTTTAAATATAGAGAAAAAACTTCAGCAAACACAGCACAAGAACAGAGTTTAAACAACAGGAGACCGAAAGAGAAGCCTCTTTCTTTTCTCAACTGTGTTAGAGCTGGAGTCCGTTGACTGCTCATTTGCCTAGCTCAAAGAAACTCGCTAGTCCCTAAGGACTCCCACAATGCATCTATGCGGCTCATTAGCATAGCACTGACAGTCCCATAGTTGCTGAGGCTGACATCCACTTCATCGAACCATCCCTTGCACCTGTCTCCAACCAAGAGTTCCTGAAGATGTAACCTCCCAATGGGCCTGTCCAGCTCTCCTTCTTGCCCCGTTTCCCCTTCTACTATTCTTCTTGTCTGTTTGTTTCTTTCTCTTTTATCTAACTAAGTGAAAGCAAAACATCTCTTTGACTACAGTTTGAAGAGCATTGCAGGCCAAAAGGTTTGAGAGTGTTGTTAGAGGTGATGAATACTTGCATATTATATAGCTAAGATAATTAACTTATGAAACAGTGTTACGGTATATAACACAGAATAACCACTGCTTTAAGCTGGGGGTGCTTTTTAATGGATAGGAGACAAGGTCTGCTCATAGTATTCTTGAATGTAATCAATATTTGTGCACTTTTAAAATCTTTTAAGATCTTTTTTCAGCACATCCCCAGCATGAGAGTAGGATGATATCTGGAACCACTGGAGGCTAATTACCGGTTTCAGTCGGATCAATCCATCTCCTGCCAATGTCCATCATAAACTGAAGAGTCTTATAGGTAGTGACAGATAGGAAGCAGCGTGTTGTAGCAGTAGGATTTTTAACGTAAAGAAGTTTCTTCTGCTCACCAAGCCTACATTTTATCCAAAGTACAGCAAAAAACAATACAATTGTGAAATAACTTGATGATTTAAAAAACTGTTTTCTGTTTGAATATATTTTGAAATGTAAGTTTCCCCTGTGATTTCAAAGCTTAATTAATTAGTAGACTTAATCAGGTTTCTTTGATCAATAGAAATTTCAGTGTTTATCTGAAATATAAATCTTTTGAAACATTAGAAATATCTTAATCAATATTTTTATAAAAATTCTTTAAAAAACAGGAAAAAATCTTACTTTTTAAAAACTTTTGCCTGGTAGTGGATGATAATTACAGGTGATGGGACAGATCTGATAGTATATTAAAATCAAGAATGGAATGAACATCCTAATAAATATTAGTGCTAAACAAAATAGTGTCAGTGTCTCATAAGCTGCCTCCATTGAACTGTGTGCATTGAGATGTCATGAAGAATGTAATTACTTCTGTTAAGCAGTCAGTGTAGACACCAGCAGATCATTCAAGTCCAAGTCAAGGCCCACATTCATCCCATCATGTCCGTAACAAACCACAACCATAAAAACATGTTGTTTTAAGGGATAGGCTCACGAGTCCAAGTCAAAGACCATATTTTCAAGGTCTTGGTCTTGTCATGAATCTGGGAGCATGACTTAAGCATGACTCAGAATACAGTGAGATGGTGTATGACTACAAGCATGTTTTCCAGCCACCTCTATTATACGGTTTCCTGTAAGCTTGTAAAATATGCACAGGCAGGCCCAAATCAGGACTATCACACTCCTATATATGTTACTATTAGTTACAGTCCTCCTGGACAGAGATGGGCAACCTGGGCATCAAAAAACAGCAGCATGACATGAGTAAAGGTGCATTCACACCATAATTGTATTACTATAATTATGATTCAGACTTGTTTAAAGCATCCGGTTTCTCGTAAAAACCCTTTATTACTATCTGACCACTGCTACGTCATGCGGAAACCAAAATGGCAGCACCTCCAGCACCAAAATAACCACTTATTTCTCAGTTCCTATTGTTAATGTCTATACATTGTTAATGTTAATGAAAATATACAGTAAGACGCACAACACAGTTTAACGCAGCTAGTTGAATAACTATATCTACTATCCTGCTGAAATTATACTGTTATTATTAATGTATTTGCATAAAAACTGTTACTTGTTGCATTGCCATTAATACTGATTGCTCAAATTGCATGTTGCCAAAGAAACACATTATTCTGAGTCTTATTGAGAGGATGTAACCAACCCGGAGTAGAACGTCACGGGTTATCTAGTAATTACGGTAATTATGGAAAGGCATAATAATGACTGCAGCATAAAGCCTTTATAGTGTGCATACAAATTATTCACCTAATTTCCTGATGTATTCAAACGCCTTTGTATGTGTATTTGTATCCCTGTTAAGATAATGAATTTGGGCAACATTTAGTGATTAGCTGTTAGCGATTTAACTTTATATTACTTTATATTAGGTAGCCTTATACTACATACATAAAAGCTTTTTGTGTTGTGTACCTACATGGTAACATTGTACTTGATTTTTAAAAATACCTAAATGTTATCACATCTATAATTGATTTCTGTTTTTACTGTTATAATTATACTGTTGACCAATCGCTTACACCTTAACCAACCCTTAAACCTGCCCATACCACCAAAGCTGTCCCTAACCTATCCCATATCCCACCTCAATAACAGCAGCAGTGTTTAGCAATACAATATGAAAGCTGTTTTTTGATGCAAGTACATACAGTAGTAGCAGTGGCCACCTAATATAAATTAGAACCAATTTATATATTTTACAACCATTTTAGATAAATGATAAATAACATTTATGTAAACATATGATCCTCTGTGGGTCTGCATTTCCTCTTGTGCGAGTTTCATAATTCACTTGTGTCATGATATGCTGGCCTTTATGTCAAACATGAACTTATGAACCCATGTTTGACAGGTGACAGGAAAAGGTGATTTATCATTTAAAATGTTTATTAGTATTTTTCTCACACCCACCTGTCATTTTTCTTTACAAGACATTTAGATTAATCAAATGAGTGCATATGCATTTTCATACACTTCATTTTCCAATATTTTCAGTCATACAGTTAAGAGCAATACCCATTTGAATCTGTAAATATGCTACTTGTTTGTGTGCACTCACAATAGCAACAATGCACTGTGCTTTTGTAAAACAATAAAAGCACTCTGTCATCTCGGTCTGTGAACTTGAGCTTGAAACTTTGTGAATGCTTGCCTTACAGACACAAAAAAATATATATCTATAGAGAGTGAAATGTCTACTTTCAACTAAACCAATTCAAATGGAAAACAAGTATTGTCAAATTATGTAATCCATACGAAAAAAGCGCATATGGAGTCAGCGACACCAACTTCATCCTTTATAATGAAAAAAAAGAAAGCACTAGTGCATCACTGAATTATTAAAATGTTAATGCAGCCTCCTTACTGTTTTCCCTGACATATTCATAACCCTTACTCCTGCCACTGTGACGTGGCGAGATTTATGCATGCGCTTAAGCATTAATTAGGCAATGTAGGCAATTAAAGGCACGTTATTACTATTTAAATTATTTATTAATAAACGTGTGATTAGTCAAATAATGCTTCAAAGTAACGACTACTAACCAGAAAGATCTTTATTAAGGGCAGCCAAAAGGATGGAGTGTCCCTTTAATCTGCATTACTGTAGCTCACACAGTTATCAGCAACAAGGTCTGAATCCCAGGGAATGCATGAACTGATAAGTGTATAACTTGAATACAATATACATTGATGGGGATAAAGTGTCTAGAGAGCACTCACTTGATGACATTTCTTTTTATGGTTAAATTTAAATGATAAAATGTGACTGAAATTTAAAGTTTACAATTATCATCTGCAACAATGATTAGATCAAATAACCTTCCTTAATCAATTATCCAAACAGATTCTTATATGTTTGTTTAAGAGACAATTATGTATATAACAATACAACAGATCTATTGCTGAGTTTTTGTTGTCCACACAACATTATATTCACTGGGAACCGGGCGCCACACACACACACTAGTACATAAACTACAAATAAGTCTATGAGCTAGTGTAGTGGTTTTCTCTAATTAGCGAACTGTTTGCATTAATGAAGTTAAAGTGTGTTTACATTGTAGAAATAATGTTTTTGCTGCAATGTGGGCTTTTTGTATCCACGGTAACCTTGATGATAATTATGAGAAACTTGCAGAACAGCAACCTCCACAGCCAAGCAGCAAATTATACAACCAAATACAGTGGAGGGAAATGATCCTTGAAGTGAATTAATTAGTGTCTGTTTCGCTAACAAACACCAATCACTCGATGGGAAAACTTCTTTTAAAACTGCTGAACAACTGACAAAACCAAAAAGGGTTTTGAGATATAAGACATTAATTTACATAAACATAAAACAGAGCAGTTCTCACCAGAAAACAAAAACAGATGGGCAGAGAAAAGACAGCCTGAGCTCTGCATTCTAAACGCTTTTATATGCAAAGCATTTTTATCGCACCTTGGTTTACCATGGTTAACATTACGGATCATTTCTTATTTAATGTTGACCCATACCCAGATGAGTAAAGGGCTCATTAAATTTGGTAAGCAATTAACTTGAGTAAGTCCAGCTGGTTTTCTTAAACCTTTCTTAAAAAAAAAAAAAACACTTACGACAGCACTTCTGTTCTTTAATGCAGCAATAAGGACAGAAAAAAGTGATTTATGACCCACAGGTGAGCTATTGAGGGATGGATGGGAGACTCACACAGGTCTGCAGATGACTAGATCTCCTTTGTTGGTTCCATAAGCAAGCCCAAGCCCCGGTTCTGGCAGCCACCGGGCAGAATTTATACTGACGTGTCTCCGCTGGTCTGGGGCCATTGGATACACCACATCAAACACCCTCTGAAAAATATACAAGAACACACCTGTTGAAACCAGCCCACAGTCCTCTCAGTAGTTTCACTCATTCTATCAGTCGCCAGCACCTCCCATCATCCTCTCCGCTGTAGACTGCAGTCTCTGTCAGATATGACAACAGTGCTAGCATAACTGAGAAGAGGCTAAACTGTGAAAAGTCAAATCTCTTTCTCCAAAGTAGTCTTTCTCTTTCTTTCCAATCCATTCCCCCGTCCCTGTCTGTCAGCCTTGGCATACTACTTACACTCCACTGGCTCTAGAAAAAAAGGACAAAAATAGGACAAGCTCATGTCTGCCAGGGAGATAGAAAGCGGTTTCATTCATCTGCAGATGAGTGATCAACAGACAAACTCTTTTTCTCTCTCTTTACTCTAGACACAAGAAATTCAGGACATGGATAAAAGCCACAAAGGCTGGCAGTTCAAACTGTCTCTTAAAAAGAAAAGAGTGTGTATGAGAGGGATGCACATGTCTGCAAGACACCACCTGAACGCTGTGTGTTTGTGCATCTGGACCCAGTAGATTGCAAGGATGTTGTGGGTCTCAGTGATGATGACTTAAACATATACAGCTCTTCTGAGTGTATTTATATGAGTAGTGCTGATGTACGTAGCACAGATTACTTACCAGGCGTACCAACATTTAGGGGCAATAAGATATTTTTGAAAGAAGTATTTTGTGCTCAACCTTTATGCTTCATTTAACTCAAAATAGAGTTAATAGTGATACTGTGAAATGTTATTAAAATTTTAAAAAGTTACTCAGTGTCCACATGATCTTTCAGGAAAAAAGAAACATTTCTTATTAGAAATGTTGAAAATAGTTTTGACGTTTAACATTTTTGTGGAAACCATGATACATTTTGTTCAGGATTCTTTGATAAAAACAAAAATAAAGTTCAAAAGATCAGTATTCTTTTGAAACAAATGTTTTGTATTTTGTCACTTTTGAGCAATTGAATGTATCTTTTGCTGAATAAAAGTATTAATGTCTTTTAAATAAAGAAATCACTTAAATTCTATATTGCCACTGTAAAATTCTTTGAGTACTAATATTACATTGCTCATTGCCAGTTACCCATCTTAAGCATCCTAATGTGAAACTACAGTGTGCATCAGCACTATTAGAGAAACATGGCAGGTAAGTGGCATGACAAGTACTTTAAAACAACCTGAGAATGAAAATGGCATTACATTAAAAAATTTATATGTAGAAAAATGTAAGCACAGCAAAGCAGAAGATAGAGCCTTGGGCTAACCTTTGTTCATTTCCTTTCCACTCTCCGGTGTATAATTAATCCTGTTAATAAGCAGACACATTAATGGTGCTGATGCATTAAATTTATTCATTATCTACCATATAACTATTCTTATAAATAAAGACATGAGGGGAAACAGAACATAATCATGGAAAATGATAGAAGCTAATACATGTACATAAATAACATGCTGTATAATATACTAATAAACATACAGAGTTAGAAACGTATCTTGGACATTCATAAAAGCTGAAAACAAAGAAAATGAAATGCACCAAAAGTGCTGTTGCTATGGCTACAGTTAAAATAAGGCACCCTTTAAAGATGTAGCTAACGTTTAGAGGTTAATATGCATTATGCACACGTACATACAGCAGAAGACTTGTCATTTTCAGGTTTTAGGTGTTTTATAAATTCGCCAGTAGAAATTACATTTGGTTGTTACTGTAGACTTTTGTAATGTCTAAACAAAGTACCAAAACACAAGCAAAATAATGCACTTTCATGTCAAATTAATATATTTAGAAATCTTGACTTCAATTCTACCTCACTCACATTGGTAAGCTTGGAAGCATTCTACAGTTCCTCGAAAAATCTTTTCCCAACAATAGCACACAAAAAATCCAGAGCTCTTATTTAACTCAATCTGACAGTTCAACTGGTTCTGGTTCTTGCTGTTCCTACAACAATGTTTAAGCAGTCCTTTAGTTGTTCAAGAAACTTTTATCTCAGTCTAACATAAAATGCAGAGAAAAGTTAAATGAAAGAAGTTCTGGGAAAAAAAATAATTCACGCAGAGACGTGAAAGGCTGACAGTCAGGAGGCAGACCTGTGAAGCTCAAAGACTCATCATTAAAACAAGACTGCAGCATTGTCCACTTCATTACATCACCTTTGGTAGTGATGTACAAAAACCATTATAGCTGAGAAAGGGTGCTTGAGAGCGTCATTAAGAGAGACTGAATTCATGTATGGATTATATTTTAAATACAGCTCAAGCAGTGGAAACAACCTCCTTTAAGACCATCACAGTTTCTGATTAAGACATTACTGTAAGAACTACACTATAGTGGCCAGCCTAGTTAAGAGGAAACTGTATTTTTTTTAATACAAATGAGGCTCAGGAAGAAACACATAGACTTGAGCAGGGAGTACTGATGAAATAACCACAAAGACCCACGAAAACATGAACAAGTGCTCACTGCACGCCGGATTTTCTAACCTCTGCAGAGAGAGATTTAGTGTTGTATGTTTAGAGACTGAACAAGGATAAAAACGAAGGCCTCCTGCACCATCGTTTCCAAATTAATCCATGTTCAGAATCCTGCCACAAACACAGCTTACAAAAACAAAAGTCAACCATGTGGATATTTCCATTTATGCCCTTCGCTCCACACAAACGCACAGTTTTCCCATTTTTCTCTTGCTCTCTATTTCTAAGAGAGCGTATCTAGGTCAGGTTCCTACTCAAAGGCTTTTCTAAACCCCAGGCTCCCCCCTCTGCTGTAGAGAGCACAGTGAGCTGATCTACATAGGGCAGACCACCAGAAATAACCAAACATCACAATAATCAAACAGCATGAAAGCAATGACTGATTTGACTGTAAATGGTGAAAAAAAAAATGAAGTAAAGGATTTTTGTGGCCCGTTTGGAGTCCTAACTTTTAAGAGTGTTTTGGAAAACATTGAAATACGATTTCATTTTTTTAAATACAGTATACATATATTTTATATTATATTTGCCTTTATTATGGCAGAACAGTAATGAGACAGGGAGAGAGGGGGAGGGACAGGATCGAGAAAGGTCCATGAGCCGCGACTTAAACTTGGCTGAACCGCAACGGCACGTTGCCCACAAGGCTATTGGTTTATTTTCATTTGATTGGATATTTTTATTTGTTACACTGAATAACGGACAACCTACATAAAGAAGGCCACTTAATTGTTTTAGCTTTTTTCTAATTGTAAGATACATACACTATACACATTTCCAGGGGTTATGGTGGTTAAGATTTTAGATAAATAAACTGCTTTCTCTTTTAATAAAGCATATTTTTTTCACGTCTTGACAGTATTGAGAGCTCTGGCAGTCTCTAAAGAAGAAGTGAGGTCAGAAGTGACATACCCTCATGGACGTCTCTCCTCCGTGGGGCTGCTGCAGTTTGAAGACCTGTGCCACCATGTGATCGGTGATCTGATGCAGCAGGATACGGCGAGATGCCAGACCCACCATCACGTAACGACCCATCGGAGACAAACTGACAGAGATGGCATTTGGACCTGTGACAAATACACATGGAAACATTGACTAAAAACTACAGGCTAAGCCAAACAATAATATTAACAAGACTGGGATAAAGAACTGTGTTTAGTCTTAAAGCATTTTGTTAAAGTGACCATATAATAAAGCAATGCACAGAATGAGCTAGCTGAGCAGTAACTACACATTAATAGTCAAATCATGCAGTAAGACTATTGTGATGAAAAAAATGATGAAAATCCAGGAAATGTATTCTGAACCCTATTAATATAAAAATGTTAATTTTGTACATTATTAATTGCTGTAAAAGACATAACCAGAGCATTCAGACCAATCTGTTAAGCGTGAAATTAGAAAAGTTCACACCTAGACCTGCTTAGACTGTAATTATAGCTAATATAATTTTTCATCCTAAAACCTAATTGAATTTCATAGCCATTTAACTTTAGAAATCAGCCTTGCTTGGCGTGTGCATGAGCCAAAGAGTGCTAGCGATGTGATCAGCAAATGGAAACGAACGATTTAGTATTGAGGACCATGGTTGATTGCTCTCATTAATCCACTGTTACTGGATAGGAAGAATGATAGTTCCTTGAGGCCTGTACAGCTGATGTGATGACCAACCCACAGAGAGAGAGAACAGTGTTTCAAATCACTTTAATCTAAAACAAGCAGGACCCATACTTCCTCATCATTGGTTTCCATTAGCAGCCTGGTCCCAGCCCAGCCTTCATTTGGCTTTTAAACGGGGACTATCTAATTAAAGCTGCCTCTAAAAGAGCTCCATCACTGCTGTCTGTTCAGCCAATTAGAAGGAAAGTGAGAGCACAATGCAAACAGCCGTGTCCCTTTGCCTTCAATTTAATTAAGCACAAGTTTAAAATAATTTCAGCTCTGATGGCTCAATCAGTGTCTTAAAGCCTCATCAGCACAGGGAGTCGTTTTTACAAACTAACTGCCTTATGAGGTCAAGCGGGATTCATGTCTAACGGTCACTCACCAAATCTCTTTGAGTAGAGCATCTCTCCCAGGTTGTGCGAGGCCAGGGAGTACACAGCCAAGATGCCCTCATCGGGAAAACCCCTCTGACTGCTGGGAATGAACACAGCTAGCAGCTGCCCGTCTGCTGAGATGTCACAGCTCGCGTCATTGTAGATCTTACAGTTGGGCACCAACACATTTACAGAAGCTGAAGAAATCAGACACAAGAGTTAGTGTTGCACCAATATGAAAACTTGCATTTTGAAGCCAATGTATATTGTTTAATATTTGATTAATACTAATTAATTAATTATCATTAATCTACATTTTACAAGACTGACTACATTAAATGCTTTATTGCTAGACAGCTAAATCAGCAAATATTGTCTTAAAGTCTGATGACACAAATTGTAATTTGTGGTCCTTTGCATTTCATGTAGTTTAAATGCAGAGTGCTTGGGTTCTGAACTCGAGTACCTCTGTCTTAGACAGAAATTTCTTTTATAATAATTTATAGGAACTTTAAGTGTCAAATTTTGAAAGTAAGTCTGCTGTATTGAAACTAAACATTAAGCTCCACTTTTTAGAGCAAGGACAGTAAACAAGCATGCTCATAAAATTAGCCAAAAACCGACTGCACTGTCAGCCTCTGCATCTGCCAGATTTCTATTTTGCATCCAAATCTCTATTTGCACACGAGCAGTACTCTGTGTAACAATCCTTTTGCTAAATTAGCAGAAGCTGCAGAATTGCCATAAGTTGAGCCGCAATAAAAGTGATTTAGCGACTAACAGAAAGCCACATCTGTTCAGCCCACACTAATGAATAAGAGAGCAGAGTGGCAGGAGATGTCTGTACACACCCTTCTAATTTCAGCACATAAACCTCTCACACACACATAAAAATACATCTAGTACTCGCATTCTGCCAAGCAGGATGCAGAGAGAAAATGATAATGTTTCTGCTCTGGAAACCACATGTCAACTCCAAAATTAATTTCGATTCCTGTTTTCATTTTCTGTTATACACATAGCATAATCCTTTACGGTTTCCATGGCAATTTGCATCCTGATGAAGCCATCTCTCAACACACAGAACGGTAGTAATATTCAGAAAACAAACACTGTGTAAACAAAGGGATATTACAACACAAATGTGAGTGAGCTGAGACAGCCGATTCAAAACAACTTTTTAGATGAAGCGACTTATTCAAAGCATTAACAGAACAATAGCATGCTGCTCTGGTCTCATGCATCAACGTGTGTCACTGCGCAGAGGTCTCTGAATAAAGCATCAGGTGTGTGTGTGTGGGAGGTGTAATTAGGGCTATTTGTGATTTAGAATGTGCGTTTAGCGTGTGATTGAAGTGTTTGTCATTTCGCTGGAAAGCGAGTGTGCATGCGGACGCTGGAAAAAGTGTGAGGGCACAAGCTAAACAAGAGCAGGTGAATTTTGGCAGGTGACTGCGAGTCATTAGGCACATTTAGAAAGATGGATTTGTTTTTATCACCCAGTTTGTGTTTGTGTACCTGTGTGCATGTGTTCACTGAGTAAGGTCAAGAGGAGTCTGAGAGATTTAAGCAGGAGTGTGTTAATTAAATAGTACAGTAATTTAGTGCAGTGATGAGCCTGCTGCCCAGGACCAGCATTTCACTCTCTGACACACATGAAATGTTACACACGCGTCCATCCACCCACCATCACTCATGCCCACTCATTCACTGCAGGCCAACACAAGCTGGGAGAGAGGATGATGTTTTGATAAAAAGAGCAACAGAAGAGATGATTAAAAAGTCACCACCTGCAGTTCTGAATGCGTTATCTTCGTTCCATGCTCAAGTGTGTATCAGATACAAATCAATAAAATAAAATAATAATCAACTGAACTTTTGTAAAAGCCTCCCTCTGTCTCTACCTATATTCAGGAGTGCACATAAGTTGTTTCAGTCTGATTCTCATGAGGAGATCCAGTTTGGTGCTCACACATTAATAGTATTGTAATAGTAACTGCACAGTATTTATCTATTGATTTTTATTAAATAATAAACTAAAGTGTAATCCTACTTTTACATTTTAAAATAAAAAAAATGTATTAAATCAAAATACAATTATTTTATAGTACATTTAAAAATACAATGCTAATTGTATAATTAAATGCTTTAACTTTTCTATTTTTTTTACATGAATTGTCATGATTTTCAAACCTAGAATCAGCAAGCTCTTATTTTGACAGGTTAATTATATGCACTCCCAGTCGCTGCATGAAAGATTTTCATAAACTTTTTTTTTTGTTTTTTCAAAATGATTTTAGTTTGACTGGAAATCTTATGCAGAATTACAGTTAATTGATCTAAAATGGTGAATATGAGCACAAATAAGCAGTATGAACATTTTTTACTCAGCACAATGTTTATTTTGGTCATGCATGTGCACCACTTATGTGCACCCCTGTCTATGTCACTCTTTTTTTCTGCTGCGTAAAAATTATTTGTTAAATATAAAATATTCACCAACATTTTCTTCTACACCAGTGAATTCTGTTTAATTTGCTAATGCTAAAAATGTATCCATTAATGTTTGTTTGCCTTTTTTTGTTACATAAAGCATTTAAAACAGCATTGGAAATAGTCTCAGGATACTTAAAAAAAACACTTAATCTTGCCCTTCCCAGCTTCAATGTAAATGGTATCATCAGTAGCTAAATTTTATTTACATTGTAGACTGATAAAGCATGTTAGAAAAAAAAAATGGTGCATAATTGAATCTGCATCTCACTATGATCAAGGCAAAATGAAATTAAATCTCTTGTCTTTTTGTAGGAGAGGGTCAGAAGGGCATATTGTGTAACTTTTGAAGATGGATATGTGGCTCACGGCTTCAGTAGACAGAGCTCCCTGCTGGATCTAAGTAATGAATGTTCTGGGGTAAAGTGACAGTCAAGGCAAGCCCAGACCAAGCTAAACCGTACAAGCTAAAGTGTATTTTAATCATTTATTTTTGTGGAAGTATGGGTGCAAGGATGTTCTTTGGGGTTTATACTGAGTTTGTGGCTGACACAAAATGATAAACGAAGCGCTCAGGACTCCAGCTGCTGTGGACAGAGAGCATCTGGACAACTGAAATAAATCAGACTTTTACAGGCATATTTACACTGGATCCATTCCATCCGCCAGCCAATGGGCTCAGACTGGTTTAGTCCAGAT
Source organism: Enteromius viviparus (assembly GCA_032353835.1). Taxonomy (NCBI): domain Eukaryota; kingdom Metazoa; phylum Chordata; class Actinopteri; order Cypriniformes; family Cyprinidae; genus Enteromius; species Enteromius viviparus. The sequence continues at coordinate 12,595,093 of JAUCNO010001819.1, forward strand.
ATACTCACTCAAATTACACTCTCTGACATTTACAAAGTCACTCTATCTGAAACTACAGTACAAAGTCATCAAGCCGTTAACCAGACAGAAAATAGTAGCAGTCAAACAAGCAGTTAGAGGGGTTTCCTGGATATGGTTTCTGCAGAGGAGCTTGGGAAATGTGTCTGGGAGAGTGTCTCTTGTCACTGACAGACTAAATGAGTAAGTATGAGAGACAGGGATAAGAAACAGACTGAAAGAAGCAGTGGATTAACACATCCCTGGAGGGAAAAAAAACAAATATGCAGAATAACCTAGTTTCAAGGTCGACAAATATGGAGTACACAAACATTCATAAAAGCATAAGCATCAAGCTTCCACGTTCATATAAACAAAAGAGAAGAACCACTGCTATAATAATATTATTTTAAATGGCACAGAACCACAGACCTGATGTTTAAAATCATTTTCTTATAGATTATGCTTTTACTGAAGGTGACTTCCAATTATAGGGACAATCCTCTTACAGTAAACATTAGCTTCTGACCGACCTTAAACCGACAACAAGTTGGTTACTTGCCAGACTGCTAACCTAGTGTACATGCCCAAAACAAGCGGTCTTGGTTTACAGTCTTAAAGATTAACAGCAGTAATCACACTTGTGTAATATAAAATGGATATTGAAGGGAAAAGAAGAGAGAAAATAATCCAAACAAAACTTTTTCTCCGTGAGAAGCAGGTCTTAGAAAATGTAGCACTTTGACTCCCAGAGTACGGGTATTAATACTTTTATAAAAGTGCCATCTACTTATGTTTTTTAGTAATAAACAGTCAGAATCTAATGTACTTTAAAGGTCTGAACATTGTTAAAGGTGCTCTATGGATTTTAGCTTGATTTCATTTTTATCTCAAACCGTATGCTTAACCCCTTGATTGTCTTGCTGTCTGCCCTCTGAATACATTGGGAAAAAACCCGGTCTCGAAAGACAACACAGAGGCTACAATACCAAAAGAAACACTATAGGCAACACAACAAAAACAAACCCCACCTCTTCTTGCGGATTGGCTGGCCAAAGTTTGTTTTTGTTTGCTGTAGTGCACATCCTGTACCGCTAGTGTTTGCAAGATTGCATAGAGCACCTTTAACAGCAAAGAACATAACTGCATGCTTATAATAGTATTTTCATTTTAATATAGTTTTATATATTTATAGTATATTAAACTACTACTATAATATAGTAGCACAGTTGGAGGGTGTTAACGTTTCTTACACTACACACGACCACCTTGCATTTCACATGTTCTTCTGTGTTGTGGAGAGTACAGTTGTTTCCCTGGGTGCCATTAGATTTCCAATGTTGACTAGCACAGATAAAGAGGTTGTGCTCTTTTTTTCATTAAATGTAGACATGCTATTGAGGCCATAATTTAATGAAGCAGCAGCTGCAAGCGCTTTACACTATGCGCTCGCTATAATATAGATCCAGTCTATTTCATTTCCTTTACAGCCGTGGGCATACTAAACATTTCGAAGCATTTTACATAAAAATCCTCTTCATCATTAATCAAAAAAATGAATATTCATAGACTCTTGTTGCATTTTTGCATCAATGGGTCTGGTATGCATGTAAAGTATATTATGATCTTGAAGCTTGAGCATCGAAAAAGCCCCTCAGCTTCTTAGAATTCACTGAGAAATAAAACACACCTTAACACTACAATCAATGCCTTGCACTAAAAGTCTCCAATTTCATTTCGAGTTTTACTTTCCAAGTGTCACAAAAATCCTATCGCTGCACGAAAACCCAATGAGTTTGCTTTTACGAGAATCGCATGGGAGTGAACCTGCACACACATAAAAAAGAAAATTAAAATAGAGGGGGAAGGAAGGGCAACAAAAATCACATATCTTATTCACAGAATGACGACCTGCTACACCTGCTTTGCTCTAACGAGAGAGGACTTTGTGTTAAAAAAGAACTAGAGCGGAGCGTTTAATTTGATTCGACTCATAGCTCTCCTAATTAAAACTAGCATGTGCTGCTATCCCAGCTAAAGTCCACATAGCCCTTAGCAATTCTGTAATTTAAGTTAAGGCAACTCAGAAACAACTTTGATTTCAGGAACTGCAACATAGTAGGGCTTGGAAATAATTTGTCTTTGATCCTCTGTTTTGGTCTTTATATAGAACAAAATGTACACAGGGCTAAAGATTTCATCTCAACCGTAACAAAGCAGAGGACAGGAGAAGAGATGCTTGAGGCAGCATCATAAATGTCAGTGTTTACCTTCTGCTGCTGAGAAGCTTCATAAAAAACAAAAACTAATTCTGACAACTATTCCTCTGCTAATTTACATTAATGAGCTGGGTGGTGTTAAAACGATAAATCAGCTGTGATGGTTTACATTTAGTTGGAGTTACAATTACACAGATTTATGATCCCAGCAGATTCCTGGCATTATTGACTTTGGAAGGATGATGTAAATGGTTCCTCAATATCAGTTCACATAGCACTCTGTAGCTTTATGAGCTGGATTTGGTCACAGTCTCCACTGGTAACTGAAAATTCCCAAAACACTCTCTAACAATCATATCTCTGAAACGTCTCATTGACATTCCTTCTTAACTGCTTCCGCAATTGCCTTGATTTTTATTGATGTGTGTTACACCAGCGTTCAAAAAGTTGGGCTTGGTATGTTTTTTGATTTTTATATAATTAAAACTTATTCAGCAAGAGTGCTTTAAAATAATGAAAAGTCACAGTTAAGATGCTTACGATGTTACAAAATATTTATATTCCAAATCAATTCTGATCTTTTGAACATTCTATTAAAAAAATAAAAAGTATCATGGTTTCCACAAAAATATTAAGCAGCACAACTACTGCTAATCATACGAAATGTTTCTTGAGCACCAAATCAGCATTTCTGAAGGATCACGTAATACTAAAGACGAATTTATGGCTACTGAAATTGAGCTTTACCATCACAGAAATAATTCAGTTTTAAAATATATTAAAATAATAAAAAAAGAGTTAATTAATCAAATATTTGCAGCCCTGGGGACCATAAGAGCATTTGTTTAATTAAACCAAACCTTAACAATGGTAAAACCAATGCTACCTTAATGATAATCTAGATAGTTTATATTTAACACACAGATATTTAGGATATTAAAAGATTTAGAAGATTAGCTACATGGTTATGGACAATATTGACGCACATGGAAACACACCACTTTTTTCCTACACCTGACCTCGTGAAACAAAGCTTGAGTATTGCTGTTCTCTCTACTTTGGATTAACCCCCGTAATGGACTGTTGCTCTTTTATCCAAACATCCTCATCTTTGTTATTTTTTCAGGACCACTACATTGGCATCTTTATAAACTTAGAGGGGAACGGGCCTTTGCTGTAGCAGCCCCGAAGAGTTGGAATGGGTTACCATTATACATCAGACAGGCTTCTTCTTTCAATACTCTGCGAGTTGCTGATTTTTTGTGATTGTAAATGTGGCTGTGATTTTTGTATAGTGTGTGTTTTCCAATGTGTTTTAGACTGTGTTTTATGTCATATAGCTTGTACAGCACTTTGGTCCTGTGTGTTTAAAAAAGTGCTTAACAAATAAAGTTGGAATGGAAAAGTTGGAAAAATACTAATGTGCCACAAACAGGAAGTTAATATCACCAACCATTCTCAGGTGTATCCATATAAATAGCCCACCCTGTTGTATCCATATAAATGGCCCACTCTGTAGAGAAGATCTTTATAGAGTGGGTAAAAAATTCAATAAAAGACTGACTTGACTTGACTTGACTCCTGCAGTGTGTGCAAACCTGGTGAAGAACTACAGGAACCGTTTGACCTCTGTAATTGTTAACAAAGGCGTCTGTACCAAATATTAAAAAATTTTGACTCAAGTGATTAAATACTTTTTTGACACAGTAATTCCCAAATAAACTGTTGAAAAATTAATGTGATGTCCTGGTTTTCTTTTTAGATTCTGTCTCTCACAGTGGAAATGCACCTATGCTGAAAATTGTAGACCTCTCCATGATTTCTAAGAGAACTTGCAAAATCACTGGGTGATCAAATACTTATTGACCTCACTGTATATATGTACAGTATATATGCACGATATATTTATTTATATATATATTAATTTTCTAACTTATATGATATATCCAAATGAATAAGCAACACTTTCTAATGTTCAATTGATGAATTACTTACGCTTAGAAGCTAGTCACTAGAACTTTGTACATATGTGCAATTACCTGAGCTTTAAACACTGTGTGTCTGTACATATGGCTTAGCTCTCTTACACAAATCCCACAGAGATTAAAGTGTAAAACTCAATTAAAGGTGTTCCTCAGCGGCATATGAGCACTGACACATCCTATTACAACATGCTACTGTAATTTGACAAAGGAAGCTCATTTGACCAAAAATGGCAAACATTTCATGAGAACACAAAGGAATGAAAGGATAAATCTGTTTCCATGGGATGTATACTTATTTATATATTTTTATTTTTATTTTGCATTTTCAATCACATTTTGTCCACATTCACATACCATAATGCATATTTTTACATTTTCTAGAATTGTAATTATTCTCAATAGAGATTCTCATTACTATACTGTGATTTTTACTGTATTATAGCACAAGATGCTAGAATACAATGATTTTATATTTAAAAAGACACCATTCACTGGAGGGGTTGTTTGGGACTTCCAAAACCAAAATATGAACCTTTATGAACCCATAATAGGGGCACTTTAAAGCAGTTTCTCAATTTTTTCCTTTTATCATTAATGTTTTGGGTTATAGGTGACCTAGAAATGGTACATTTCATCCAAAAGCCCAATATATTTGTACTGAAATACGTTGAGATGAGATACATATGGGAACTTGCCAGAGAGACCAATTGCCTTTGAACTTCAAACAAAAGGCCAATGAATATTGGCGTGCACAGATTGCATTCAGGTGAACCTCATCACTGCGTGAGTATAAGAGGGCACGAATGCAGTGCACTTGAAGGCCTTTGCTTCTGAGCCTTCGCTGATCCTGAGCTGGAGATCCTCTTGGCTTTCATGTTGGAGAGTGCCCCCTGGGCGGCATGCAAACACCCACAAACAAAGCAGCGAGAGTTTACCTGAAGGTTATCCCGGATACTGTACGCTTCATGCTGAGAGGAATAAGACAGAATTCACCTCAGAAAAAGACACACTGTGATAAATAATTACCTCAAGAAGACGCACTCAGAGGAATAAACATCGGATTACATCAGACAAGAATGGAGACTCACAGAGTGATCATTATAATGAATGAGTAATGCCTACTTCTTGTATTAGTTTGCTTGTTATTGTTGCATAAACGTGAACAAATTTAAATGTTTTGGTTTTCCCAAACTATAATTCCAGAATAGGGCTTTACACACTGTGCTTAACCCCGGGTTATCTGTGTTATCTAAACACCGCTTTTAACCCCGGGTAAAGACGCATTTCACACCTTTAATTTGAAAGCGGTGTTAGCACTGCATTTTACCCAGGGTTATGAAACCCTGCTCCAGAGCAGAGTTAGCATCGCAATTGCGGTGTTAACCCTGCAATGCGGTGCTAAGTTTGTTCAGTGTGAAACAGAGCAAAGCAAGCAGTGTTTGATTGTTGCTGCTGGATGCTTAGCAACAGACAGCCAATTAGAAATCAATGAGCATTACGTCAAGTCGCTAACAGGAGACGGGCATGGTGTAAACAGCAGCCTGTGAGAAGTAAGTTAAAGTTAACATCAAGAACTTCAAAAGTAAGAAATGTCAAAAAAAAAAAATTTTGTTTTGTTTTTACATATATGGTCAGAAAAAAATATTCAAGACAAATTCAACGGCACGGTCAGAAACAACCGAGTGTTTAAAGAACTGACTGAGAAATTAGCTAGGTATCAACGAACTATTGTGTGCCTGCACCTTGCCGGACATCCAATCAGGTACAGTAACACCGCAAATATGCAAATTAGAACGTAAACCCGGGGTTTAGGAATGTGCAGTGTAAAACGTCTGTTAATGAATACCCAGGATTAAACGCTTACCCCAGGTTTAATATAAGCAGTGTGAAACATATTTACAGACAACCCAGGATTCCGTTTATCCAGGGTTTAGGCTAACCATGGGTTAACAATTTTAAGTGTGAAAAGCCCTAATGAAATGTTTGAAATCGAGTTAAATACTTTGAATATGACATCTACATTTCTTTGGACGTGATGCTGTTTCTACACTGCAAACAACACTTTATAAGACAAGATTTTCTAGACAAGAAACAACTACTGTCTTAAAATTAAGCTTAAACTACGTGAGTTTTTACTTGAAACAAGCAAAATAGTCTGCCAATAGGGTAAGTATTTTCTTGTCTAGAAAAATATTCTTGTTTTCAGTACATATACTGATATTAGCATGCTCACAGATGTTTTGTTGTTTTTTTACTAATTCATTTACTAAAACACCTGCAGCACAGAGTTCTGTCTTCTGAACTGAGAACTGAGCATATTCACACTGATGACCTCCAGGAGCGCTGATGTTTGCCTACACTAATATTCTCTGGTAAAACAAACTTTTATTTTTCTTGAAAAGAAGCAGCAAACACTTGGGTATTATGTATAGGTTTTACTTGTTGAACAGAATCTATTTTTAGGATAGACATTGTTAACATCTCTGTAGTTAGATTAGTGTGCTCAATAATGTGTCTTTGACCTTCATTATGTATATTTTATTAAACTTTGCTAAATACAAATCATTTAAAAAAAACTGTCACAGTCATTAATGGGCCAATAGGGGAGGGGTCTTTGTCTCTTTAGGTGAATCACTGAATATTAAGGACCATTCTAACCCCCTCACATACAGGCTTTCAAAATCACCTTAGACCCCAGAGGGTTAAGTAGTACCTGAGTCCTCCTACTACGCAGTCGGAACTAGAGCGGAGTAGCTCTGACTGTGCTGTGGCTAAAAATCTCAGCCAGAAGGCTGTGTTTCCCTTCAATTAAATCCATAATCTTATCGATATATTGAATTGTTCAAAATTCCAGCAGAATGCAGCAACAATAAAATGAAAACATGTGCTCCGCACCCCCAACCAACTGCTTTAGTGACAACTGGCAGCCCTGTGGGGGCCTCTACTTCCCCCCAGGGTGTTGGAAAGGTTACGTGCAGAATCCTCTGCTGACAAACTTGAGAATAAAGCTTGTCTGTCAGCGGGGGGCTTCCTCGTAACGCAGCCTCAGAGTTGTGGCCTGTTCCATGGGTGTTCCCATATGTAACGTCAAAGTGATTTGACTGAAAGGGTAACGTCTAGGTTACGAAAGTAACCCACATTCCCTGAAGGAGGGAATGGAGACGTTGCACTTTTGTGCCACGACTCTGGGGTTGCACTGACGTCGTTTTGGCTCCTCAGCGGAAACATGCAAGTGCACTGCATTCGTGCCCTCTTATACTTACGTAGTGATGAGGTGCACCTGAATGCAATCTGTGCATGCCAATATTCACCTTCTGTTTCGTCTTTCGCCTTTTGTTTGAAGCTCAAAGGCAATTGGTCTCTCTGGCGAGTTCCCATATGTAACATCTCTGTTTCCTCTTTCAGGGAATGTGGGTTACATTCGTAAACTAGACGTTTCTTTAGTATAAAACACTACCTGCAATCTCCTCCAGAGAGCTGGCTCTCATGTCCAGCATGACGGTGCCGTTGATGATGCAGCTCCGCAGCTCAAAGAGACTGTGCAGAGAGAGCGTTGCAACGTACGGTTTACTCCAGCGCTCACCTCCATCCTCCACGTCCTCTTCAAACTTTAGCCACCTGCACAGTGACACAGACACTATTAAATGGATAGCTCACTCCAAAATAAAAAGTGCTGTGATGTTCTCATCCTCAGGATATTCAAGATGTAGATGAGTTTGTTTCTTCGTTGTATTTGGAGAAATGTAGCATTACATCACTTGTTCACCAATGGATGCTCTGCAGAGAATGTGTGATGTCAGAATGAGAGTCCAAACAGCTGACAAAAAACATCACAATGATACAAAAGTAATCCACACCAACCCAGTCCATCAGTTAATGTTGTGTGTTTGTAAGAAACAAAGGAGATCAGGAACATCGACTGTATTCAAATCTTGCCTAAAACACATCTCTTTAAACTAGCCTTCTCTTTGTTAGACATTGTCATTGGTTTTCTATTCTGTCTTGTGTTGTTTGTTGCATCTTCTAAACTTTCTAAAGTGTACAGTTTCCTTGAGTACCTGAATGGCGCCGAAAAATAAAATGTACATAACTCAAAATAATGCTTCCTCCAGTGAAAAGACCATCTTCTGTTGTCTCAAAAACTACTCAAAACATATTTGTTTAGAGTAGTTTTGGCTTGTAAATAATAATTGATCTATGCAGATTTCTCACCTGATTCAGATGAGGCATCTTTTTCACTGCGATATCATGGATAGAGGACCATTTTAGCCAGAAGCAAGTTGAAAGAAGTTGAAATGTCTTAATGACCGGCTTGTTTCTTGCAAAACATGCAGTTCTTCACTTTACCAGATGTTAACTGATGGACTGGAGTGGATTACTTGTGGATTTTTGTGATCTTTTTATCAGCTGTTTGGACTCTCACTCTGACGGCACCCATTCACTACATAGGACCCATTTGTGAGCAAGTTATGAAATGCTACATTTCTCAATATCTTTAAAGAAGTTTTAAAGAAGAACAAACTCATCTACATCTTGAATGACTCGAGTATTACGATCTTGTCTGTGAGCGCTCATCCCATCACATGTTTCTTAAACTCCGTTACCCATCAGCCACCGCACCTTCACACCATCATGTGCCTCACATTCACACAGACTTCATTCCCCATCATGCACCACACACTCACACCTGTCTCAGATTTACACTCACACCTGATTGCGTACACCTGTTGCTGCCCACGCCCACCTCTCATTACCTGCTGCATTTAAGCAGCGTTCACAAGGGACTCAGTGCGAGGTCTTGTTTTGGTTTTGCTGACATTTCTGAGCGTTTAATTCTGTTTGTTTCCCTGTTATCGTGACCTTGGATTGTTTATTGTTCTGTGATTGTTTTCTGCCTGCCCCGAACTTAGCCTGTGACCTCGACTCAGCATTTGATCTACCCTAATATTGTTTTTGCTCCTCCTGACCCTGCCTGAACGACTACTCTAAATAAATACTCTGCAAATGGATCCGCTCGTCTCCGTCTCCTATGTTACAGAAGACCTCGCCAAAACACGGCTGTCAGAAACCCTCAAAGCACCGCAGCTGTCTCAGAAGGGTTCCAGACCCGAGGTTCAGTTCAAGGAACCACCCAGAATGTTGATTGGGAGTTCAGGGCCAGGAGAATCGGCAGAAACACCGGTCATGTTGATTGAGGCTCCGCCAGTGCCTGCACTTTCTCTTGACGGGTCGGCAGACTCTCCAGAGGTTCCGCTGGTGGCTGCACAACTTTCAGATTCAGCGGTCCACACTCCCATGAGTATGGTCGATCCGGTCCGGAAAATGGAGGATCTATCAGTGGCTGCACGTCCCCCGGGAATGTTGACCATGGTCATAGATTTCTTAGGGAATCCGCTGATGGCTGCACGGACTCCGCATCGAGCCGGCCAGACCGATAACCTATCTATGCTCTTCTATGCAGCCCGGCTCCCCGACCAACCCTGGTGGGTGCCTGGTTCGCCCTGGGGGACGCTTCCACAGCCTGGTCCGCCCTGGGGGGCGCCCTTGAAGCCTGGTCCGCCCTGGGGGGCACCCTCGACACCTGGTCCGCCCTGGTGGGCATCGCTGCCTATCGTTCCACCCTGGACAGATATTAGCAGCGTCTGGAGGCCGCTCCTAAGGAGGGGGCTCTGTTACGATCTTGTCTGAGAGCGCTCATCCCATCACATGTTTCTTAAACTCCGTTACCCATCAGCCACCGCACCTTCACACCATCATGTGCCTCACATTCACACAGACTTCATTCCCCATCATGCACCACACACTCACACCTGTCTCAGATTTACACTCACACCTGATTGCGTACACCTGTTGCTGCCCACGCCCACCTCTCATTACCTGCTGCATTTAAGCAGCGTTCACAAGGGACTCAGTGCGAGGTCTTGTTTTGGTTTTGCTGACATTTCTGAGCGTTTAATTCTGTTTGTTTCCCTGTTATCGTGACCTTGGATTGTTTATTGTTCTGTGATTGTTTTCTGCCTTAACTTAATGTCACAAGCCGCGCCTCTGTGGCTCCCTCCGGAACTCAGCAGCGGGAACTATCACCTGAATATTAGTTCCCACCTGGACCCTTTTTGACTCAAGTACCTTGGCCGCTTCCGATCGCTACTCCCGCCTTTCGGCGACCTTCTTAAGCGGCAGCTGGACAATCGCTCAGTGCGAAGTTTTGATTTGCACTGCTATCATCTCCGAGCGTTTATTCTTGTTGGATTTTCTGGTTATCATTGGACTGTTTATTTTGGACTATTGATTCTCGCCGCCTGCACCGAACTACCACCTGTTCTACCGTTTCTGTGAGTTTTGGATTTCCCTTTTTGTGATTGCTTGCCTGTGATATTGACCCACGCCTGTACGACTACGCTACTCATTAAAAAAGCTTGCACATGAATCCATCCGCGTCTCCCGAATCCTTACAGAAAACTTCGCCGCCACCGGATTCAGCAGCTTTCTTACAAATGATGAGCGAGGTGTTATCTACTCACCAGACGCAGCTGGAAAAGCTCACGGGGCTAACAACTGATGAGTTGGTGCGGTCTTTTCAAGCTCTTACAATGGCGACCGCGGCCTCACCAGCTATTCTCCCCGCTGCTCAGCCACCCCCGGCGGCCAGCGCTCCAACCAACACCCCGGCTCGAATTTCTCTGCCGGACAAATATGACGGAGCTGTGGGCAAATGCGAGGGCTTCCTCCTCCAGTGCGACATATATATGCATCATCAGCCTCAGAGTTATACTAGGATGACAGTAAAGTTTCACTTATCTGTTCACTTATGACCGGCAAAGCTTTGGATTGGGCTACTGCGTTGTGGAAAGGCCATAACATGACATTCCCTCCATACCGCGGCTTCATCAGAGAGTTCCGGGAGGTGTTTGATCACACCGCTGATGGACGGGATGCCAAAACTCTCTGCGAAAACCATCCACCCAAATGACACCGTTCCAGTGCGTCCTAGGATTTCAGCCTCCTCTCTTCCCCTGGTCTGGCGAACCCACTGACCTTCCCACTGTGGACGACTGGCTTAAGAGGAGAGAAGAGACCTGGGACAACGCCCACGTTCACCTCCGCAGTGCGGTACGTGGTCTCACACAGCAGGCCAACCGACGACGGCGCCCTCATCCACCTTACAAACCCGGCCAATGGGTTTGGCTATTAACCCGAGATCTCCGCCTCCGTCTACCCTGCCGCAAGCTCAATCCAAGGTACGTGGGTCCTTTCAAAATCATTCGTCAAATATGATATGGGGGGGGGGCTCTGTCACAAGCCGTGCCTCTGTGGCTCCCTCCGGAACTCAGCAGTTAAAAAAGCTTGCACATGGATCCATCCGCGTCTCCCGAATCCTTACACTTAGCCTGTGACCTCGACTCAGCATTTGATCTACCCTAATATTGTTTTTACTCCTCCTGACCCTGCCTGTACGACTACTCTAAATAAATACTCTGCAAATGGATCCGCTCGTCTCCGTCTCCTATGTTACAATAATATATAATTTATATTTATATGTTTATATTTTGTTATTAATTATTACAAATTGTAAGAAAATTTTAAAACATTACATAAACAGATTATAGAATATAATTTATATAATATCTTCACCCTCTTAATATTTGCTAGTATTTGCAAAGAAGATACTAAATGTTTATTAAATAAAAATGATACAACAGTATTGTTGTATTAATACAAACAATACAAACTTTGTGAACAAAATAAATAACATTCAAAATCAAACTGGTACTTAAAGTCATTTTGTAAAATTAAATAAATAAATAAATAAATAAAAGAAATCTAATCTTTGAAATCTAAGATAAATAGTTCAAATTAAAAAAATACATCAAGTATTAAAAAAACAATAAAATGTAAAATGTAAAGAAAGAGAATAAGAAAAATGTAAACATTTACAAAAATGTACATTTTACAAAAACTTATTTGAATGAATTTGTGAAGGAATAAATCAATATTATTAATAAATATAAATTACTGTTGTGATTAGATATCAATATAACTGCAAAATAATATTATTATTTATTATTACTATTACTACTACTAAATTTATTTAAATGATTAAGGGCTGATGCTAGAAGTGAACTGTTTCTGCTAGCATAAATGGAAATCTTTGCATGCTTTCAGTTGCATTTAGAACATTTTGTGCATGTAATGCTTTGATGTCAAAAACAATGCATGATCTTGAGTGATCTCTTCCTCACCGAGGATGCAAACACTCTATAAGGATGAATGAAACGATGCGATGCACAATCGAGCGAAACCAATGCAAAGTATGAAAACAGCCTGATGCATGATGAAAAGCACGTGAGCTTGAGCACAAACCAGGTCAAGAGAGGTAAACACAAAGCAAATCTGTGCGCTCTTTGTTTCATTGACCTCCTGGAATGTTCTCTCTTCAGTCGCTTCAAAATCATACTCGCTTTGCTCCTGTTATGAGGCTTTTATTAGCACTCAGAGCTGCTTGGATTCAATGGATTTCTCCATTCAAAAAAGCACTGGACGTGATCAAATTCTTTTCTTGCTTAATATTTTTATCTTGTTTTTTTTAATATCTAAACCTTTTTGCATCAATAAGTTACATGTCTAGCAACAATTACTTGACAAGTAAAATTATTTAAGATACAAAATAAAATGAAAAAAAGTTAGTTTTTGCTTAAAACAAACAAAAACGATATGCCAATGGAATAAGAGAAATAATATTAATTAAGGCTTAACAAGCCTGTATACTGTTAGGAAATGAAACAGGATTCAAGTGCAGGAACACAGTCTTTTATTTTCCCGTCAAAACAAAGGAATAATCAAACAGTCCAAACAGAAAGGGGAAATAAGCACTTCCGGATTCGGTCACTCGGCTGCAGATGACACCAGATCCAGCATCCGCTCCTTAAATGGGGAAGCCCGCGTCCTGGGATTATAACAGAAATAACGCTCACCCGAGCACTCAAATTAAAGCTGAGAGACCAAACACTTTCACCAGCAGCAGAGCCTGATGAGACGGAGCAAACCTTTACCCACAGGTAATTTCACAGACACGACTGAGAGCTGCCAACTTTAACAGTCCGACACACACTGACAAACTGGGGAAACTAATAAAGGGAGAAAAATAACTAGATAACAAGAAACTGGTGCAAAGGCAGGAGAGCTGGGAATCAGAAATTAAGAGAGGGTGGAGACAGCAGGATAGGGTGAATAAAGAGCACGTGGAGAACTGTCAAAGACAAAACAAAAACAAGGACAGCAGAAAGCAGGTGATCAGCCACAAGACCCAACACCCATACTATTTCTGTCAAATGGCATTCACAGCTTATATGTAAATAATTAAAATAATTATATTTTTTGTGTGTGCATGCACGTCACTTCAGTGTCCAAATACAGTAGCTTTTGATGTCAAAGTGTTCAACATGCAAACAATCTGTCTCTTTCAAACAATAAAATAGGGCCAGCAGCTACATGTAAGATCTGCCCAGAGTCATTACCCAGGCTATGGCTCATAGACTACATTCACTCAAGAGCCCTCTTGTCATTATCAGTCACTAATTTTATTTGCTTGTTAATTTACTTCCATTAGCATTGTTGTATCATTCATAATCACATGTTAACGACTGAGGTATTAAGTCTTGTTAGCAGAACTGATGAAGGCCAGACTGTTTGGGTCACCGTTCACATTTGCACGTCCCATTTTTACTTTTATTGTTCCATTCTTTGATTTACTTCTCCATCTATAAGCCCTTGAAATTAAGTATCACTTGTCTTGTGCAGCAAAAACAAAGTCCTACTTGCTTAAGGTGATAAGATGATTGTTCATGTCATGGTTAATGACTGTCATGCTGATTAGCACCTAGAATCCCTATAGCAAGTGGTTTTAATAATTTAATGGTTGTATTTCACCTACACTCAGTTTACAGCTGCATTTTTGTGAAAAGATTTATCATTCTGTCAAATTGTAATGACCTTCTTTTGAAGAGCTGTACAACTTTATTGCAGTTTTACTGCAGCAAGGATTTTAGGAAATAGTTTGTGTCTTGTTGATGTGCTATAATGCTGATTTCCTGGGCTGGCTGCTGCAGATGCTGATGAAGGCACATACACACATAAAAACTGAAGGAGGTGGAGTGGGGGGGGTGAAATGGTGAGATGGCACAGCAGGTATGCAAGAAACAGGAATTGACAGGTTCTTTTTAAATAAAAGGTGATGTTGGAGCAAGCAGGTGCTGGCTCTGGTGCTATCATCTTTTGATTTCTTCTGAAGGTAGAGTCTAAACAGATGGTAGTCTTAACTTGGATGCAACATGAAGCTGTAACTGTACGAACTGAAACAAAAGTTTCATCTAACGATTTTTTTTTTCCACAAGGAAAAGAACCCAAATATACTATGTTAATAGCGAGAAATAAAATAAAATGTGACCAAAGTATCTACCAGCAAGGGGTAAATAGGTAAACACAAACTAACAAATGCTTGTTCCAGTGAGGGAAAAAAAAACTGAAATGAATCATGACATTATATCGTGTTATTGTAAAAAAAAAAAAAAAAACAACAACAGTCAAAACAATAACTGAAATGAGAACTGCAAGGAAAGGTCTCGACAGCAGAATAAAAGGGGGTTTGAAAATCATAGACAAAATAGTGGGTAATAAGGAAAGATAATGAACATCTTTCATACAGGAGCTAAAAGTCCATGATGCATTCTGAATGATGTAATCAAGTCAAAGCAATCATACAGTATGAACATATTGAATCTAATTAAAAAAAGGTGTAGGATTTGCTTTGAAACAATCTGTACTCCAACATTTCTAGTCAGAAATAATTACAAAGAAGCCGCAAGAATATTTAATTTAAATGCAACATTTAGTAAGACTGAAACGTCATTTGAAAAAAGTAGTCCAGATATCATTTTTTACAGTGCATGTATTTGTCTATATGTATAAAATATCACAATTTCATTGCAATTAATGCATAATACATTGTATGGAAGTATAAGAAGGATGACTCATGTCTTAATATAGAGTGAGAAGTTCATGATGTTTTCTGAACACTTATTTTCGATCTGAGTAGTCTAATTTTCTTTTAATAATTTATAGTCTTATTTCTGTTGGTGACTCTTCCTTAATGATTGCAGATAGATTGCTTAGTACATCTTTCATAATTACATTTTATTTTACATTAATGCATTTGTTAACCAAAGCCATTTACGCTGCATTCACAAAACACATTTACATTTTATTAGTTTCCTGGGCAACAAATATATGACCTTGGCCATACTGTTAGGCTTGTAGCTCCTATAGAAGCATATACAATATAATCCATTAGCTATCCGTCTAAAAACTTTTTACATTCTCACAAAGTACGCAACTGCTGCACTTTGTTCCAGGCTAGACAGCTGACTGCAGGCCACAAATTTGCGCCACTGGGACAGACATTGCTCAAACCAAGCAAAGTTTTGAAAACGGCAAAAAGACAGTCAACTTATACAGTAGTTGTCTCTTCACATTAAGCTGGAATAGAATAGATAGAAATAGATATGTTTATCTCATGTGACATGCTTCACCTTTAAATGAACTTGGTATGAAGCATCCATCCATTCCTTGGTGCTTCAATCCACTGTGAAGGTTCATTTCAGCTAAAAGGGGCATCATGGCCTATTACACAACATTACAAGATAAAACAGGCCTGATTGAAATGGTTTAAAGGCTATCATCCCAGAGACTGCTGGTGGAGAAAAACAGCACACTAGACAAATAAATCTGATGATTTCAGTGCTACTGTCAGGTGCCTTGGGTCAAATTTACCACCCTTACTACCAGGTCAAGGACATCACAAGAAATTATTTCAGCCACAACACCACAAAACACACTGAAATTTGTTATTATCCTCGCCTCCGTGTGCCCCTTTGGGAACTTAAAAAATAATGAGTGGGACACCGTGTAAATGGCATATCCTGAGAGACGGAGCCGAAATGAGATGCCGCCGCACACATCTTCTGTGGCTGAGACATCAATGGTCATTCTCTCCTCCAGCATTGTAGATTCATTACATCTCTGCTCTGGGGCCCCTGTGATTGAACTATTCCTCCGTTCCTCTTTCTTCCAGCGTGTCCACCGAAGTGCATCACGTAGCTCGTCAGCATTTTCGGACGCACATTACTAGCATGCCACACTCTCCCTGAATATGACCCTGCAGCGATGCAGCCGCGCTCCATCCAGACTTCATTTTCTCTAACACCGGTGGACGTTCTCACACACGTGGATGCTGACCTCGCTGTGGTCTCATCAAAGCATGGAATCAGCCTCAATTTAGTTCCATGACCGGGACTCGTTGTTGCCATCCACGACTGCGTTTGTGTCATCATGGGTTGAGGAATAACTAGGTCTCTTTCCTCACATGAACAGCTTTTTTTATCTTATTGAATATTCCTCTGTACATTTTTCCACCTTACTGACATGCCATCAGGCGTTTTCAAGTCTAACAATAGATTTGGGACACAAAATATCAAAGAAGTTAAAGGACTGGTTCACCTAAAAATGAAAATTCCATCATTATTTGCTTACCTTCACGTCATTGCTAACCTATTTGGCATTCTTTCAGAAGAATATTCATGCATCTCTTTTCCATATGACAGTTTCATTAATATTACATTTATGCATCTGGCAGGTGCTTTTATCCAAGATTCAAGGTATAGGTCTTTCATGCATTTACTGGAAATCCAAACTATTCCTGTTGCTATTGCCATATTATTACAATATATAAATTTTATCTACAGTATACAGCAATTACATACATTTCAGTTTAATTGCTGGATATAACACTGTAATGTCAGTTTAGTGGCACTATACTTCAAATATAGCACTAATATACCACCTGCAATACCCTAAATCTAACCAATAGTGTTAAAGGAGTCATAAAAAGCCAATTTCCCACACGCTAATATGATTCTTTAGGGTCTTAATGGAAAGTTTGTAATATAGCACTAATTTTACCCTGTCGAAAACAGCTCTTTTAAAATCACTGTTCTGTGTACTTCCCCTTAAAATCTTCAAGAGCTCTGTTGACCCCACCCCTTTTTTCGAGGCACACTCGGATAATCTTTTTTAGCCGTATTTATAATGAAACTTGCTAATTAGCACATTATTAGGAAAGGCGATTTGCAAAGATTCTTTAAAAGACACAATACTCACTGCTTCTGTAGGTGAGGCTGGATCATGAATGATTCGCGTTAACATAAACGCATTTCGGGTTGATCAAGGGCGCGTTTCTCTTCAGAACCAAACACAGCATTAATCCTCCGTGTCTTCAGTCACTCCAAAGTAGGGGGTAAATGACTACTGTTATGTACATCTGTATGTACATATACACACACACACAAAAAGAAACAACATTATCATGACCCTGTGCAATATCACGCTGACCTTGACAGAAATCTATATCAATTGGACAGCCATTAAAAACTGGAGACAAATGTGCAGAAGCAAGTGTTTTAGTCAATACCCAATAGTTTTGCTCAGATTGATGGTTGTGACATACTACCTGTCATTTCCTGTTTGCTTTTCTGGGCAGTGATTTTAGAAGAAAAAAAAAGTCAGGTGGTTCAACCCAGAGTGTTTATTGAATAAAGCTAGAATCTGTCCATATGAAAACAAATGGCATGTGGTAATTTTCATGTGATGTAACTTTGGGGTTTTTACTCGTATTTAGTTTGATTGGTAAATCTGTTTAAATCAAGTTGGTACAGTATATAAACATTTTTTAATATCGACTGACAGACAAACACGGTCTAAATGAGAATTGAAATGAATTTCATTCCTGCATAGCAAGCAGATAAGATTTACCTGTGTGTAGACTCACAGGCAGCAGGAATCATATCCTCTCCAAAAGGGCAGATGCAATACCAATCCCATCAGGGTTATTTTTAGAGTTAAATTACATCTGATAGTGTCCTGTGGCAATAAAAGTGCCTCAAATAAGCTAAAACAAATTCATAATCACACAGGGGGTGGGAAATCATTGCAAATTGCATGACTTTATGGGTTGTGCATTATATAACTCCAATATTAATTAATTGACCAATATTAACTGTGCCTAATCTATCTAAGATCATTATATATTTATATTCTACATTATTTTGTATAAATGATTAAAACCGTGTTAAACTGATCATAAGGAACAAATCGTGAAAACTTTGTTCGAAGTATGTCATCCATTTTCCTTGAGCTATCAAGAAAACAAATCATGTTTCACACAGGAAGTGAAATCGGGGTCGAGTGAGTTTACAGATCCCATCCTGTGAGTCATGTCACCCATCTGATATTTGAAGCTGCACAGCAGTAGAATATGGATTCACTTCACTGCTCCTGTGATTTCCTCTGTGGCGGCACCCTACTCTTCTCCCAGAATTCATTGCACTCAGTTTAGCTTTTCTCCCTCTCGCTGTTTCTTGTCCTTCATGTTCAATTTGCTCTGGCCTGCTAATGAAGTGAGGCTTGCTCCCAGGCAACCGTGCAGCTCAAACGACTCATGCCAAGCTGTTTGGATTTCTGAAGACTTGCAAACACTTCATGCAATAATAAATTGAAGACTTAATGAGGATTTCTTATTGAGACTGTAAATGTGTGCGGATGCTCTTCAAAGCACTGAATCAACACTGATTATGTTATGTAAACCATATCCAGTATATACACCGTATATAGTGTGCATGTGTGTATGTGTTCGGCTCCATTATTTTAATGTCCACAAATGCGGCTTAAAAAAAAATCTTTCTAATGACATTATTATTATGTTTGCATTCTAAACCATTGTGGAGATATAATAATTAAAATGGTGGATGTCATAAAAACTTTAGAGATTTGATTCAAAAATAACAAATAATTGCTTGCACTAAAAATTGCAACTAAATTTACATTAAAATGGCTATCCGTGTACAGCTTTGACCAACTAACACTTTATTGTGGCTGAGCTTTCAATGTTGTTATGGTAAAAAATTGCAGTCATTGAGCAGTTGAGGCCTAACGGATAGAGTGTTGCAACTTTAACTCAAAGGTTGTGGGTTCGAGTCCCAGGTCTGGAAGGGATTGTAAGTGGGGGGAGTAAATGCCCAGCACTCTCTCCACCTTCAATACCACAATTGAGGTGAGACCCTTGAGCAAGGCACCGTTCCCCCAACTGCTCCCTGGGCGCCGCAGCACTGACTGCCCGCTGCTCCGGGTGTGTGTTCATGGTCTGTGTGTGTGTGTGTGGTTGTCTCTTCTCACTGCTGTGTGTGTGTGTGCACTTGGATGGGTTAAACGCAGAGCACAAATTCCTATGGGATACATGTCTAAAGCTGATTGGTTGATTCTTGTCACGTGACCAGAGATGCGCTTGCAGCTTTCTGAAAAGTTTAAATGTTCTGAAAAGTTTAAATGTTTTAATCTCTGGAAAAAAGGAGCATGTCGCATTGCATATGTATTGCCACCGCGTCACTTACATTATGAGTGTGCAAACTGCACGGCTACATTTGAAATAAACAACTTGAGTGCACAAAACATGCAACATGTGAATGGCCCCTAATAAAGCTAATTTGCATCTTGGTGGCTCACTGATAGTAATGCACAGCTTTTTTTTTGATTTACACAAACTGGTTGCTTAAGACAATTTGTTTCATTAAATTGGTTAAAACAATTAATGGATTCATTACAATAGCTATTATTAAATATAATGTTGTTGCATCCTAAGGAGCTGTTCACATGTTGTGCCTTTGCTATGCGTGCCATATATATCTTAAATAGATTTAACTTTTGTCCACAATGGTCCTACCTGATCTCATGGCATAAACATACAGTGCCTGCACCTTGGTGCACTTTTTAATGATACACAAAACACTTATCGATAAGTACATAATGTATCACTGCAGCTTCCAAATGGAATGAATACTAGAGGCAGTTAAACTCTGACACCTTTTTTTCCTTTTTACACAAATTTTTCGAGTTTTAATCAGTAAAGGTATGGTTCAACAAAACAGTTCAAATCTGTGTATAGTTGAAATGGCATGGTTGCATCAACAAATGCCTTTTTATATCAGTTTTTCACTTGCTGCATTTACAACCCTAAACATTCACTATCGGATAGTTAAGGTTAGATTTGGTGTAGGGAATGTTTCCAATATAGGTTATTAACTTTTAACGACAGTGCCTGGATATTTGAAATTCTGAACTGCTACAATACATACCTATATCAATTTAATAACATGTGTCAGGATTCACACATTAAATATGTTTTAGCACCACTCAGTGGACATTTCTCTTTAAAACTCCCATGAAACATTAGTAAGTTGCGTAAAAAATGGTTACATATTTTTCTGAGACCAGGTTGGTTCTTTTTCCGGGAACTCTCACTGCATCCGAAGACGCTATGGGGAACGCTTTAATGCGTGACACGCTCTGAATCTGCTGTACCAAGGTCCAATGGAGGGGCGCGACGTCAGGGCGGTGACGTCAGACCAAGAAGAATCTATAAATAGCACTCAGCTGCTGCACACACTAGCTCTCAACTGCTGTGAAAAACGCGCTCTCTGTCCAACTGTCTTATCGCTTGTCTGTGTGAGTGAACGTGTGTGATATCCCTTTCACCAAAAATCCTGAAAGTGTGTGAAAGAGTGAGTGTGGTTACATACCTCGAGCGGTTGTAATCCCCGTGAAGCATTATGTTGAGCCGGCGAAGAAGCAGCCTCGCTCTGTATTGTTTTTCCCCGTTCCTCCACATATTTTTCTTTTGTATACACAAGCACCAAAATGAAAAAGTCAAGCAAAACGGGCGGGCAACGGGAGTTTAAAAGATGTGCACCTCCGTGCAGCAGGTTTATTGCTGACGGTGACACGCACACACTTTGCGTTGCCTGTTTAGGACCGGAGCACGCAGCTGATGCTTTGGCGGGTCCGGAAAAAAGCTGCCCGCACCTGAGCTGATGTCGCTTAGACTGCTCCGTTCTAGGAAAGCCCTCTTTACAGAGGGGGTTTTCGTGGGTAAGCCTCATGGCTTTAGGTCCCGCTGCCGCCAAAGCGGAGCGGCGACTGAGATCGTGGGGCTCCCAAAGTGATCTGGCTGAGGCTATGGAGCTTGATCCACCGCTGACTCCAGCCCAGCTGAGATCACAAGCCCGCGCCGAGAGCGAAGCCCGTGGTGAGCCAGCCGCTTCCTCTCGCGATGCGGGCTCGACCTTTACTGCTTCTTCCTCTGAGGAGGATGAAGGTGAGAGTGTCGAGGAGCCGCCTCAGTCCCTGAGGTTCGAGGAGCTGTTAGAGGTGGTTACTAGGGCGGTTCAGAAATTAAATATTGACTGGCCTGACGAAGCGCAGTCTGCAGATGAGCGTCTGCTCGATGAGCGTCTGCTGGGTGCTCGGCAACCACCTCCGAGACGGAGCCTGCCTTTTTTCCCAGATCTTTATAAAGAAGTCTGTAGATCCTGGTCGAGACCATTTTCAACCCGTATGTACGTCCCCAATAGTGATTATGTTGGTAACATAGTGGGCCTTGACGAACACGGATACAGGGCAATGCCCCGGGTGGAGCAGACACTCGCAAGTTATCTGTCCCCCGGTGTAGCATCGTCCCTGAAGGCTCCGTCTTGAAGTACTATTTTATGGTGTAGAAGTCGCCAGCATGACCCTGCTAGCCGGCTCAGCTAGTGCAGTTCTTGGTTATCTGCAGGCTAGACTTCCA
>JAUCNO010001819.1:12631960-12650809 GCA_032353835.1 Enteromius viviparus
ATTTGATAATGTTCAGTGCTTTGCTACAATCTGTATTGTTAAAAGCACTATATAAATAAAAGTGACTTGACTTGACATCTAGTAATCTACTATCCACTCCCAACATCTGTTTGATTCTTCTGCACTTCTGGAAGGTGTTGACTATACGTAGATGCTCAGCGGCATATCCGATGCAGCTGGCAGCTGGCTTCAAGACTATTTTTTTTAATAACCCTGTGATGCCAGCACACAGCTGTATAATGATGTATATTTCAAGATATCCTTGTGTTTTAAAGCGTAGTGAAGGTAGTTGAAGTCTAGGTTTGGTGTATAGGAATTAAAATAGGAATGTATGTATAAAACATAGATAATAGCAAGTTAGCTGAAACAATATTGGCATAGCTAATACTTTAGCTTCAGCTGCATAGGGTTATTATTGAAGGGTTAGTTCACTGAAATTGTGTTTATCTGACATTGTTTAGTAAAATAAAAGAAAAAAAAAATCAAAACAACTTCAGTGTTCCATGGCTTCTGAAACTCTACAATAGCTTTGTGCTGAATAATACACATTTGGGGCAACAAGAGCGTGAACAGATTACAACAGACTATATTGTCAGTTGAACTACCTCTTTAGTGCTGAAAAGTCAACGCTAATATAACTGCTGTTAAAGAGCCCCACTGAGAGCCCTCCTAGCCAAAATAGCAGGGCGAGTGGGCGAAATTAGCACTCGTCATTGACCTGACACATGACATTACACAAACTTTTTTGGGAAGTTTCATCCCTGACAAAGCCTTCAGTGAGTACCCAGCCCATCTAATATTAGAAAACTCCTGCAGCTTTAGAGGGCGAACATACCTGCGAGGACCCTATTGACGGATGAGTGTGTTGCCAGGCCCGGCTGCCCTCGCTCGTGGAAGATTCCAGCATACGGCAAAAACTCCGGCAGCAGGAAACGCCTGGGAGAGATGGAGGGAAACAGAGGCACTGTAAGAGAGGAATTAGCACTGACAAGACATCTGACAAGACATCTGAACCCAAGACTTGAGAGCTCTGAGTTCTGTGTATAGCACATATCAGCATCATGCTCATATTTCACGTAGTGCACTGTGACAAACTCATTAAAAAAATACATTCAGTATGATAAATAATGATCTTAAATATAAATGATTTTCAGTGCAAACTCCAAAAGTTGAAATAATTTAAAAAATTCCTCAAATGTATGCTATATAAACTACAACATTTTCGAAAGAAATTAAGACTTATGCAGCAAATATGCATTCAATTTATCAAAAGTGACATTATGCACATTAATAGAAGTGACTAGAGTAATTGCTGCTTTGCCATTACAGGAATATATAGTATATAGTATTTATTTAAATTATTATTATTAATAGAATATTGTGTCATTTCTTTCACAGCAACTGTACTGAAACCAAATCGTGAGTCAGGTCTCATGTGTACTTCTTGTGCCTGCAAAATTCTATTTGTATGACGCACAACACGCTCTCAGCTGGACGCTGTCCATGTAGGCAGCAGCTCACTAGGTTTTGGAACAGAGTTAGCATGTATTTTTGGTGTACTGGCATAAACAGACTAAAAGTGTGCCTACCTGGGCACAAAGCGACCAAGAGAGGGGGCAGACATGCGTGCGTTACGAGGAGCCCTATGTCTGCTTCCATTGTCCCTGTACACACACAAACACACAGAAATGGTCAGCAACAATATATTCACAAGAACAAAAATCTTGCTTAAAATAATTTGTCTTTTGTAATTTTAGAAAATACAAAAGTCAGACTGTGAATACTTAATAAACTAAACACCTGAAGTGCTTAAGCATTTCTGCAATCGCATTTTAGCTGAATGAGAACATCAATACGCTCTAAGAGTGGGAATGATTGATAAAGAAAGAAAAGAAAAGGTTTATGAAATTTTTTTGGCAGACATAAATATTAATATGCAGGCTAACTGAAAGACTGATGGGTTTCATAAGTATTCTGATGAATATGGATCCATGGTCCCCGATTGCAGTGAACGCTGAACTCTCCAGCCAGCGGGTGGAATTATTCATCAGCTCAGAGGAGGGCATCTAATCCGTGCCAAAAAAAGAAGGAAAAAAAGAGAGAAAGAGAGGAGGAGAAGAGCTGCGTGGTTTGGAGAGCAGAGAAACAATGATATTCAACTAGTGGAGCGGCTGGAGAGAGGGAAAGAGAGACATTTTTGGAGCATTAATGGTTCCATTAAAAGAACCAATGACTAGTTGGCTGCTTTCAAAAACACATTTGCAAACAAATTAAAAGAGCGTTTGCATATTAAAAATATGATTCTGGATTCTGCTCTGTTTTTTAAACGTCTGATAATGGGACTGCAAGGGAAGTGTAATTTCATAATTTGCGAATGGAAAAAAAAAAGAACAAATCCAAAAACTCTTTTTTTTTTAACCCCCCTATGTCCCATCTGCCTTTGTAGAGTCTTATCAAATGTCTTAACAGACGTCTGTCATGCACACACAGCCTGTATCGCCCACTCACATATTTCACTAGAAATTTCATTAGAAAAATCGAATCATTAAACCTAATTTACATTATACTTAATATGTGTTTATGTATTTATTTTGTATTTGCTACCGTTTAATAGTTTGAGGTCAATAAGACTTCATCATTAAAAGTATGTAAGTAAATGTAAAAAAAAATTAATTAATTACATTTTCTAAGTTTTAAATAATTATTTTACAGTTTTGTAATATTTCACTGAGTTTATTAAATATATGCAGCTTTGGTGACCATAAAAGACTTCTTTTGTGAACCAAAAAAAACAAAAACTTTCTGACCACAAACATGGATGGTAGTGTAATTTGTTTAAATATGTGAAAGCCTGAGCAGATGGCCTTCTCTAGTTTGACCAATGTTTGTTATCAGTCTCACTTGCATAAACTGATTATTAGACTATTGTTAGTCATCTAATTGGTTTTCTTCAAGACTGGTACCAGTCGCATAAACAGAAACGAATATGTTAAGACAGTGTCTACCAATTATCTAACCAAGGGGTAATCAGTCTCAATCTGTCTTAAATAAAAAGAACTACATTTTTTAAGAATTGTCTAAGTAGTTTGAATATGTAAGCCCAAGCAGAGGCCATCCTTAGGTTGACCAATGTTTGTTCAAACATAGTAGTTTAAACATGGGTAGTTTTACACTGTCATCATTGTTGCCACTTTTCTTAGTAAAACTGCTTTAATACAATATGGACATTAAAAAGCACAATACAAAAGTTTGAATTCAACTGAAAACACAAAAGACGAGAGGAAAAACTCTTCTCTGAATAACTTCTCTGATATAATTTCACAGTTGTCCAGCAGATGAGGCAGCGAGCACAAAGCCGTACATTACTACATCCCATTGGAATCAATAAAAGTGCATTTCAAGCCAAGGCTAACGCTAATGCCTGGTGCTATAAGAAGAGCAACTCTGGTAAAATTGCTGGCAAGCTCAGTCAGTCGATGAAAAGCAGAAACTATAACATTCTGGGATTCAAAGCTTGCCTTGTGTGTTTGCTGGGTTGCCTAGCAACAAAACCGGCAAATAAATCCATAGAGGTTTTTAGAAGCGGATGAGAGCAGGTAAGAATGCAGAAACAATCACTTGGCACAGGCTTTGTGTGTCTGTGTTATTGTTTACTTACTCAAACTCCTCAAAGTCAACTTCGTTGCTATCCATGCTGGGGGCAGGGCCAGGGGAGAGGCTGGTGGGATTAGAGGACAGGGGTCGAGGTCTGCTGGGGGGACGGAGAGAACGCTGGCGAATACTGTCACGCCGAGACAGATACTGGATCATACGCTGTGCGTAATATGCTGCAGGAGACAACCTACACACACACAAAACACAGATAGAACCCACGATGTTAGATATTTACTATACCAAACGAGTCATCATCCTGTTTTTACACTGATGTATTAATCAAATAAATGCTGATTCACTATGTGTGCCAATACTGGTATACTGCCAATACTGATTAAACTCATTAACTATAGCTGTGGTTACTTTCAAAAACTTTTGTGTGTGTGTGTTTAATGAATATTTCAAGGTTACAACAGTGCAGCACTGTAACCAATCACAAACTGTCTGTTGAGCACATTTATGCAATGGGCAATAGGAGATGTTTCAGTTAATCCATTAAAAATAAAAGACAAAGACCAATCCAAATGACAAAGGTATATGTGGTATGATTCACAAATAAACAGGTTGCATTTTCCGTCTGGGGCTGGCTGCATGAACTGATTATTAGACTATTGGGAGTCATCTAATTAGTTTTCTTCAAGACTGGTACCAGTCGCATAAACACAGTCAAATATGTTAAGACTATGTCTACCAATTTGCAGCTAGCCAAGGGGTAATCAGTCTCACTTTTCAGATTCAAATTAGACCAGTCCACCTATGTAACTGACTTAAAAAAGCTCTTGAAGAAAAGGAATCAGGTGACTGCATTTTAGTAATAGTCTAAGTAGTTTTTGAGACTGGCCATGTTCACAACTTTGTAAAGGCAGACAAAAAAGTAGATTGGCTACATTTTAATGTTGGTCAAAATAGTTCTTAAGGCCCAGTCTTAACATTGCGACTATGTTTATACAACTGGCCCCTGTTCACTGAATTACCGTCTGACCTTTCCATCCTGGCAGGAACCTCCCCAGAGGTATATCTTTTTATGCATAGCTGACACATACTCAATACTAACTTTCTTTTATCCACTCAATAAAAGCTGCATCTACTCCCATTTAATTCAGCTGCAGAGACATTAATTAGCATTTTGGCAGAAGGACTCTGGAAGAAGCCCTCAAAACTAAAATCCTTTGTGCAGTTTAGACAGGAGGAGCATCTGGAGTTTCATTCTGTCTTGGACTATTTGAGCAAGGACATCTGCCACCAGCTTGGAACAGATGAGCTTAATACTAAGACAAACAGAGCTAAACTCCAAATAAACCCCAGGGTGTGACAATGGTCACACATCCTCACCAGTCTCAAAGAGAATTACTGTAATTATGAAGCCAATGAAACCTTCGATTTCCCCTCGCAAAACACACATACAGACAATTGCAGGGACAGAAATTTGGCAGAACTTCTCAGAGCTCTAAGGAACTGATAATCAGCCAAATCAGTGACAGTCTGTCTGAAAGAGCCTAAACACACAACGAGCACACACAGTTTATCAGGATGTGTTTGAGTATGTGTTTTAGGCCAATATACAGGGAGAGAGAGAGAGAGAGAGAGAGAGAGAGAGAGAGAGAGAGAGAGAGAGAGAGAGAGAAAGAGAGATCTGGGAAACAACCGTGTCATATAGCGCCAATTACTTGTGGCCCTGTATGTGTTGGATTTAGACTATCCCTCTGCTCGGATGGCTTCTAACACCAGGTACATTCTGCTCAGGGGGAAATGAGTCTGTTGTGGTAATTCACAGGTTAGAGGTGTGCGTCAGCCTGTGTGTTTGTGCGAACCTGCCAGCGGGAGTCTGTGCTAACAATCCGTCTTGATCCCAGACCACAGCTGATTCCCCAGAGCTCAACAATGACTCACTAGCCATGAACTCACTTTATTATGAGCCTCGCTCACAGAGTCAGAGGATGCTGACAGGCTATGTGTGTGCCCGTTTGAATTAGGGGGACACTGGGGTGCTGGCAGGTCTGAAATGTCACTCTGTTGTCCGGTAGCGTGACACACACTCTTCCTCATTACCTAGACCTCACCGGCCAAGTGGCATGACCATGAAATGCAGTTCACACAACACACACACAAACATACACATACATATCACACACACAGAATGAATCACCTGGCCGGATCGGGATAGATGGGGTGGTCTCGTGATCCAGAGGTGTCGTATCTGGAAAGAGACATCATGGACGACTCCAGCAGCCTCCTACAAAACACAATTACAATGCTTTGTATGTATTCGAATTGTAAAGACTTTCACGTCCTACTCATATAGTGCATTTCTGGACAGGACGTCATCGAAAGAAGACGAAGACCTATCTTCCTTCAATTTCCACTATGCTGTTTCTACAGTAACACTCCCCACCTTGGGCCACCACAATCATTAAAAATCTCATTAAACTGCTCAAGGACATTAGTATGCTCATTACCTAAATGAATGTAATGTGTAAGTAATGATGTGCGCTCTGCCAGACCCGGCAAGGAATTGGTTAATAACCCATTAAATTGGGGCATTTGTTAAGTTTAAGTTTGTACAATTCCTCATACAAAAAAAAAAAAGAGTTTGCTGAAGGCCATTAAAAGACGAGAACGAGTCCTGCGGTCGAAAACATGCTGCTTCACACTGGCAGGGCACAAAGCTGGATGGACAGTTGTGTAGTGAGCAGGGCATTTTTATTCAGCATGAGTCAGTGTGGTGTGTGTGTGTATATGAATGTTTTTGGTGTGGGTGTGCTCAGCTCTTCATTTGAATGCCATCTTCTGCCCTTTGACTCACAGCAAAAACAGAATGGATCGATTCTGACTCCTTTTCACACATTTGCTTTGTTTGCTCCCTTTGACTCTTAAAGATCAAGATCTGCATTTTAACAGAGATGAAGCAACCAATGCTCTTTAAGAATGCACAAAATATTTACTAAACGCTCTGTTCTGCTCATGTTGGCTGTTCTGTATTTTTAACTTGTTTAGTCTGCGGACACGTTTAGAAGTAGCACATGTAGCACGATTTGGAGTTACAGTATTAAGATCTTTTTACGTTTCTGTATTTTATAGTAACTTTTAAATGTCAGCTTTGTCTATATGCTACTTTAATGAGGCAACTGTTAATAATTTAACAATTTCTATTTATCTTACAGTAAAAAGCTGCTTGTTTCAGGTACAACACCATAGCAGGTAGTGGAAAAAGTTCATTCTGAAACTCCATGCTCAAAACTTGTGAGTCAGTAACTCTGAACTGGAGCGGGACTCATGGGAGAATGTCAAATGACACAGTATTAATTCTTGTTGCACTTCTGCATAAGTGAAGTGTGGTACTGTTTTTTGTTGCACATCTTTGGCCTTAAAACAAAACTAAATAACAGCACAGCCACGCACATGGGACAGGCTGTTCAGTGACATGAAAAGACAAGGGCCGTGTGTTAGAGTGCAAGTACATCATCAGAATAAAGACCTATAGGCCATTCGGTGGAGATCAGTGTGCAAAGTTAATGTCACATATGCACAGTGTAATGAGCTACTGCCCCCCAATGGACTTTAGCAGGCATTGCAGGAGGGAAGTATCTGCAAAGATTGTCCCATATTTCAGGTCAGATTTCTTACAAAAGTGCCAATGTGATGAACTTCAACTTATAAAAGTGGGTCGGTTAACTTTACTGCAGCACCAAACACAATCAGACTTCTCTTTATGAGCCGAGTGACTAGTCAAAGCAAGTCAAATGTGACAGTCCAGAGAAGAAGTTGAATACTAGGCTGTGAGTCAAAGCCTTTCTTAAATGACTCATCAAAGCAGACACAGTGCAGCATCAGCAGTGTGACCCAGAGCTCATACGGACATTACCAAATAAAAATGCAGGACTAGTTTTACAATAGACTGTTTCATGGTGAGGCAAACACATAAATCCAGGCCTATGTGTCTCATTGTAGACTATCAACTTACTCTTTATAAAGCTGTCATGGTGAAAAGACTATCGTTCAAATTGTTGTTCAAAAACACTTTTTTTAATTAGTGCTTTAATTCAGCAATGGTGCAAGTGATCAGTGAATTTCTTTAAATATTAAAATTATTTCTAAAGCATCATATCATATTAATGGCTGCTGACAATATTTATTTTTATTCGGAATTGTAATAATATTTCACAATATTATAAACTGGGTGCCATTCCAAAGCAATTTACTGACCCAAAACCTTTGAATGGCAGTCTATACATATAGTATTAGCTGAACGCACGTTTAATCACATCTCAAAAAAAGATGCTGTTTTTCCAAATATTACAGTAATTAAGTTAAACTAAATTCAAACACTGTCAGCACTTCAAGGACCTGGTGCTGAGATCACATGGGTGCGAAACGTAAGCTCACAAATTTAAGATGACAGATTCATTCTGTTTGTGTTGCTGTGAACAGCATACACACAACAAACGTTCCTTTCACTTACAGTTTCTGTCAGTATCTTGCAGATACTTTCATTTGTTTAAATGGTCTTAGAGCAGCTCGGGGTGAAATTTTGACGTGTTTGTGAAGGCTCCAAATGAACTCTGGACACCATTTCAGAAGTCTGCAGTGCACTACACTGTTGACATGCTTGGTGAACACAACAAGCTCTTGGGAATTTACATAAATTCAGATATAAAAACAATGACATGCAAATACACTGGCCTGTTTTTATGCAATTCCTTGCTGGTGAGGTGTATAATTTATGTAGCAAAATGCAAAAAGACACTTTGTTTGTCACCTTACTAACTTCTTAAGTTTTATTCATCTCTGCCGTTGGAAAGTGACAGTGTTGATATGCAGATAATCACCTCATTAATACTAGGCCTAGCTCTGGATGACACACTCTGCTGGGAGGGCTAATAGAGTGCACACAGACAGGCACAAGGTCAGATCAAGCTGATTTCCATGTCAGACACTTTTCCTGATCATCTTATTCTAATGATAGTTTATGTGACGCATCACAGTGTGGAATGCTTAGCGGCTCTGTCACTTTGCCAAGTGGTTATCGCTGAAGAATAGGAACGTTAAAAATTATACATGTCATGACATCAAACTCCCAGCTGGTGCGTTAGCACTAGAGCACCTCATGCAGTGTTGTTTCCTATTCCAAATGAAAACCATTTTCCACTCCTGTGCCTTGCATTGCCAAGAGCATCTTCACAAAGCCTGCATTGCATTGCGACAGGATCATAAAACAATCCACAAATTTAAGTTTGTAAGCCTCTAGTCGTCTTCTATGCCAGTCTTCAATGTCACATGATCCTTTAGAATCATTGTAATATACAGATTTGGTGCTCAAGAAACATTTGGTATTTTCAGTTGTTAAAAACAGTTGTGCCGCTTCATATTTTTGTTAAAACTCATCTTTTCTTTTTAGGATTCCCTGATTAAGAGAAATTTTAAATGAACAATTTACTTGAAGAAAATTATAAATGTTTGCAGTCTGACTATTGAACAGAAGAGTATATGGTCAAAAGATTTTTTGGTTGTTTTCTGAAGTAGGGGCAATAAAAACTTTGGCACATAAAAGTCTGAATTACTTATCCCAATAATTCTTTTAGTTGAGCCCTGCTTTCATACTTCCTCTTATATGAAGAATATATGTTTTTGTAGCTGGTCTGGCAAAGTACTGTATCTAAACATAAATCGGCATTGCTGTCTTTCTTATGCAACGTGAGCCAACATCTGATACCCGTAAGTTGAAACAAATAATCATTAGTGTAGCTCAATTTCAATCATCTTTTTAGACTGATGAGGAAATCTGGCATTTTTTCTACTACAGTAAAACCTTTCGAAATCAAACAAACAAGAAAGTTTAATTCCTTATGACATAACTTATTTTCGCACTGAAAAAAGAATGCTGCCCTACCTGCGTAAGTAATCGTCATCCTGCGCATCTTCAGGCATTTCCTGGTTTAAGGCTTCTTGTGATACATTTGTTGAGCGAGAGGTGGCAGACTGCCTGTAAACACGCTCCAGTTGTCCAGTTTCCTGGTTGAAGACCAGCCCAACGGTCTGCTCCTCGTGCTGACCAGTAGCTGCGCTGTGGGAAAAGGGAACATGAGACTCTGGGGCGTCTGGACTGGGCTCCATGGGTCTGTGTTCAAGTCGGTCATGATCAGAATGAGTGACTGGGGCTACACTGTGGAAGGCAGGACTTGTGGGTTGCCAAGCTGCATTACTCTCAGCAGATGTCTGCTGACCTGTTCTCTCCCAGCGCCTAGTGCCTTGATTGTATGTGAAAAGGTTGTGACAGACTCTACAGCGGTTCATGTGACTGCGTGAAGGGTTTTCACCACCGTAGAGCGGCTGGTAACGAGATGGACCTGGTTGCTCTGGGTCCATGTTGTTATTCAGCATTTCCTGAGTCTGCTGGTCCTGCCTGTTACCCTCTTGAGGCTGCATTCGATCATACTCCATGAAATAGCGGTTAAGGTTACACTGAAGAACACTGCGGATGGAAGAAGGGCTGCTGTGGCCCTCTTCCTCAGGTGGGCGGTGCCTGCTAGAACTAGTGCTTGATGTGCTGCTATGAGGACGGCTCCATCCATCACTGGCTGAAGTGTAAACAGGTGACTGGCTAGAAGTCCCTTGCTGTCGCAGGACAGAAAGTAGGCTGACGGAAGAAGCACTGGTTCTGGGTGGAGTCATACTGCTACCTCGTCCATTAAGCACACTGCCTATCCAATCTGCCCCAGGGAGACGGCCTCCATCTTCCCTGCCTGGGGGTTGCTGCCGGAAAGGTGGGATGGGTGCCATTCCAGGCACTCCCCTCCTCCCAGAGCTAGAAGAAATGTTCCGCATGTTGTTCCCACCACCATACACGCAGCTAAATGCCGAGGACCGATTTGAAGAATAAGATTCAGCAGGTAACCGTGGTATTCGTGGCTCTGTGCGTGCAGAAGAAAAGGTGGATGCGTGTGATTCTCCCTCCAGGGAAGCGGAGTCTGAAGGGTCCTCGTCAGGTGGAGATGGAACCCGTGCCGATGAGCAACGGCTGCAGAAACACACTACTCCGAGTGGCTGAACGCAACCATGGTAGGGCAGCCGGGATCGATCCCTCAGAACAGCGTAGCGCCCAGACGCATCAGAGGCCTCATCACTGGAAGCAGCAAGAGTGCCTCCAGCCTGAGGAACGGAGTTGCGGGAAGTTAGGATATGCAAAAAATTGTGCAAGATGGGTGTGCGCCTTACAGGCTGGGACTGAAGGAAAGAGCGCTGACGGAGATGAGGCATCTCAACACTGTCCATTGGAATCTCAGGATCATCATCATTCTGCAACACACAAATGCAAGAGTAAACACAATTTTTAAAGAAATAAATGTAATGTCTTGTGCTTAATCAACAACATTCTGGCAAAAAGACTCACCTGCTGGTTTGAAGGGTTTACAATGGCAGTTAGAAGATAGTGACCCAATGGATCAAATCTCACCAACCTGCAACAAAACAGTTCACCAAAAAAATAAAACAACCAGTCATCAGTGGCTCACCTGCATATTGTTTTAAATACAAATGAAACACAAAAGAGTGTATTTTTAATGAAACCTTAGTGATTTCTACGTTTATGTTTAAAATCCATTCCATAAAAACTTTAGACCTAATGCTTTAAAAAAGATCATGTTATACGGTGACCTTAGTTTTAGTTTCCTTGATATACTGTATGAACACTCATCTACTTAAACTTATCTTACATAAACTACATTAAATATTGAAAAATACGAATTCTCAAATGTGCTTATTTTAAATGCAAGAACAAACCTCCTATTTTTTTCTCATCAAGCAAGAACATTTGATAATCCCTTTACCCTATTTGATAAGTTGTATGTATGTGCGATAATCAATGTTTATACAGTGGGTAGAGAAAGTATTAAGACTCCCTTCAATTTTTCACTCTTTATTATATTGCAGCCATTTGCAAAAATATTTTTTTTCCTCAATTCACACAGCAACCTATATTGACAGAAAAACACAGAATTGTTGACATTTTCTCAGATTTATTAAAAAAGAAAAAATATCACATGGTCCTAAGTATTCAGACCCTTTGCTGTGACATTCATATATTTAACTCAGGTGCTGTCCATTTCTTCTGATCGTCCTTGAGAAGGTTCTACGCCTTTATTTGAGTCCAGCTGTGTTTGATTATACTGACTGGACTTGATTAGAAAAGCAACACCCCTGTCTATATAAGACCTTACAGCTCACAATGCATGTCAGAGCAATTGAGAATCATGAGGTCAAAGGAACTGCCTGACAGGCTCAGAGACAAAACTGTGGCAAGGTTCCTAGGAGCACAGTGGCCTCCATAATCCTTAAATGGAAGACGTTTGGGACGACCAGGACCCTTCCTAGAGCTGACTGTCCTGCCAAACTGAGCCATCGGGAGAGAAGAGCCTTGGTGAGAAAAGGTAAAGGAAAACCCAAAGATCACTGTGGCTGAGCTCCAGAGAGTCAACCATCATTGCAGCCCTCCACCAGTCGGGTCTTTATGGCAGATTAGACCGACGGAAGCCTCTCCACAGTGCAAGACACATGAAAGCCTGCATGGAGTTTGCTAAAAAACACCTGAAGGACTCCAAGATGGTGAGAAATAAGATCCTCTGGTCTGATGAGACCAAGAATTGTACTTCTTGGCCTTAATTCTAAGCGGTATGTGTGGAGAAACCCAAGGTTTGCCTTCCAACAAGACAATGACCCTAATCACAAAATAACAAAGGAGTAGCTTCACAACAACTCTGTGACACTTTTCTTGAATGGCCCAGCCAGAGCCCTGACTTGAACCCAATTGAGCATCTCTGGAGAGACCTAAAAATGGCTGTCCACCAATGTTTACCATCAAACCTGACAGAACTAGGGAGGATGTGCAAGGAGGAGTAGCAGGGATCCCCAAATCCAGGTGTGAAAAACTTGTTGCATCTTTGCCAAAAAGACTCATGGTGCTTCAAAAAGGTGCTTCTACTAAATACTGAGCAATATATATACCTCGGTCTAAATACTTAGGACCATGTGATATGTCAGTTTTTCTGCAAAAAAAAAATCTATTCTGTAAATATGGGGTGTTGAGGAAAAAAATGAACTTAAATGATTTTAGCAAATGTCTACAATATTACAAAGAGTGAAAGATTTAAGGGGGTCTGAATATTTTCCGTACCCACTGTATGTGTGTTTGTGATCAGTAAGTGGGTGTGGTGATGAGGTGCAGGTGTGTGCTCAGTTCCAGGTAAGAGGCATTGTGGGAATTCTGAAGTCTGAATACCAGTTAGTACTCCAGTGAAGGTTCCCTCTGGTGATCCAGTGGTACGAGAGCCTCCGTTATGACAACAAGAATAAATAACATTTTAAAATATAATAAAAGAAAAAAAAGTTGTTTTAAGATTAAATATTTAACCATTTTTACAGTACTTTTTGATCAAATAAATAGTATATGAGTATAAAAGACTTCTTTCTGAGTCTAAACATTTGAATAGGTGTCGCTATAGAATAAACATACTAAAATGTAAATGTAATAATATATAAACTATATAAATTGTGTCCTAAAAAACACCCAATTAGATTTTGTCTCAAGGTACAAGTAAACATTACTTAAAAATCTTGATTCCTAAATTATGAGAGCCTAATGTATATGAATGGAACACAATATTCTTCTGTATTCTCTCATGCTCATTAATAAGGGCTGATAAAGCTGTGTGCGGTCTGCATGAAACTTGTCTGATAACATTGCTTGGTTACGTTTTCTCACCAATGAGTCGGTCGATTGAAGATTTCTTTCTGTTTGACTCCTTTCATTTGTTTGCGCTATAATGACCTTATCCAGTTTTTTGTGTTTGTTAATTATCAGCCTCCATTGAACACACATTCTTTCCGTTCTGCTGGTCAGATCTTTTAGCGGCTCACTAAAATGCTCTCAACAGCTACGAGGGATAAAAAGCACAAAACTTTAAATGGAATTTGAAGGAACATAAAACTTTTCTTCTTTTAATAAAGCCCTTTAAGCATTAGTGCCATTGGTTGATAGTGCAAACCTCTAAGAGTCTGAATGTATGCGTCACCACTGCCACTATTGCCATGGAAACAGTAACCATGTGACTCCAAAGTAATGAAGACTGTGGAACAC
This sequence comes from Enteromius viviparus, assembly GCA_032353835.1. Classification (NCBI taxonomy): domain Eukaryota; kingdom Metazoa; phylum Chordata; class Actinopteri; order Cypriniformes; family Cyprinidae; genus Enteromius; species Enteromius viviparus. The sequence goes on from JAUCNO010001819.1 coordinate 12,645,744, forward strand.
ACAAAGGAGCCTCTTCAAAGATGCATCCATGTGGAAGTAAAGCAGAGAGGTCCAGGCATCGCAGTACGTTTAGGTTGCAGGAGATGGCCTGGACATTGGGTTCAAGTGCTAGATTGGCCGCTGGGGAATCCCTGCTGCTGAAGTGAAATGGGGTTAAGGCGTAGTATAACTGACAGTTATGACCCACTGAGCAAGTACTCATTTGTAACACAGAGACTTTGATTTTAACAACCGTCAAGTTTCATTTTGCAGATGTGATTGTGATTCTTGCTGTACCGCACCAGTCTTTCTGTTTGCGCTAGTTGCTGCGCATTTAGGGCTGGGGATGTTTTCCAAATGCTCATTTACAACTTTTAAAGTAGGTCTTTTTTGCTCGTTTTTACAGTATGTAATATTAGTCTCAGGTGTCTTTAGAAATTTCTGTGAAGTTTCAGCTCAAAACACCCCAAGAATTATTCATTAAGTCATTTTGCAAATGACTATTTCATGTGGAGACAGAAAAAAGTTGTTTTCGTGCATATATCTTTAAATGCAAATGAGCTTCTTTTCCCAGCCCCCTTTTCCAGAATAGGGCTGTGCCATTACAGCTCGTACCACAGATACCCTACCAAAAAAACATAGTATGGTTTGATTATCATGCCCTGCACTAAAATCTTGTGTTTTAAACAACCCAGCCTCATTTGAAATGCATGCTTCCTAAATGAATTTCTGCAGCACCATTATTACGTACCTCACAACACAGTTTCAAAGTGAAACATCCAGTGAGTTGCGCTTAATATATAGGCACGCTTTTAGATTACGTTGCCTCAGGTGTTATTTTTTGGTGGTTCACAATTCAATATTCAAGGAGTGTCACTAAAATAAATCGTGTTGAAAATATATTCTACCCCAAACCCAACCCTAAACTTAGCTGATAGTGTTAACAAATGCAAAAGTGATATAGAAACGCAGAATCAGAGCATTTTTGTTGAAACATCGATTTATCACATGACCTACTGAGCAAACCTAATAAGTTAGAAAACCTATGCATATGAAGCTGATATGTGATGCCAACTTCCAACTATATCAGTCCGCCAATGTCACAGCATGTTAAAATTAGTTTGAATTTACAACATAATATTCCTCAAGTAATTATACAAAAATTTGCCTCTAGTGTTTATTTCAACCGGAAACTGCAGCGATTCATATAAGTACGTATTTTGCAGAATTGTAGGTAGAGGAACATATTTCCAATGAGGCTAGGTTGGGTTTAAAGCATTTTAGCTTAAAATTCTGATACGTTTTTCTGAGCACACTTATTTGAAGCATGCGCACAGAAAGGGGCTGTCACATGGCTTGTGTGTAGTTTCATTAGTACTGGTACACTGTTGTCACTGTCAAAAACACAATGGTGGCACAGTGGCTGCAAACTTAAGGGATGGTAATATTACAGTAAGATTCCCTTTCTACATCATTTTCGGAAGTGAATTCTGAGCAGCTCGCTTTTTCACAAGCTTGCTGGGAGATCTTAACAAATTTTGCAGGGTGGTTCTTTTTCACTTTCTCTGGGTTGGTAAATGCACCAGGGATGAGATTATGATACTTAAACTTAATAATAGCCACATTTTCATGATATGTAACCTTCCAACTTCCTATTAAAATCAACCTCACATTCTTCATTATTAGGATCAACAACAGTAGCCAGTCATCCTTTAGTTAAAAAAATATAGTCAGTCTCAGAAGAAATGCGGTCTCTTGTTATTGTTGGCATTTAAAGTCACCACAAATTGGCATGTTATGGCTGTTGTCGTACTAGTGCTGGAAGAAGCAGCTAACGTCAGATGTTTGGATCTTTGGATGCTTTAAATAAAGAGCGCTTTGAGAGCTGTTATGAAATAAATTGTAAAAAATGAATGACACAATAAAAGAAATTTATATTGCAAGGGCAGAGAGGGCAAAAGCTGCAGTATATGGTTGAAATGCATGACTTGTGGTGATATAGATCTGCTATTGAGTTTAAATTGTGCAGTATGAGACATAGCCAAAGGGCTGCTTTTAACATGGCTGTCCAATCGCCTTTATGTGGCAGCAGGCGCGCTATTTCATGAAGCTTTGTTTGTCAACCTTATGACATGCTAAGGTTTTCTGTGCTTCTGAGTAAAACTTATATGTAAAATTAAAAAAGTAATGAAAGTACAAATGTCTAACAGGACTAACAGCACTTTTTGGTAAATAAAGTGTTACAATTTATATTAAATAGACAATTGCTATGGATTTAGCATGTAGTTACTCTGATATCATACAGCAGTGAGCAGTAAATTAGGCTTTACGTATAATTTGTGGTTGGTGTCCAGAATGTTACACTTTATATTAAGTGGGCAGTTTCTGAGGAGTTACCATGTAGATACACTGGTATTACAGAGGTGCTCCAACTCCACCTACTATACATATCCCTAAACCTGCCCTACTACACCCCCTGAACACCCCCTGTTCCAGTTACTCTTATACATACTGCTGTTACAAAATGTCGCTATGTAATTCCTGTTACATGACTACCTAGTGAAGTGAAAAAAAGGGTTGTTACCAATGTCCTGTTACACATTTGTACTTACACACACCATTCTGAGGGGTGTTACATGTGTGAAGTTACAGAAATATTACAGCTGTAGATACTTTGTAGAAATGTGTACTTACACTGTGGTTACATACTAGATACACATCTTGTTACTATGTAAGTACACAGGTATTAGGGACACTTAATATAAAGTGGGGCCCAATTTTTAAATGAATATTTAGTATGAGTTTGGCTCTGTTGACAGCATCCACGGCATCAGTACTCATCTCACAATTTGTAAATAGCACACAAAAACAGCTTGCTTAAAATTTAAATCAGTGCCCTGGAAGGTTTAAAAGCCGAAACGTGAATAACAATTTTAAGCACTAATATGAAATCATACAAAAAAAAATTCTTATGATTTGGGAACTTGGGAGTATTTACAATTTGTGAATAGTAAATAGAACCTGTGTGACAATAAGAGAAAATTAAATGAAATAAAAATGAAATATGACTGAACATTTTTTCACATCACTAAAGCAAGTAACAATATACTTGTACCAATGTGGCCTGCATAATTGAAGAAGCTGTTTTATCTCTTTGAAGCATCTAATAGACTCCTCACTTCCTCATAAAGCTTCATTATGCACACAATAGTGATTGTTCCTCAAAGGCAAGAAGAAGAAAGTGATTTAGAAATCTTTCCCCTCTCTTTTATGAAGGAATGCTTTTACTGTGTTGTGCGACAGACATCTGAGCGACTGCAAGACATTTGAGGAGCAGCACTGGCAGGCGTAGGACGTTCCTTGAGCAACTAGTGGATAGTGTGTGGGCTGAAGACAAGTGTGTGTGTGTTGGAGGTGAATGTGTGGGCTGAAAGACGTTAATGTGTGCTGCGTCCTCTGTGTGGGCTGTGAATAGGTGCAGGTAGGTAGGTGGAGCCGAGGGGTATAGAGTGACCACAGTGACTCATTTTGCCATTACCCAGAATTCCACATGTCTTTTCGTCTCCAAACGGTGTGGCCAGAAGGGGTGACAGAGCTGTGCGGGGAGATGTGACGCCCATGTGTAGGCAGCAGTGTGTGGGCTGCCACTCTGTAAATGTGTATTGTTAAAGAGGCCTGTGAGATCGCTCCCCCGTCATTTGTCGGGGGCGGACCACTCTCAAGCGTGCCACAAGCGCAAGGTGGCTCGAGGTTTGTGTGAATCGTGACTGAATTTTCAGTAGAGAATTTTTGACCATAATTTAGCTGCACAAATGCTTGTCAATAACAAGTTACTCAAGCTTGCATTTCAAAATGTTTTTAGCTTCATTGCACCTACGATAGTCTGATGTTGGGATTGTAAACTGACTAATGAAGCACTGCTCACGTCTTTTGTATTTAATTAGGTTAAAGCATTAGTTCTGTCATTATTATGTTTTTGTAAGTTTCTTAAAATATTCCATACATACTTTGGTGTCAGTTAAGCAGTTTTTGTAGGGTACAGACTGAAATCTGTGTGGTTAAAAGGTTAGTTCACCCAAAAATGAAAATTCTGTCATTAATTACTCACCCTCATGTCATTTCAAACCCATAAGACCTCATCTTCGGGAATACAAATTAAGATATTTTTGATGATATCAGAGAGCCATCTGTCCCTCCATAGACAGCAACACAACTGAAGTGATCCAGATCCAGAAACGTGGTAAAAACATCAGTAAAAAAGTCCATGTGACATCAGTGGAACAACTTCCCTTTTGCGATGCTACGAGAATTCTTTTTTGCTCAAAGAAAACAAAAATAACATCATATTCAACCATTCTTCTCCTATGACTTAGTCTTCTGCCATTTTAGAGAACATTACTGTGAAAGCGTACACATAAACAGCCGTAGATTACGCACATGCACGTGCTTTCACCTGGATGTAAACAAGGCTGATTACATCAAGTACGTTAAAGCTTGCGTATGCAGTGCATTGAGGTATCATTAAAATGACAGAAGTAGTCACGGTAGAAGACTAAATTATGTTTTTTTTTTTTTTATTTGAGCAAGTTCTCGTAGCATCTCTAAAGTGAAGTTGATCCACTGATGTCACATGGACTGTTTTACGAATGTTTTCTGGATCTGAGATGATTTCAGTTGTGTTGCTGTCTATGGAGGGTCAGATGGCTCTTCATAAATCTTAATTTATGTTCTGAAGATGAGCGAAGGTCTTATGGGTTTGGAACGACACGAGGGTGAGTAATTAATGACAGAATTTTCAATTTTGGGTGAATTAACCCTTTAACCTGAGAACTATTATGACTAAATAAACCTGAGAACTATTATGACTGAATAAATCTAAATCTTAAAATAAATCTGATCACTCTGAAAATTGAAGATCCACACTGATTCACACTGCTGAGATCACATCTGTGGAGGGATTCAATTATATACTATTGTTCACTACTGTTTGAGGATGACAAGTTTTTAATGTCTCAAGTACTCAAGTGATTTAGTGCTAGAAATGTATTGTCAGTGTGGGAAACAGTTGTGCTGCTTAAAATATATAT
>JAUCNO010001819.1:12650909-12685125 GCA_032353835.1 Enteromius viviparus
GTTTACCATCCAACCTGACAGAACTGGAGAGGATCTGCAAGGAGGAATGGCAGAGGATCCACAAATCCAGGTGTGAATAACTTGTTGCATCTTTCCCAAAAAGACTTATGGCTGTTGGGTCTGAATACTTAGGACCATATGATATTTCAGTTTTTCTTTTTTTAATAAATCAACAAAAATGTCAACAATTCTGTGTTCTTCTGTCAATATGGGGTGCTGTGTGTACATTAATAAGGGTAAAAATGAACTTAAATGATTTTAGAAAATGGCTGCAATATATTACATATTATATTATTAAAGCAATCTTGTTATCTTTAATTGGTGTTTTATGATTCAAATGGCTTTATGAATGACATTGTTTGAGTGAGACATCATTTTAATGTGATTCATCTCTTTAAATGAATAAAACATGCGTGTATCAAACCTGACTCTCTCTGTCTCGCTAGCAGTCTTCACCACAGTAAAGGGCTCCTTCCGACTCCAGTCCCATAGATGTAGCTCATTGTTGGTGGCAATAAGCAGCAGCTGAGCAGTAGGATGGAAAGCAAGGGATGCAATTGCTGAGTTGCTCTCTGTTAGCCAGCTCTCACTGCCTCCCTGAAACAGAACCACACAATAACTTTAGTTGCGAGCAAAATTAAGTTGTAGTAACAAATCTACAGAAAACAAAAACAAGATATTCAAGTCCAAGACTTGAAGATGATTTCTAATTCGCCACGATTGTTTTACAATGCCAGTCTTAAGGGAAGAGCAGAACAATTACAAATTGACAAAACAATCATTGAATATATGTAAGGTCAAGACTTACATGCAGGTCCCAAATTCGAACCTCTCCATCCAGGCAGCCAGAAGCAATAAGGCCAGGGATGCTAGGGTGAAAGGTCAGGCACCAAGGTGTCCGGCGGTGACCCACTAGAGAGTGAACACACTTTCCTGTCTTAACCTCTGTGATGTAGATGTTGTGGTTCACATGGGTCGAGGCCATTAAGGACCTGTGAAGAGACAAATAGCAAAAACTCTTTGAATAACTTGCTGATGATAGGGCCTAACTAGAAAAGCCTGGGATCAGCATGTCAGTTTATTTAGCAGATCCGTAATGAAGACTATTAAAAAGAAGTCAGAGTTGTCTTACCTATCTGGACTGAAGGCCAGAAGAAAGGTTGAGCGAGGGCTGTCTGGTAAATCCACTTTCTATGGCGATAAAAGAAAAGATGAAAGCTTTTATGATAGATATATCTATTACGTTTTGACAATCATTTTAATTATATGAGTGAAATAATAGTGAAATCCATGCGACAGCTGATGAACATAAGCACTAGCTTAAAATAAGTATTCTTCTTGGTCTGAAAAACCCTTTAAGGGTGCTGAGTAGTGTGTCAATTTTTGACACTTATAAGAAAAGAAGAATTGTATGGCTTTAAAGCTATTTATTTAGACATTCTTTAGAAGTGCTATATTTATTTAGAACGTCAAATAGTAAATCCTAAGGATCTATAGTTGACGGAACAAATAAAAATAAAACTTTTTTAATAATACTGAAATTTTAATTGTGATAGTGATACTACAGTAAGATCCACAAGCAGCTTATTGTTACTTTCTGATACTACATATTGTACTGAGTAGGCTTCCCAAACATGCGGATACAAGTCAACAAATGAAATAGATCAGTGCGTCATTTACCTGGCTTTGCCATTTCATACGCTGTGTCTTTTCCTCTACAAGGAGCTGTAGAACCCTGTGTGAGGCACAGCCTCTTGCTCCTCGCTCTCGACTGGACAGGATACATACTGAGTTCTTCTGTCCCACCTTCATCTCCACAAACTCTTCCTTGCTCTGACCCTCTTACACCAGACCCAGAGCCGTCCACCGGCTCACACACAACTAGACGACCACTGCTACTCCAACGCCATCGTTCTGTGCAAAAGATAAAGAGATCAACAAATCATCCTCTTACAGCATTGTAGCTCACCACATATTGTTTACAAAAACAATCCCTGCACAGAGTTTACTTTGTGTACAAGGACTTTTAACGCATACTGAATCAACACTATGGTGTATCCTGTTTGTGTCACAAGAATATGCAGGGCATAAAAGAGCAGTGTGAAAACAATCAAGGATTGTTACAAAAATTACAGATAAACACATGCAATATCAGAATGACTCCTCACACAGATAAATAGAAACTTTATATTAGGGGTTAGTAAACTAAAACAACACTAACAAAAATAAATTAAAAATTAACTATTTTATTTCAGCTAGTTGCCAACATTTCACACTTTTCTTTAGTTTAAATAGATAATTAAAACTAAAATAAAAAAATAATAATAATTTATAATTATATGTTCTAAATACATAACTATGCAAAATACTAATTTAAAAACTAAAAAAAAATGTGATGATAAAACAACACTGGTGTGAAATTAGGAACTACGTAAGCCTACATAAGACAGGATATATTTCAGCAAATAACAAAAGAAAGCCTAAAACAGATTAAACATGACAATAACTCAATAATTATAGTCTTTCTAAATAATGAAATAGTAGCAAACACAGTTTTATGCACCTGTCTGTTTTATATGGGTAAATATCTTTCATAAGAAAAATTATAAAAACGTTACATTCATTTAGGAATAAAACCCTAAGCTAACAGGGTGAAAAAAACTTGGATCAGCTTGGATGTCTTGTGACAACTTGAGCTATCTTCCATATGACAGGCTACATATTTGACTTCAGCTGTTATCTTCGGCTAATAAAGCTAGATAGGGGATATACAAGTGCTATAAACATTAGGAAAGTAACTAAATGGTCATAAAATAAAGAAGGCACTGCAAATTATACAAAATTAACGAGGATTGTTTTTGAATTATGAAATTATGCTAACAGCTTTCCCATTTACGTTAGCAGTTAGCAGGCTACAGTTTACGGGTGATGTATTAATTCACACAGTTGCACTCTGTTTAAATTATGAGTGTTTTTGGTTAAAATATGTTTCAGACGACCACTCGGAGTCTCAGATTTGGCCTACCTTTTTCTCATATTTTTGTTCGAAATCGTAGATGTCAAGTGAAACAAGTACGTTGGGACACTTACGCAGCAGAAGCGTTGTTTAAATATTCAGTACTAATTAAATGTTCGGCTTTATATAAATATTGTGAGAAATATGTTTGTTATTTCCCGAATAGAGGGTCGAATGTACTTTAGATTTGTTGCTGTGTTCAACACCTCCTGCCAAAAAGCGTACAGACAAAGCCAGTAGAGCACAGAGCCTTCAAAATCAATTACCGAGAACATCGTTCACATCATCGTACCTCAGCTTAGCTGTCGCTTTGAACACAGGTAAATAGGTAACGTAATAAATAACCCCTATGCATAGATAACACCATGCGCTTTAATTCCTATCTAAATTATGGAGATTAACATAGAATTGTGTATTTCTGTATGAAAATACTAAATAAAACAATTAAACATAATATTAACTTTAGAAATTAAAATAGCACATTAATTGTGAAAACAATTAGTATCATAATTTTACACATTTACAGCATAAAAAAATATAAACAGTGGATTTACATTTTGACCGACCAATCAATTTACGCGCTTTCTACGTTGCAGAATGCGTTGACCAATTGAAGCGCTTCCTTATTGACCCGGAAAGCGCTGCTGCAGCTCGTCTTGTGTTTGCCAGATCAGCCAGACAACGATCGTTCAATGAGGTTAAAGTACTCTGCCTCAGCCGCTCATCCACAATATGGAGTCCTATTTTCTAATCGTCGCTTTTCTCTTCACTTTCAGTCTTACCAGTGGAGAAAGAACACTTAAATTTGTCACTGTGGTGAGTGTATAATGTATAATCTGTCCGCAAGATTATACTAACGTTACTGTCTGCAGCTGTTTTGACAAATCCGTTCTACTCAAAAAAACATTTCATGAAACGACACACATTATGACTCGTTGATATGTGTCGTGCGTTTCAACTTTGTGTTTTTGTGTAAATGTGAGCAGAGTTTGTGTTCTTTGCATTGATTGTATTGTATCGTCAGTTTAGTTTGATACCAGCCTAGTATCCAACAGTAACGACCGCTGTCACGAGTAACCATTGTTTGCTACCAACTTTTTGTCTCCACAGCTTGTTAAACTTGGTTTGTTGATATTGTATCCCACCTATAAACTTGCTCAATATTTGAGTTTATCACATGATGAAGCATGTTGATGTTACTTGCAGTGCACCTCCCAGTTCCGTCAAAGCAATAAAATACTTTGGCACAAGCTATCCCAGTAGGTTTATTCCAAGTAAAATCTACTGGGTTTCTTTTGAATACATTGAAAAGGCCTGGGTTTTAATGTGCAAGCTTTGTATATCCAATTATTAATATCCAAATAATTTAACTTTTGACTATGTTGCATGCAATATAATAACTAATTTACAAAATTAGTATCCCCACTCTAAAATTCCAAGCGCTTAGGCTTATACACAATAATAAACAATATCAGGTTTTATGCTAAATGAGAGTATTTAAAGATGTGGTTCAACTTTTCTTCTATTTCCACACATAAATATGTTTATTCTACTTTGTGCATATGTTGGTGTTACTGTATCATATTCAAGCTACTGTTTCACCTCTGTGGCCTAAACTAAACTAAAAACCCTTTTTTTGAGAACTGACATCTGGTTTAATTATGTAAAAAGAAGTATTCTGTGGTAAATCATGATGATCAAGTTACTGCAGATGAGGAAGTTTAAACCAGAGCGTTGAGTGTTTTTTTAAGCATGATTTTTAACATGGCTGTAATTGAATGCATTTCTAGAACAACTACTGAATTATTCAGTTATATCTTACTATAGACCTTAATGTAAATGAGAGAAGGCCACAAGCCAGTACTGAAGTGTAATGTATGATATATATTAAACATGGCTGATTTCTGTGAAGGATGCTGATAAGGAGATAGACTGAATCTACTTAACCAATTAGAATGTGTTTACACACAACTGTGTGACTTGTATCTGGATGTCAGGATGAGCACATGACAAGTTTTTGTATTTGCTGATCTAGTCAGTGTAGTTCTTCCTCCAGAACAGACAGACACACATAAATCCCCAATGCTTATGAGGTATTTGACTCTCTTTCAGCTTTATCGCCATGGCGACAGATCTCCAATCAAGGCCTATCCAACTGATCCCTATAAGGAGAGTGACTGGCCCCAGGGTTTTGGACAGCTTTCTCAGGTATTGTATGCAGACACACACACACACACACACATATATGTTATGTGCTACTTAAGTAGACTCTAGTTTATGCCATAACATGCAATTATCTGTGTTATATTGAGGTTATGTATACACTGAGGGGATGTCCGCATAAATGCAACACTTACATAAATATAACACTTTTTATCAAAAATTGTTATGAGTTAAGTCTTCATCTAAAAAACAATGTATTTCTGAGTGTATAAGTTTAACTTCAAGTTAGCATCAAATTACTGAATGCACCTTTAAGGAATTGATTTTATTCTTTAATCATAAAGTGTAGTAAGAGGGTGTTTTTATTACTTCAGCTCAATCTTTTGGTCATTTCAGGAAGGAATGAAGCAGCACTTCGAACTGGGTCAGTTTTTAAAGAAACGGTACAAGGGATTCCTGAGTGAGGACTATGACCGGCATGAGGTTACTGTCTCTTTAAATAGTTTAAACATGATCAATAAACCTAAAGAGAGAGTTTACCTTAAAATTAAAATTGTCATCATTTACTCACCCTCATGTCGTTCCAAACAGTTGATGGCTCCATTGATCATAGCATTTCTTTCTCTACTGTGGAAGTCAATGGGCACAAACCGTTTTGTTCTTTAAAATATATTTATTTTTGTGTTCAACATAAGAAAGAAACTTCTACAGGTTTGTTACTGCATGAGGGTGAGTAAAAGAATCAAAAATAAAAAAATTCAAAGTAAATATTCTTTAAAACAGAATTATCAGACTTTTTCTGTGTTTCAATAGAATAATCCTAGTAATCCTGTCTTTGCGCTGTAGATATTCATAAGGAGTACAGATGTTGACCGCACTCTAATGAGTGCAGAAGCGAACCTGGCTGGCATGTTCCCCCCTAATGGTTCTGAGGTGTTTAATCCAGATTTGAAATGGCAACCAATACCTGTTCACACTGTCCCAGCAAATGAAGAGAAGGTAGGACACTGAAGATGTGTTCCCACTTTTCTCTCCACAATTTTGCAGCACACTGAAACTTGGCTCTGACCTCTCTTTAGCAATGAAGTCATATTTGCTCAGCAACAGCATCAGTATGTGTAAAATCTGTTTCCATGGCTACATGACCTGCCTACAGTGTGTTTGTGTGTGTTTTCTTTTACTTTCCAGCTGCTTTCATTCCCTCTGGATGACTGTCCGCGTTACGCACAGTTAATGAACGAGACTGAAAAAACTGATATTTTTATTAACATGACTCAAACCTACAAGGTAAGTCCACCTTTTGAAAAAAATTAATTTCTAACAGGAAAGGACTGGGGTGCGTTTCCCAAAAGCAACCATGGTCGCAAGTTCCGTCGTTACCAATAGAGTTCAATGGAACTAACAATGATAGTTAGCTAACGATGCTTTGGGAAACGTACCCCTGAACAGCGATAGGTTTTTACAGAGATAATTATTAACATTCTTTCCTTAGATATAAACGTTTTTTTAAGATTATATTAAATCCCTCAATTTCTGACCTTGTGAACATGTTTATTTTGTTGGAAACATATGAAAGAAATGTAAATCACTTTTTTTTGGTTTTGTAAAAATGTTTCAAATACTTGAAAAGCCAAATTGGTTACCACACTCATGATGTCATTTCATGCAGGCCTTCATAGAGATGGTGAATAATAAAACAGGACTTCAGAATACCAACATTGAGACTGTTTGGAGTGTGTATGACACATTGTTCTGTGAGGTGAGTTTCATCCTGGGATTCATGTGCACACATGCATTCATGACTTTATCTAGCATTAGGAAACTCTGACAATCCAACTAGCCTGTTAAGTATTGTCTTTTTGAATCAGTGATATATTGAAGGCTATGTGTCATGCATTATTTTTAAACTCGCTATCAAGTGCAGCATTATGGCATCAGATGTATACAAATTAGTACAAATTCCAATAATTTTCCTCCATAGAGGAGTATATTTTGAGCAATACCTTAAACATGAAAGACTTACTGTGAATTACAGAGTTGTAAATCAATAGTATATGAGGAAATCAATAAGGTATATGTTTTTTAATGTTGGCCCTTCAACGAGATGAATCACCATTACTACTTTTTATTTCAGACTGATCTCATGATGCTTAGAATCGATTAAATACAAATGCTCAGACAGACACCATGAACCATGTCTCTCTATGTTTTTCTCCTTCCCCAGGCAAAACATGGGATGCAACCACCTGACTGGGTGACCTCAAGTGTGATGGAGACACTAAAAGTGTTAAAGAACTTTGGTTTTCAGATTATGTTTGGCGTCTACAAGAGAAAGGAGAAGTGTAGACTTCAGGGAGGTGAGAACTTATCACTTGGCAGAGCTTTTTATTCTTCTTTTTTTGTCAAATTAACACAAACAACAGCAACAAAAATAAAATGAAATAATAAGAATCAAATAAAAACAAAAGCTAGAGAACAACATAATACGAAGTTGCTTGAGCATTGAGAGTAGTTTGACATTTCCTAAGGAAGAGATGATTCTTGACAGTATTTCCACAGTTACACACTTTTATGCACATATATGCAAATCTGCCTTGTAGGAATAGAGGGAGAGGCTGCTTCCTGAAGCTGTGTTCAGTTATAGTGTAGGGAAATGCCAGTCTAAAGAAATTCAAACCTGTATACACAGAGTGTAATTGAATGTGCTGTCATTCACAGGTTTGCTGTTAGATCAGATCATTAAGAATCTCTCAAATGCAGCAGCACAGGACTCTAAACAAAAAGTGAAGATGATTGCATACTCGGCAGTAAGTCGTGTCCCATCAGCAGACCAAAACACCCAAACTTCCCTTTTTTCAGTCTATAGTATATAGCCTACTATAAATATTTGTCTTCTTCAGGTTAAGCTTCATGTAATGTTCTCTCGTGAAACTCTTTTCTCACCAGCATGACACAACAATTGTAGCCCTACAGGAAGCTCTGGATGTCTATAATGGCTTGCAGCCACCTTATGCATCATGTCATCTATTTGAACTTTACCAGGAAGAGAACGGGTAAAATGTTGACTGTTTTACTGAAATGTTTCTAGTAGACATTCTTTGGTCAACTAAAGTATACCTCTGCTCTGCTCTTTCAGGATGTTTTCAGTGGAGATGTTTTATCGCAATAACACTAATGTGTCTGAGCCGTACCCCTTGTCTTTGCTGGGCTGTTCCCAGCGCTGCCCCCTACAGGACTTTGTGAACCTCACACGTGAAGTCATACCGCAAGACAGGAATAAAGAGTGTCAGATAAAGAAGGAAGCCACAGACACTGGTAATCACAATTATTTACATCAGTAAATGCTGTTTATTGCTTGCATGCCGTAAGCAGATCATTTTTAATAATCATGTTTTTTAATTTTTTAAACGCAGTTGAGTTATTTTGATTCAGTTTTCAAAATAACTAAAAAGTATGTTTTTAATACTCTTCATATTAGAATAATTTACTTACTGATGTTTTTATTGCAATTTACAAAAACAAAAAGAACATATGTACATAAAATGGCTAATCTAGATTTGATTTTGATAGTTTTCTCTTTCTCTATGTGTGCAGAGGTCATCATTGGGCTGGCTGTGTGTGGGTGTCTTCTCTTCCTCCTGATACTGCTGCTGTTTGTAGTGCTATGTCGTGTAAAAGAGCCCATGACTAGCTACAGTCATGTGATAAATGAGAGTGACTCCTGACAATCATATCGACTCCTCCGCAAAGAGGAACTATGGGACAGTGAAGAGGACCTATGAGGACACAGTGTCATGTTGTTGAGAAACGCTAAAAAGGCAGTTATAAGTCCTTTTACCACAAATTCTTTTATATTGGGAAAGAGTTGGTAATGTTTTATTACTTGTAGCCAACTGTTGTGAGAGGGGGAAAAGGGAATCAAGAGTGGGGTGACGTAAGTAGCATTAACATAACACAGTGTTTAGTGCACAGATCTGACACTGAGCAGCTGTGACTTCATGTGTGACTCTGGCTCTGGGATTTTATTGTAACAGAGGTCAACGAGGGAACTAAAACTTGAAATGGAAATATCTCGGAGACTGAAGCTCCTCCAGAGGTGTGAGTCCTCTCTAAAACACAAGGATGGTTGATGTCCTGCTGTTTGTGTTCACAGGCCATTAATTGTGCTGTATTTGTGAACGCCAGAAGATTTAGACGGGGCCACGAAAGACTACTAAATACACATTGAGGCCTTATAATGTACACTCATGCTTTTTATGTGATTATCTTCTGACTTACAGCCACAGAAGAATTTAATTGGTACATTTTTATGATAACAACATGCTGATATGAACAGTATTTTCGGGTTAAACTCAAATGAGCTTTTATTGGAGAAATAATTTTAATCTTGTGCAGTTTCCTTAATATTTTGTCATTCCTCACTGATCACATTAATACATATTAAATTTGATATTCAGCTATGAAAGATGTCTCAATACAGTAAAAAAAAATCAGTTTGACAAAAGAAGTCCACTCAACATTGATTGCGATGTGTCCAATTGTTCTAATATTTACTGTTTAGTGTGTTTTTAATGATTGTGTTTTTATTGTCTCTGCGTGACTGAAAATGTTCGCGACAGGATTAACTTTTAACAAATGCTGTTAGTCAATGAGATTCTGACGGTTTGAGATTAATCTGAAAACATGACGACAACCTTTTTTTTGTTCCATTTTATTTTCATCAAAAGTTTGACAGAACAACTTGTTTTAAACAAATGCACGTCTTTCTTGTACCAGGTCATTAACATGTTAATAGTCAAAATGGAGGCTTATAATACGTGTAGTGTCAAGAAAACCCAAATATAACCCAAAATTCATTATGTTTAAATCTAGCCATAAAAAATATGAATGGAACTTTGCTATGAATGGGGGGGCGTCCCCCTCAATAAGGTGTCAGGTGCGCAATGTGAAGTACATCACCTAAACCTCCAGAATGCACACTAATACTTCTTCATGGTTATATTAATTTATAATTCGCTAATTGCAGTGACAATTACCACAAAGCGTTTGAAATACTGCTTATTTGTGAATATATTAAATTGTTCTTCATCAAGTTTAATTACTGGTGTATGAGCGCAAGAAGCTCATACACATGCTTTTCTAAACGCTAAATCCAAATGTGTTATTTATTTTTGACATGGGATCAAATCCATGGAATTTAGGATCAAATCTAATGCATTTGATAAATGAAGCCCCAGTTTCTGCAAGTTATTGTGATATCATGAATACACCAGCAGTGCAGAAATGTTAAAGACTAAAAGCATACACAGTAAAATGTTTTTTTTACACATTCTCCTAAAATTAAACTTTTTTTTGTAATTAATGTAGGCTTTAACAAGCTCTTCTAGAATTTTTAAGAGATGACACTGCAAGCAGACGTTCATCTGGACCAGTCCAGATCAGTGCAACGATTTGAGAACACACAAATTCAGTCAACACTATCAACATAAAATATGGGACTTCATTCAAAAGACAGCAAGCATTTCTCCTTCATAGTCTGTAAATCATTTTTTTTCTATATCATACTCAGTATTTTAATTTTAGAAATGGGGTGCAATATCAGGCTGGGTTGAGTGCCCCGAGAACATCTCAAGTGTTTTTCTCTATTATCTGGATTGAATTACAAACTTTAGTCTCATCCGTGACAGAGAGAGACTGACGCTCAATCTTAAAGGCGGTTTAATGTCTCTACTGAAACACTACACAGGCTAAGCACCATTAAAAACCTTAAGGATAACACCAAACACACATACCTACGTGCACACATAAAAAAATATAAAATACACACAGCTGTTCTTTTTTAATGCCGCTCTGACCTTTAACCTTTACACTCAACATTCTGTTGTCAACAGTGACACGGGTCACTGCACACGTTTACCAACACAATCTGGGGATCTGCTTATTGATGGAGTATTAAGATGTATATATTTCACACACAGAGAGCAAAGGAAATGGGAAGAGAGAAATGTTGATTGTCTGTCGTCAAGGTCAAAGGTTAGAAGCGTGTGAGGTAAGGCTCTGATCAGGCGATGGCTTTGGCCTCAGGCAGGAAGGCCTCCCAACATTTCACCAGCTGGTTTAAGATAAATAGCAATTCATGAAAGACTATTCAGTGGTGCTACATACAAAACAAACCAACACTTACACACTTACCCTGTGCTGTGTGTGAAGCAGGGACTCTAGGTATTTCACTATGTGCTGTTTGAAATCTCTGGCTTTCTCTTTCTGCCACAGAAAAACAATTCCATTTTTTCAGAACTGAGTTTCGGATACATGCAGGTAGGTCATTTTTTCACATTTAAAGGGGAAAGTTGGTGATGCTGTACATATCCAGAATGACTGTCACTGTTTTTATTCACACTATCCATGTGAAAATTCCTGGCTGAACTGCCTATTGGGGGTTGGTCATTTAACTGCCATCCAAATCCACGTCTTGACTGAGTTTGGGAAATCAATCCAAAAGTAATTTAGTAAATCCAAGCACTATGTGGTCCTATTTAAATACTAATATATTCTGTCAAAAAAAAAAAGAGAATGTAAGCTTTTGAAATTATTATTGCACCAGTCATGTTTCCCTTGTGAGGGTGAACCCATTATTTGGACTGTTTTAATGTCCTTACTACCTTTCTGGGCCCTACCCTAGCTGTCGACTACATCTTAATTTGTATTCCAAAGGTGAACGTAGGTTTTACAGGTTTGGAACAACATGAGGCTGAGTAATTAATGACATTTTTTTTATTTTGGTGCTTTATCACTTTAAATTGGATATTTACAAGATGAAATAATAAACATTTCCTATAATTAAATTCATCATCATCAGCATATCACCAAAAATAAAGCTAAAGCATTGCATTTTGTCACCAAGAAGCCATGCAGTTTTTTTTTTAAATAGATTTTGCCATGAGAAACAGTTACTGTACTAATAAGGTACTGCTGCATTTCTACCAAAATACATCTATACACAACATCAACATATCTTACCTCAAATCTGAGCACTTCTTTACGCACAGTACAGGTGACCCTTTCGAAATCTCTCTCGTACTGACTGACTTTAGACTCCCACTGTGCAGAGACACAGAAAACAGCTCAGCAAAGTAGTGACCAATCATATTGTTATTTAACAACAGGCTGTTACATATTGGTCTAATGTACAATACTTAAAGTGTGTAGTGCATAAATCATTTGCTGTTGATAATTTAACCTCATTTATGTCATCTTTAGCCTGCTGCAACTTCTCGGGTTTGTTCGCCCAAAGCAGTTTGGCCTCAGCCTCTCGTTTCTTCTGCAGTGTGCTCTGAGCTTCCTGCAAACGCTGCCACGCTTTCATCCTCTGCTCAAAACAGCACTGAGGACAGCAAAGAACACAGTAAACAACATCACGTCACGTATGCCGTGGGCTCAGATTGTTGTTTATGCATTATATGGTTGTGCTTTCTAACCCTCACGGCCCCCAGCAGTCGGACGTAATCGGCCAGCAGCTCAGTGAGGATGAAGAAATCGCTGAAGGCCTGTTGCTGATGCAGCTGCTCAAACTTATCCTCCACTTCCGCCAGCTGGGACAGCGCACGAGATAATGCAGAGTTCTCCTCCACGCTGCCCAGCATGGCCACACTCTTACTAAACACCGCTGTGTTACCACACAACTCTACAGGAGGAGAAAGACTTTGAGATGCTTTGTAACAGTATGAATCTGACAGATTAGCTTTACAGTGTAGTTTTCAGTCTTACCTTTCCTGTGGTTTACTAATGAGTCAACGGCAGCATGGAGCCTCCTCAGCAGCTGCTCCTCGTTCTCCACTTCCTGCAGCTTACTCTCAAACCACTGACACACACACACAGAGATGTCAATCACCAGTCAAATGCAACGACCTGGGAGAATTTACGCCTTAGAACTGCAGGAACTGAACTCCTCTTACATTATCCGATTCATTTATTTTAACGGTCATCTTATTCACTGCGTCTGATGCTCGGTTTATCATCTTTAGGAAGCCAGGTCCACTCAAAGCCTGAGTATTCACTGACCTGGGCAACTAAAACACAAAAACACATACGTTTAGATATTAAATATGCCACTAAAAATAGTGTGTGATGTGTCTAGGAACATGACATAGGTGGTCACCTCATCTCTCTCTAAAAACTCTCGAACATCCGGGTCCTGCAACAGAGATGGATGAGCCACTACTCTCTGTAGATACCTACAGAAAATACAAACTGTCAATAAACCTATATACAAGAAATATAACCAATTAAAAGATAAAAGGAGTGTTCATTAGCAGCTCATAATTCAACAGCAATGTATGCAGTTTCCTTTCTTTATTTCTAGGATATGACTGCAAAATAATAATGAAACAACTCCTAACTGTTAAAGGTTTGTGGTGTCTAAATCTGTTTCCATTAACAATCTTTCCCATTTAGGTTTACTCTGCATTTCTTGTGTTAATGTTATACAGTCACATTTTTTGGTTGCACTTGGGGTTTCCTACATTTTGGACTAGAAAAATGCCCCATCAGGCTAATAAAGGACTTTTTCTAAATGTATCCAATATATTATATTCAACATGCCATCAGCCACTTTACAACAGAAATCAGGCTTTTGCTTCCACCCGTGTTACCAATACCTGATAAAACACCATTTGTGAGCCTGTTTATGTGTTTGTGTAATTAGGCTTGTGTTCACCTCTCCAGTGCTGCTCTTCTCTTTTCCACAAACTCCGCTGAGGATGAATCCTCCTTCCCTACCTTCACTTTAGTCATCCCTGTGACACAACACCAAACCACACGCTCAGTCAGCAAATCACACCAGACTGCTCTGAGTAAGTAAGAGCCAACAGAAATCTCAGAGTAAACATTCTCTTGTATCCAAACTACTGTGAGCGTCTAAATGAGGGTCACCAGAATACCTCCACTAGACAAGCAGCAGAGCGAGCGTGAGAAATTCTTTACCCACTACACTCTTCTGAGGTGGAGGTGGAATGATGCAGCCCAGCAGAGAGTGTTTGGCCGATATCTTCTCATAAAGTCCCAGAAAATCACTGAAACGTCGACGCACAGAGAACGTCTTATTAAGGAACACGGGCAGTGTAGTCTGGAGAGAGAGAGAGATAGAGAAGCAGGGAAAGGGGAATAATGCTGATATATGTAGCTTGATTCATCCAAAAATGGTAACAGGGATAAGCTTTATGTACCTGAGTCGACACTTTGTAAGACATGTAGGCATTCATGCCATCTCCTGAAACACAATAACACAGAGCTCTCAACATCCAGAAGAAGAAGCTGAATCTATACCAGCGGCTCTCAACCATTTCACTCCTCAATATCCAAAACGTTTGAAGGCCCACAAATGTAAACTAAGATAATCTAGTAGAATAATAAATATAAACCTGCTTGTTTTCTGAGTGCCAAAAGTATATCTTAAATTGTTTTCATCAAGCCAAAGATCTTGGCTTATCTTCAAAAATACTTTTAAAATAAGCTCCACTGGATGTTTAAGAAACACTGATCTAGAAAGATTTTATGCAAGTTATGCATAAACATGCTTAACATGTGTAAGCAGCAAGGCTTTCAGTGTCAGTGGCTTCTAGTTATTTTAGGTGTAAAAAATCAGGTTATTATGCTTCTTGATGCTGTAAATTACTATTAATGATCATATTATTTTATTGAGTTGATATTTATTCATTTAGCAGATGCTCTTTACCTAAAAAAATAATCTTAATCATAAGCTCAATGGCTTGTTTACTTCAATGTATTATTCTTATGTTTATTTACCTACACTATGAAAACCGTTAATAAGCTTTAAATACAAACCAATTTTCTCTGGATTAGTGACTGAAATGTTCAGCTCAAACTGGTCTCCACTCTCTTCCTCATCCAACTGTTAAAGTAGATGAGCATTCGGTTAGAATTAAGAATCTACATAAATACTACATGAATGCAACTGAAGGGTCTTGTTTCAGTACCTCCTCCATGGTCTTGGTGACAATGCTGGGTTTGAGTATGGAATTTGGGACATGTGTAGTGTTGCAAGCCGATGCAGTCGGGCCAATAATCTCTCTTCTGCCTTGACTAGTTGTGTTGGTGAGTGTCAGCTCTACAGTAGCCTCTAGTGACAGAACAAATAAAGAACAGAGGCTTGAAACGAGGAAAAGCATTTCACCATTATACTTCAGTACACATTTATTTTTGGAAATCGGTACTTTAGTTAAAATCGAGTAGTTAAACTTTTACTCAGGTCACAGGAAAAATAATAGTGTTTTACAGATTCTTAAAATTGCATGCCATCCCTTATATACTTTAATGTTTTTACGGCCACGAAAAATCACTATTCAAATGTTTGTAAAATCATCAGCTGACAACTTTAGCTAAGAACATTTATGCAAAGGATAATGGCTTCAGCTTAGCATCTGCTGTGCCTTAGATTCTTACCTAGGACAATTAGAAAATATTGTTTGAGGCGGTTTCTTTAGAAAGTTTCTGCATCAAAAATACTACAATTAGAACATCTTTACTGTTTCTTGTTTTCAAAAGCACTGGATACGTGCATCATTTTAACTCTGCACAATTTTTTGCTCTGTTACTATACTTAAGTACAATTTTCAATAACTTTACAAATCTCTGATAAATCATCTGATCTGTCTGAGCCTGCCATGCTATTTTAAATGCAACGATGTAAAGCATCATGTTCTACAGCATGCAGTTCAGTTGCCACCTGGCCTACATGTCAAATCAAGCATCATTACGTATTTATTGCTCATTACGAGTAAGTGAAATATTACCAGTGAACAGATCCAGCTCTTCATCAGAGTGCAGGCCATTAGTGGCGTGATGGACATCGCTCTTGATGTAGGAGCCCTCCTCACTGAAGATATCGCCTTCATCAGGAGCTGGTGTGGGTGTGATCGGTTTACTCTGCAAAAAAAAAAGAGGGATGAACACGATGCCAAGATGACAGCTGATAATCATAGTGACATAACTGAAGCTCGCGCAGTTGGTATGCTGCAATATGAGAATAACCGCCTCAGACACTGACAATAAGCTACGAGCTAGCTTCTGTAAAATGACAGTTAAATATTTCCCCACGTAAGATTTAATTAGGTAATACAAGCATTATTATTGTTGTTTGTGAAGCAGGTGTCTCACTCTCGCGCCGGTGAATATGTCCTCGCCTTCATCGTCATCATCATCCTGGTCGCTGTCCAGCACCCGAGTGTCTAATTCTGCCTCCTGGTCTTCATTATCAGGGAAAGGAGGAGGATTGCGCCCGCAGCCGCCTGACATCGCTTGTTTCGACCAAAGGAAATAAACGTAGGAAGTAACAAACCTAACGGATTAAGTCTTTAGGTTTGGCGTAATTTCTACCTGACTGTCCGTTACAGGTAAGCGTGGATTGGATTTCACTGCTAGGTAACCTCAGCCTACTTAAAAACATCCGCGGATGGCTCTGCTTTCTCAGGCTCAGAGAACGAGCGCTGAGCCACTGCCTCCTGGTGGTTTGGAGCAAACACTACAGCTACTTCAGCGACTACATCCACAAGCAGGCACACATGCTAGGGCTGTGCATTTAGGCCATCATTCAGGGAATATATTAAATCAGTACAGCTACAGGGACACGCATTAACTCTTAAGACTTAAAAAGAGCAAAATTGTGAACCGATTTAACCAGTTTCATCAAATACATGCACCATTCAACATTCAGCACTTGACATCAATTCATTAAATACAAAAGAAAAGCACAACAGCATAGAATATTTGCAATCATCCCATTTAATAAAATAGATTTTAATAATTTCACATAATCACATAATTCAAGACACTGTGTGAAAACAATTTAACTAGTGCACAGTACTTACTCATGATCTTCAAAAACATACATTTACAAAAATATATATATTCTAATACATTTCTAATATATTTCTAAGAGTTTTGCACATGTGCAGTTAGTGTTTCTGCTGATGTCAGAACTGGATAATTCTAAATTCAGTGAGCAGGGCAACAATGAGAAAGACGACGTAGAAGACCAGTAGAAAAACGGCATAGACTCGGCTCAGGTGAAAACACTGAAGAGGAACCAGTATGAAGGAGAAGACGAGAGACAGGCCCAGTGCTCCTGAGAGAACCCAGCACAGCATCCCTTCTGGTTCCAGCTGACAACAGGACACAGATCAGACTGTCACTCACCTATGCTGGAATCTTCAACTGACTTAAAGTCATGACATTGTATATACTATATAGAGTGTGGGACATACCATCACAACGTTGTTATTATTCTGAAAGATTTGCAGCAGGCAGCCCAGACCCACACCAAACAGCATGTCTTAATACAATGTTTAAGGCATATGAAGTGTGGTTATGGTTTGTGGTAATACCAGGATATTTACAATACTGTATGATAAAATCTGTTAATAATAGAAAAAAGGAGAACTTTTTTAAAAAGCATGCGTTAAAAGATACTAAAGATAATGCCCCCGAAACAGGCAGAAATGGCCATCCGTGGGTATCCCTGACGGGCTATAGTAATGTCTGCAAAGCAATCTGTGAAAACACACAAATAATGTATTACACATGGTCTAACAGAGGTTAAACATAATGGTGTATAATATCCCATTGGTGTGTTATTCTTTAAAATATTAAAAGCCATGATCAAACACTTCCTCACGTATTACATTAGTATTCAACAGTGGCAATAAATAAATTAAACCATGCAATCTAGTATTTGTAAATTGATGATTTGTAAAACTAACCCTTTTCTTTTTAAATTCTATCTAGAATATTGGCTATGGGCTAAATAAAGAAATATTATTATTATTAAGGAGGAGATAGTGTGCCGTTTGTGTTTTCTTATGTTGTGAGTGAGTGTGTACCTCCAATACTGTTGCCCCAGGCTAACAAGGTGAGGCCCAGTACAGTGTTGCTGAGACTGAGAACAACCCCCAGCAGGTGCAGCACACTAACAATCTCAGACGCCACCGTGCTGATCCACAGCGCACTGACCACAAAACCTAGCAGAGAATAAAGCTGCACACACAGCAACAGAACAACATAAAAAAAGTGAAAAACTAAATTAATACCATTGTTCAACAAGGATGCATAAAATCGATTAAATGAGACAGTAAATACATTTATAATGTAAAAAAAAAAAAATTATGGTTTCCATAAACAAATGAAGCCGCACATGCCTTCTACATTCATTACAATAATACTGTTAGTTGAGGTTTAAAAACATATATTAAAGGCATAGCTAACTTCAAACATTTCAATTCTGTAATTATTTATTCACCCTCACGTCATTCTAAACCTGTATGACTTTCCTTCTTATGCGGAACAGTTGATGGCCCCCATTGACATCTACAGTATTTTTCCCCTACTATGGAAGTCAATGTGGGTCAACAACTGTTTGATTACCAGCATTATTTAAAATATCCTCCTTTGTGTCCAACATAAAGAAACTTGGAATGACATGAGAATTGTTAAATGATGACAGAATTGTCCTTTTTGAGGTGAACTAATACGGTTTTTACAGTATTTGTAATCAAATAAATGAATAAGAATATGAGTTGCCTTTAAAACATAAGATGAAATAGAAGAAGATTCATACAAAATGATATTTAGGAGGATGCTCATTTGTGGTAGTGAAGAAGACTATGCCAGAGAGGAAGACTCCAATACAGAGTACAAGTACCCACACTGGAACTTCTTCTTCAATCAGCAGTAAGCCATCTTAAATGAAAGAGAAACATTGTCTGTTTCAGTCACATGTCATTTAGAGAACATGAAGTGATCTGCATCAAGAGCAACAGCAAATAAAAGGAATAACATAATTGTACTTTTTGTCTGGACAGATGAGATTGCTGTTGAACAGGTTTAGTTTCATACCAACAGACTTACACTTTCCTGACTGGAAGGTAAGCACACAGACCAGAGGCCCAGTGATTATGTGAAGACAGTTCAGAGGGCGTTTCCAGTTGTGATCCTCTTTATCTGTGTCCACCACAGGAACGGTCAACAATAACAACACTTCTACGGGCACCTGACACAGTCAGACAGACAGCATGCATATTACATTCATTTGTTATTTTGCTTTTTTTGAATAATAGCTTACCAGAAGAATTATTACTTATTTCGAACCAAGAAGTGATCATGAAAGTGAAAGCAAATGTTTTTACCTTAATCACTTTGAAGACTTTGGCAGTCCAGTGCTGTCTCCTCCAGGTCCGACTGTCCACCGGGTTAATGGCATTCATAAAGATCTGAGCGGTGGATTGAGTGTAAGGAAGCAAAGGCTCGTATTCTCCTTCATCTGAAACAAACACAAACAAATATACATATACAGGCAAGATTCTCACACAGATAAACACTGCTCCACACAGTACGTTGGTAAAGATGCAATACTCCCCCACACTTTCACTGTTACCAATGCAGAAAGCAACACACACTTGATTATGAAAGTCAGTGATGTTGAAAATAATTAAATGAAACAAGCCACTGAAACCTCAACCACTTACTTTGGCAACATAGTTTTAAATTGAGAGGAAGTGACCCACCGTGTACTTGTATGCTGCCACTCTGAATTTCTCTATATGAATCAGATGGTAGAATTTCCCCTAAAAGACAAAATCAGCACTCTGCTCAGTGATCAGATTAGCACTGCTGTTCATTTCAGAAACTTCAATAGCATGTTATTTAAATAGAGCTTTGATTTGGGATTGATGTATGCACTGTATCTGAATGCGTTTACCCTGTTCTCTATCTGTGGTCTGAGCTGTTGTATTTAGCTGATGCTTCTGACGATTGTATATATATGCACTCACAATTACAGTCAAAACATATGCAGCATACAGCCCCAGATAACCTGTGGAGAACAGAAAAGTATGATAGGATGGGAGAAATATTAATCATATCCATATACAATGCAGAGAAGTGAAACATGCAAAATGATTTTTTTGTCATTTCTATGAATTAATGAAATTATGCTTTAAATTTAATTAAGTGAAAAAACGGTTATCGGACCCACGGCTTCTCCCATGGAAATATGGCCTTTATATAGAATACTGAAGGTCCAAAACACAGCTGCCATGTAGAAAATGACATCACGAAGAAATGGACGGGACGCCACAGTGAAAGGCTTAACCAGAGCAACGCTTCCAGCTACCACTGTAGTTACAAAGATTCCCGCTCCTAGAAAAAAAATAAAGGAGCGAACAAGCACAAAATCCAGTTAGAAGAATGTTTTGTGACTGATTAATCTGTTAACTACAATTAAAGGTGGTGCAGTGTAAATATATTTCTAACACTTTCCATGTCTGCCATTGATGAGTCAAAACAAACTGTTCCAAGGCTATATAGTTGGACCACTTGCATGACATGTCCTTGATGTGTGTGTTTGTGTGCGGGTGTATGTTCAACAGAGCTGATCTCTCACCAAACAGTGCTCCAACAGCAAGACCAGCAGTCTGAGGGTGGGAGAAAGCAGCCATGGCACTGAACACATCTGGAGCCCCATTTCCAAGTGCCAGGAACGTTACGCCCTGTTCTATCAGTCACGGAAAACAATGAAAAAAACACAACCGGACCTTCACCAGCAATCGAAACACAAACTCATCACTGGCCATTCCACTCAGTCATACATACTACACAACCCTCTCAGACATGCACACACTTCAATGACACAAACATACTTTAAAAAGGAGTTGAAAACACACGCTCATGCACAGACTTCAAGAAATAGTTCACCTCAAACAGTTCACCCAGTTGATGGCCCCCACTGAGTATTTTTCCCCTACTATGAAAGTCAATGTGGGCCAACAAATTGTTTTAATGCTACCATTCTTCAAACTATCTTTTGTGTTCAAGAAATTATTACAGGTTTGGAACAACATCAGGGTGAATAAACAATGACAGTATTTTTATTTTTTATTCCTTTAAGAACACACACCAGAGTGTTAAACAAACAATATAGCCAGGATGACACTCTCTTGGCTAACGCTGTCAGTGTATAACCTAGCAAGAGACTAATCATTTGATATGTCTAGTGGTTTAGCATGCTGTAATATTCTCTGGGTCCAGGACCCAGGAGTTTATCACTTCTGTGGTTGATAAGGACACAGCAGGTGTAATTAACCTTCTCAAACTTGGCAATATGAGGACAAACAACAAGGATCAGCTGATCAGCCACATTTCAGGTATTTAAAGGATACAGCCACATTATGAGTCAGTCTCAGTGTGGAGGAAATAGCTGAGAGGTTTGGACAGAAACTATAAAAACAAAACATTGCATGTTATAATCTATATAAATTAAAACTCAGAATTCTGTTTTATTGAAGAAATTCTAAATACATTTTGCAACACGACAAATTAAAATCTTCTTGACCCTCAAAAAGCAGAACCTTTTTAACTCGAAATTCTCCAGATAAATGAAAGACATTGTCTCTGTCACATGATAGAGAAGTGAAACCTAGGTCAAGGCCAAAGACTACTGCAAATATTATCATAATTTTTTTTTTTTGCTTTGTTTTAAACAGTAGGCTAAATTTACTTGCATGATCGTCTTATGTATTCATTTAACTGCATAGTGAAACTTGAATACAGTGTGAAAATACAAACACACCGATTCATATTCACTTTTAAAAGTAAAGATTTACATTATTTAGATTACAACTAATTTGGTAAGGCTCAGTAATTAAAATTTCTACAACTGTGTTACAAAGAATATACAAAAATTAGCATGCTGCTATGAAAGAAATGGAATACAAACGATATTTTAAAAGCATAATGTAATACATAATATAATTACAGTGGAAGAATGTACGCAAGTACGTACATACAATGTCACCAAAGTATTTGTTTGTTTGTGTGCGAGGGTGACCACCAAATAGCATGTGCAAGCCAATTAATAACACTCATAATTCACTCAATTTCACCACTCACAAGTCTGACGCAACTAGTCCAAGAAGAAGGAACAGAACAACCAACCAGATGACCTGACAGAAATAAAAGAAAAGAGGGAAGGAAAAAGAAAACGTGAGAGTGACTTTAACAAAAATACAAAACTAAAAATGAGATACAAAATTCTGATTGCACTTCCTGGATGACGCATTTGTTTCAGTTGGATATGTAAACAGAAGCATGTCACACTCCACAAACAAACTTGCACAACACTCAAATTATTGGTATGCAAGCAGAAAACCCGGAGTTTAACTAAGCTAAATGTGGCCTTACATAGAGCGTGATGGCTAGGGGCAGCAGATTGGGTGGGAACACGCAAAAAGTGACTAGAGGGTACTTGATGAAGCCTTCATCTGAAGTACAGTCCGGTGTATTCTTCACAAACTCACATCTCTGACTGGCAGACAGGTTCATCACAACATCACACTGCAACACAGATCAACAAATGCAACTGTGCAGCAACATGTGTTCATCACATTTATTACAAGTAATGTACATACATATCGCGTCTTTTCCTGCTCATTATGCATTTCATTGATGTTTTGTCCAGCTCACCTCGTCTCCATTGCGGTCCATTGTAACTTCTCCTGAGAGCCAGACATTCCCGTGAGGTACCAGGTGTGTGTCGGACACGTAAACAGATTTCTGGCAGCTGACACGATCCCATTGCAGAGCAACGGTGCAAAACAACACTAAGAGCAGAGCACACATTTGTAAGCTGACACTGCTCTAACATTGCTTTTCAATGGTCAACACTAGTAGCTGAATCGTAGATCGACGGCAACTCGAGGCTCCGTTTCGCTATTCAGTGTGATAAACTCCATGTGTTTGAACGCTGTGAATCACAACCTGTGGTGGGATCTAAAACAACGCGGGATTACACATTGTAGCACAAGAGCGAGTTGAATAGGGAAGTGTGTCATTCAGGTCATTCCAGTACTTCCTTTACAAACAGCGTGACGGGCTTTCTTATCCTCCCTCTCGGTCCTGAGGTTAAAGAGACATTTCACTCTTTTCCACTTAAAGGGATAGTTCACCCAAAATGTCAACATTATTTACATTATTTACTCTCATGTCGTTTTAAACCCAAGACTTTCATCATCTTCGAAACGGGGCTTAAGGAACATGAAAATAGCTTTTTTTTTAGTTCTTTGGCAGAACTGTTCCGAGGTTGCTCTCAAAATTGTTGCATTCCCTGAGAATCTCGATCATGAAGCATTGATATTTAGAGTGAACTAACACTATACATTTAGCTTTTTCTGTCTGTGGGCTTTTTATATGCCTATTTTTATCTTTTTGAAAGTGTTTTAAGAAAATCTGTTAATTGAGAAAATAAATGTTGCAAAATTGCTGAATTTTCAACTTACATGCAAGTACATCCTTTTCTGATGAAACATCAGCCAGAGGTTTAGCCTTATTCAAAGTGGTGTTTTTAAGCCCTCTAAAACCCTCCACCAGTCCAGCTGAACCAGACTGGGAGATACGCTTAGACCAGCAACACTGTATGATTTGACCATCAGCAAGTCAGTAGGATGTAATGTGAATACATTCATGTAAGAGCAACCGTCTGACACAGTAAAGTTTGATGATCCAGGTATATTCCTTCACCTCACCCACTTTGACCTTTAAAGACGTATTAGGCCTACTTGTAAGCTAGAAGACATCAGTATGTGAGAGAGAGCGGCCCTTTGACATTCTTAAAAGTTTTATTAGGCTATGTCAAAATTATTTAGAGTTCATCTGTGATTTATTGGGCTGGATTCTGTAAATAGTGTGAATAATATAGACGTCAACCACTGGGCTCACCGCCACACTGTAGCTATACTTTGACTCTAAACTGTCTCATTAATTTAGGTTGATATACTGTATGTGGGGGCAGTACTGAGTAGTAATGGATTACATGTAATCTGTAATGTGGAAAAATTGTGTATGCTTATCTGGAATATATTACATTTTAAAATGCTCATGATTAGTTACTTTTTATGGATTTCAAGATTTCATATTATTCATAAAAGTAAATTATACATAATTTATTGCTTCTGAATTCAGGGAAAAAACAATGGCTGAAAATTCTAAAAATCAAAATGTATCCTAAAAAATGTCAGAATTCATGAACTAAAATTCATTATTAACTACAGATTATGTTACTAAATGTTAGGAAGCGGTCTCAACATAGGAGGTAAGTATAAATCAGCAGGAGTATTTATTGCAGTTTGAGGAGATAGAATGGATATAGCAGATGAGAACAGGTGAATAGTGTAATAGATGGATCTATTGTAGGAAAGATGGAGCGTTGAAGATGGAGACACAGAGATGAAGAACCATGACCAAGCACCACAAACTGGAGACGCTGGAGACACAGAGAGGGATTCCTTGGAGCCTGGGGAGAACACAGGGGTAATCACAAGGTAAGTATTTCAGGTAAGTCTTAGAGAGTTCTTGCCTGGTATGAATCTAACTAGTTTGAAACGAGCATGGACAGTGACTGGTGGAGCATGGTGTGGATGTAACACTAAAATGTCTGTAATTTATTCAGTAACAATCTAATCAGTAACAGACAATAATAGGACCACTATTTAGGGCATGTGATTATTTTTAATCACTAAATGTAAACCAAAGGTTTGAGGTTAAATGCTTTGTTGGAAAAGAAATAAACGACTTGTTAAATGTTAGAAGGAAGCAATGTCCTACTTGTTTGATTTTAGCAAACTAATAACCAGTATGCACATCTCTTGTGATAAAGGTATTATTCTGGATTGCAGTTTTACCCATATTTTGTCAAAATTCTAACAGTAGTGTCGAATATAAGTTGTAAAAAACCCGGAAAGTTACGTTTAATAATACGCTCATATGCTAAAGTTTAATTATTACTATTTTTAAACTTCCCATATTTAGTAAAAATAAATAAATATATATTTTTTAAATGTTATGATTTAAATTAATGTTGAAATATAGCTGATATTGAGTTGATTTTTGAGGATTGTAACATTATTTGAAATGTCCCATGGCAAGGTTTTGCACTGAGATACATTTGTGGTCATATCAACCTGCCTAAAATAGCAGGGCTGAGCTAAAGAAAGAGTTTGTACCAAAAAAGCATGGATTGTCTTATCTTCTTTTATGAGGATCAGTGCGTTTGGGGGATCTGGTTGCTCACGCGTAGTCGTTGCAAGTGAGAAGGGTTGTGTCATCACTCTGATCGAACAGCTGATGAAACAAACCACGGGCCAGTTGCTTTAACACAACCCATATGTTAAGACTGTGACTAAAGAACTAGTCTGACCAACAAGCAATTAGCAGAAGGGTAATCTGTTTTACTTTTCAGATTCTAATTAGAACAATTTACAAGTGATGTTACTGATTTAAATGTTAATCTTAAGAAATTTTCTGATACAGCTGGGAATATGGTTTTCTGGATGAAGACATAAAAAAACTAGCATTTCCATGACATGACTGCTGGTATCGGTATTTGGAGGAATAAACCCAACATAAATATCCGTATTGATAATGTTTAAGATGCTATTTACAGTATCTGAACAGCCAAATTTAGTCTCTCAAAATTTCCTACTAACCAATTACTTCACACCATCAGTCTAGTTATAGCTAGAGCTGGGGCTGAAGGAGTGAATGTGAAAGTGTTAATGGGTAAAACTGGTCTGACATCATGTCTTAACTATTTCAGGGGTGTTTCTACCAGGGTCGGACTGGCAGCACCAATTGGGATCATTCATAGAGACACAGCCCAGCATCCAACCCACCACGCACACACTCACGGACACATGTCCACATACACACATGTACACACATGTTGATGACAGCTTTGACACCATCCTATTCCCCCCTCCCCTTGGAATTAGAAGCACGCTGTGACACAAAGTTTCTATCGCATGGAAACTGTCTACTAAATGAAAGGTCAGTCAGGCTTGATGGATACAGTTACTCCTGAGGATGACTAGTATATTTTTGGCTCATGTCGTGGATTTTCTGTAATTGATATAATATAGATTAAAGGAGCAGATTAGTAGTTTATGGACCTGCAAGACAACATGTACATAAAAAAGTGTAATTTGTAGATATGCAGAAGTGATATACATACAGTATAGATATTTCAGTAACTGTTTTGAATGTAGTTCCAGCATTGACAATTGAGTATAATTTTTTGGAAGATCTATATTGCACAAAACTACTGGATTACTCAGATATTTGTATCTCTTAAATTACCTTTGTACTTCAAAAAGAAAAGTCAATTTGAAAAAAATACATAAAAATAAAAATGTATTTTATCAAAATGATACTGACCGAGTAAAACAGAGCGTCATTCATGCTGCTTGATAAAGTAGATGTGATGGTTGTAGATTTTGGTTAAACGTTTTGTCTCCTATAGTGATTTATGCTTCTCAGGGTGCAGTAACTCATTAGGATCCTGAGTAAAGTAAATAAGCAATAAAATAAGAAAAACAATCTTGAAAGCAAGGGTTATTTATATGTGTAAGGATGGGAGGGGTAATATAGGCTTTCAACAGCATGAAGTCTCATTGGTCTGCACTGGATACTAACTCCATAAAGAGTTAAAGGGTTTTGCTGACCCATCACAGAATGCTATCAAAACCCTCTTTCAGTACAGAGGCTGCCCGCAGTTCCTGGTCTGTCCTGTTCCTCCGATTTTCTTAAAGGTGAGATGTTTCTGACCTGTTACACATGCTGTAGAATTGTTGGATGTGTTTTAGAATGATTACCAAACTTTAAAAGTTTAAGAGAGAGGAACCGGCACACATATTGCCAAGATGTTTCTTGATTTTGTGACTTTCCTCTTATTATTGAAGTTTGACACACTAAAAGTAATTCTTAATTTGTACAAAATTTTTTTTTTGCAAATTTATTTCTATAAGCAAACAGACTGTATATATGTGTTTTATTAGATGTGTGTAAGTGGCATTCAAAGCAAATAAATCTGTTCAGTGATTAATAAATCAGGCTACGCTTTTATTTAGCAGTTGTTGTATATTTATGTACGTTGTAAGCATCCTCTTGCATGCTGTGTTTCAAGCAGAGTGTGTAGTCTTTGATCAGACACTTTTGATTCTAATAAAAGTGCGGAATCCTCTTGGACTAACCTGGGGTTTTAGATGAGCCCTGGGTATTTAATTGATGGTAAATTGGATAATTATTGAAATCCAGAAAAAAAAGTCAATATGTAATCAAGATAACGTAATACGGGTAACACAGAAGAGCTGGGGGAACACTATGTGCTAACATTTCAATAACCCTGAAATCTGAGGCCTTAGTCAATCCATCACCCCGCTCATCACTGCAGTTACGCTCCAGTTATAGACATTGAGAAATTATGGACATATGGGTTTTAGGAATTTTAAGAGGAAAAAAAGGATACTTTAAGGATATTGAATACTGTTTCGGAAAATGGCAGCAAAAGAAAGAGAGCGCGGAACAAGGTGATCTCTGTATGACTGATCTGTTGCCTGATACAGTTTCTGATTAATGTCTTTAGCCCTTTGCTCTTGATACAACACTTTGGATAATTTTACACACAGATATCAGCTTTCTGCTTCACACACATTTATGTCACATGCAGCTAAATGCTAGTACTGGGTGAAACATAGCAGCATAGTTCTTCTCACTCCACCCAGATTTATTTTTATTGTGTAACATTTTTACACCAAAAACGTCAGTGTTAAATATAACCATAGCTGTAATACTAACTTACATGAGTTGATTATTAATGATACTAGCATCATGTTAATTAAATCTACTCATCCAATAAGAATCAAGGTAAATTCAATGTACCAACCAATGCATATACAGCATTATATGCTCAGCTGAAATGAATCGTTTGACATGATAGTGTTTTTGGTGTAAATCATTTATACTACATTGACTGACAAAGCAGATACTTGATATTCTTGCATGTGATTGGTGGGAGGTTTTTCGTGTAATGAATGAGAGTGTTAATTGAGTGTGGTTGAGTGTGACTTGTTTATAGCTATAGTTAACAGTGTTAAAAGTGATGACTGTTGATAGTAGTACTGGGTGACTGTAACTAATAAGGAGTGTAGTATGTGATGAACGCAGCAGAGAGGAACTTAGAAAGACTGCACTGCAGAATTGAATGCTTTGAGATCAAATGTTAGTACTTGACTGCAAACCAGCTTATCCAGGATATCGTTTAAGATGCAAGTATAAGTAACATACAAGCTAGAGAGAAGTTGACCTTCACTTGTACAATGCTTAGACAATTACTCTTAATGGCAGCCTGACCCTGTTCTTTATATTTCCTAACAGAAGATCACAACAAGCCTGCCATCATGTCTGAGTAAGTCTGTACACACATCTTCAACTAGAAATCTCACAAGTACTTATACAGTGCTAAAATATGTTATTTCTCTCCTTAAATCCTACCAGTAAAAAGATGACCTCAAGCCGTCGGCACCACCTCAAAGTAAAGAATTTGAGTCTGTTTGGTTTGTGTTTACTCTAGAGATGTGTGCTTTATGATACATTTAACTTCCTCATTGTTTGTTCTAGAGTTTGATACTGGGTATAGCCAAGGATCTGCTGGCAGCTGACGAAAAGCGGGTAGAGCAGGAAAGAGTTCAGTATATGGAGGAGAAATGTAGTCCTCTGTCTCTGCCTGGCTCAGTGCAGGAATTACAGGTATGCACAAACATGAAATCTTTTATTATTATGGCGGTGTTTTATGCCGTTATTAAATACTTTCTCCACTGTGGTCAGGACCTGTGCAAAGAGCTTCATCAGAAGATTGATGTAGTAGACGAGGAGAGATATGACCTGTCTGTTAAAGTGGCCAAAAGCGAAAAAGAGGTTTAAAAAGCATTGATTCTGTTCTCTAAACTGTTTATCCTTCATGGGCTTGCGTTTGTGCAAATAACACTCTGTTGGTTTTAGATTGAGGATCTGAAGATCAAGGTTCAGGACCTGATTGGTAAATTCAAGAAACCCGCTCTTAAGAAAGTACGTATGTCCGCTGACAGCATGCTGCAGGCCCTGCTGGGCTCCAAACACAAGGTGTCTCTGGACCTGAGAGCCAACCTCAAACAGGTCAAGAAAGAGGTCAAGGAGGAGGTGAGCGTAAACTACGACAATAAAAAAATCCAATATTTACAAAAATTAATTATTTGAAATATAATTTTTAATCTTAAAATTCTTTCATTAAATATTTTAGGATAAGGAGGCAGTGGGAGACTGGCGTAAGAACGTTGAGGATAAGGCTGGCATGGGCGGCAGGAAGAAGATGTTTGAGTCTGACGCCTAAGCAGACAGCCGTTTTACTTTTGGAGTTGATTTCTGATGGACTTTCTGTTGTCGCTGTTGCAAAGTTGTCAAAAAGTGCTTTTACATCCAAACTACAAAACCAACAAACCAACAGTAACTAAGCTAATCATAATACTCAGAATGTTATGTACTACATGAGTGAACTCACCTTAACAAATAAAAATAGTAAAAGAAACTCCGCCATCTGATCTGATCATTCCTCATAGTCCCAATTCCTTGGAAATGATTCCTCTCACATTCCCTTATCTTTTTCTTACCCTACTAGCAAAAACAGTCATCCCCATGTCATTTATATCTTCACTCACTAATAGTTTTTATTAAAATTTTACATTTCTCAGCAGTCATGTTTACATAATAACTGAACTAATAACATCTATCATGGTGCTTATTGCTGAATGAGACCAGACTGAGCAAGCAGAAATGAAGATTGTTCTTCTGCTTAACTTAAGCTCTTCCCATTTTTCCTTCCCTGTAATCATCAAAATGTACTGAACTTACCTCTCTGTTTGTATTTTTGTTTAATAAGGGGAGAAATTAAGCATGTGTTTATGTATTATTGATATCATGAATCTAAGCAGTGCTATTGTGTGAAATGGTTACAGGATTCAGGAACAGGAAGAACAGAAGAGCAGCCTCTGGGATGTGACTGAGAGGCCCAGCAGGTAAGTGACTTGAACAAATGTATGTGAACTTGTTGCAGACGTAGTTATACTTGTGAGGGCCAAATGTCCTTAATTATATGGTGAAAAATATCATGACAACCAACTTGTAAAAACATTTTACAAGGCTCTCGAATGCTGACTGAATTACCACTAATTTATAAATAATTTTATGGCCTGTTACGTATTTGTCGTAGTTTCTATAAAAACAAACACATTTTTTTTATAATATGTTAATTGCTGTCTTTTTTGCCTTCTTAAACAGGTATTTTCTTTATCCTGGTTAAATATAGGTTACTAAGTAACTATAGTTTAACTGATGCAGAAATGTCTCTTGATGGGGGGGGTGTCTCAAGCTCAATACTCAAGTGTTTGACACTTCATGAATCTATAAATATAGACGACATGTCACTAAATAACTATGTCTACATATACTGTACTGGCTAAAAAAAGACACTTCAGCTTATAAGTCTAGACTGTATTATAGTGAAATAAACATGTTTTGAATGATTAATTTACACAGGCAAAGCCAATTGTACGATTTCAGTTGCAGCCCAACTCAGCCCCAAATGAGGATATGATAAAAATATTTATTTAATATTTTGTTTTTATTAGAGTAGAGTCATATGCTAACACTACTGCCGTGTTCCAGTGCATTGAACTGATAGATGGGTAAGTTAACTTGTGAAAATACATGTTCCTTCTACAGTACAAGCAAGATTCAAATACACACACGAGGACACACATGCACACAAATGCATAAATTACATTTCCGTTTGTTATGGTAATGTTTTATAGTTGTAATGGTTTTTTATAGTGTACAGACTATATTTTCTGACCTCTAACCTTACTCTGCCCTTCAACTTTCTGCTTTTTTAGATTTTCTCATATGCTCATAGCTTTTTCCTCATATGGACCAAAATATGTCTCAGAATATTACATTTTTATTATTGCTATCTTTGCTGGGAACATTTTGTCCCCATAACTTACCTGAACTGCTCACACATACACACATACATTTTTGCTATGCTGGTAACGTTTCTGTGTCCCCTGAACAGCATATTATGTGGGCATTTAGCATAATTTATGCACTACAGAACTAGCATTAAATTTATTAACTTTGCTTATTTTACGCAACACAGGAGACTAAAAGGTCTAGTAACACCTCTGGGCTATGATAAGAATAAAATTAAATCTTTATTTATCAAATGTCTTTTATAAAAAAATACTAGAAAACAGCTTTTGAGTAGCTACACAGGGACTAATAAATTTTGAGTTTTGTTCACTTTACCAACATTCAGTCATCTGGTTTCAACCACACTGCATTTGTGGACCACGTGTTTGAGCTTAGTTACACTTAAAGTAAGTGATGCTGAGGGGCAGTCTGCTCAAGCTTAACTCCTAAAGTCTGTTACACAGCACAGGTAATCTGAAGTTATTTTATTGGTTTAAACATTTTTTATTTGCTGTGGTGCTCAAAAAGGTCGCTCAGGTCCCTCAGCAAAATATCATTTTGTAGCTATAGCATTCAGAAAATCAGTAATTAATAATTTCCTGTTAAAAATTTTCAAAAAAGTTTTACTTCGAAAATCCGACAAATCTAGTAAATGTTATACAAAACACTGTCTGTCGCCCTCTGTATGTGAGAGAAAAAGTATCCACTTTAATAGAAATAAAGTTCCAAAAAAATATAGAAATAGATGACAGAAAATCAGTCCTATTCATGATTGTAAAATTATAACATATTTAATTACTACATTAAAAGTATATGTAGAAACTCAGAAGAGTAAAAATATATGGAGGTGATTCATATTTCTGTATGGAATTGCAAAAGGTCAACATGTTACAAAATCATGCATCTTTTTTGTAGGTTTATATGATCTATTTGACAAATAGTTCATCTTTACAGAAACTGTGAATTTTACACTGTCAAAAAGCCTTTTGAAAAATCTTCTTTAAAGGAAACTCAAAATGACAACATTCTACAACTGTTTTCAAAAACAAGAAAGAACCGTCTGGGACATACAGTTTGCACCAAACAAATGTCCAAATAGCTCTGAATTTCAATGCCAACAACATGTTTACAAACATAGCTATTAAAGGCCAAGGGATACACAGGGCAACATTTTTTGAACAATTTACTTGGGCACTTTTCTATTGAAAATATGTAACCAATTTCTATTTGGATAATTTAAATCATGTTTGGGTCCTGTGTTTCACCTGTCGTCTATATATGGCAACATTTCCCAAAGTTGCCCAGAGTATCATCAGCATTTCTTTATACAGTATTGTGGTGTGCAACACTCTCAGATAGTGTGGTCAAATTTTCTTACTGTCATTTATTTTCTACTTCATTATTTGGGTTTATTGCATTATTTTAGTTTAAGGATAATAGAATGCATTAGCTCAAACAGTATGAGTGTCACAATGTTTTGAATATATGTTAAGAGTGCTTTTTTTCATCCCCGCACGTACAATGCTGACCGTAGAGCCGGATTAGACCGATTTGGAAGGTAAGTTGTATTTTTGACACCTATTGCAGAGCACTGAGAAAATTCCATGACAATAACAAACTACTTAAATAATATTAAGTCAATATTGATGCGCCACTGCTAACTGCACAGAATTAATATTACAAAGTGGTGTTGGTTTAATATTGATGTAAGGCAGACTAAGTCTTTCCATGACATTATATATTTTTTAAAACAATGATCATAAATTGTTTTTTAATTAAATTAAATTATAGATTATTAAAATGTGAAAAAAAACAACAATTTGAGCCAATAGACTAAAATTTAAGTCTAATATTCTTCAAGATTTAAAGATATAAAGATCTTAAAAGCATACAATAAGAGGAAAGTAAAGATGCCAATTTAGGGAGCAGCATATACACACACACACACACACACACATACAAGGGCATCCTCTTACAGCATCATGTAAATGTCTAATCAGTAAAATGTAAATTGAATAATGTCAAATGAATGCAACAACTACCAATTAGCTTTTAGAATAGAAATAGCATATCAAAAAAGCAATAACATTTTTTTAAATAAATTCTGCAGAGAATACATTTCCAACATCCTGTCCAAACATTACTTAAGAAAATTTCTATGTAAAAATATACTACACAGTAAAAACTAAAGGTTCATCAAATATCCTTTTAAGTACTCAAGGAACATCAAAATGTATTTTAAGCTCTGTTTCTCATAATATGGATTTTTGGAAGAACCATTTTAGTCTTTGCAGTTCTTGCAGGAACTTATGGGATCAGAGTTGCAGTGTATTGCAGTTCAGAGTTTCTGGAGTCACCCTTTCATTACATTAAGACCTTAAAGTGCTCTGAAGGTTCCTGGAGGAACTCATAATTTTAAAAATGGGTTGTTGTAAGATCTGTTTAAATCGAAGCGGTTCCTGGAAGATCTGACTTGTAAAAGACAGCATCTGTAGAAACCCAGAGATTCATGTTACAAAAATAAGAAAGACTGTTATTTATTTATTTACTTTTTAGGGGTGGTACAGAATAATGACTTCCGTGGCACTTGGCACAAAAACACGGGCACCCCCCCCAAAAAAAATGTCTGAAAACACTGTTTTCAGCAAACAGAGAATGTATACATAGTGGGCCATACATACATATTCACCATAATATCTCATTACAGATTATTATTTGTTTTATGTTTTTCCGCCATATTGCATCCAATACATGTTGGATTTTAAATAATATTGTTGTATAACTTACATACAATAACTACACATATATTTGTTTAGAAAATAAAATACAATTTTAAAGCAAACATTAAAAATATTTTAGAATTTCATAACTAAATATGGCACAACATGTCAATTTCATTAAAAATACACTGATTATAACAATCAATAAAAGACTTAGTCTGATTAAGTATTTTATGATTGAACATAAATAGATTTTATTTTCATGGATTTAATTTCTGGATCAGAGAATTATCATAAAATTTCATAGATTATTAAAACATAACTATTAATTCACTGTAAAATAATTTGGGGATTTGGTTGGGGATTTGAAGCATCTTCAGTGGTCCATTGGCAAAACCTCTTCATGGTTTGCTGGGAA
>JAUCNO010001819.1:12685225-12696531 GCA_032353835.1 Enteromius viviparus
CGCGTAGTTAGACGTGTGAACATTTTAAGTTTAGTTCAACCTTTAAACCACAAACATTTCTAAATATTGCTGTTATATGCAGTTTTAAGAGTATTTCAGGCAAGAGTGTAGTTGTTTAAAACACAAATCTGCGGTTTATTAGAAAAAAATTAAAAAATAAAATAAAAAAAGACAGCGCCTATATAAAAAGTTTACTTCGTCGATTTCGGAGCCGTGAGCTCCACGTGAACACCTGGTGTTCAGTGCTCATGTATCCGCTGAGGGCAGCCTCACCACGGCTAGTAATTCTGACACTTCCCGCTGTTTCCTGATGTCTCTTAAAATTAGTTTTGGGTCTCATAGGCAAACTCTGGTTTAATGAATCTATTATGCATTTCCTTTTTATTCCAGTTTTTATGAAAGTACGAGTGTCATCCATAGTTTCGGAATTCTGCCTCCGCTTGCTACTAATCACGTCAGTACTAGAGCAAGTTCCTGATTGGATAGCGCGGTGCGAATTTTCCCTAAAGTTCAGGTTTTTCAACTTGAGCGTGTCAAACGCGTGATTCGTGCCGCAGGATGTCTTATCGCATCTTTGCATTGTCTTAACATGTAAATAACTCGCGTCCGGTGTGAAAGCACCTTTCCGGGTTTGAAACGACATGAGGGCGAGTAATTAATGACAGAATTTTTTGTTCTGGGAGGTGTATTAACTGTATAACTTCAGCGATTAGTTTTTACCTCTGAATAAGCATCCATGCAAACAGGACAGCTAACAGCACCTGGTGTAGACCTACAGAACACCACAAAACAAGTCAACATTAAGCAATCTTGTAGTAGTTATGAACGGCCAAATGCATGAGATATAAGCACACTGGGATGAAGACTATATTAATTTAGTTCTAGTGTGTGATGAGGGATGGATTGCGTGTACCTGGCTCGTGAGCTGGCATGTAGAGAGGACAGTAAGCCTGGACTGAGTCTAAGACTGGACTCTTCCTCTTCATCACTGCTCAGTACATAACTCTCCGTGCCCTGTCCACGTCTGCTCTGTACACCTGCACACGAACATGAATGCAA
This sequence comes from Enteromius viviparus, assembly GCA_032353835.1. Classification (NCBI taxonomy): domain Eukaryota; kingdom Metazoa; phylum Chordata; class Actinopteri; order Cypriniformes; family Cyprinidae; genus Enteromius; species Enteromius viviparus. The sequence goes on from JAUCNO010001819.1 coordinate 12,686,285, forward strand.
AAGCAGTTTGGTAAAACACAGCTAAGACATTTATGATAGGAGGACGTCACTTCCACTTTAAAAATGTACCTCTCGTTTGCATTCAAATTTAATTAAAACTGCATTTATTTGTAGAATGCTTTTGTGACTCAAATAAGAGCAGTAAAAAAAACAACAGAACGGCACATTACCATCTTCCACAACCTTTATCCCAAGGGATGATGAGAGGATGGGGAGACAGAAGAGAGACAGAATTCATTACAAATCTTTATATTAACAACAAGATTCAATGCTTTACTACAGTACGAGTGTTCAAGACTCACCACAACGGAATCATTATTGGTGAGGTCAACCACCGCAGGTTCAGACCCTTCACATGTTAAATCTACCACATCTTCACCTTGGACAAGACAACGAGAAACAGAAACGTCAGCATGTCTTTGCATTTCCAGTTCTGTTGCTACATACGATTGAAAAAGGATTTGTATTCAGAGAGACTTAAAATTAAAATGGTGAATTTCATATGGTGAAAAATACTGCTATGCTTCATTTTTAGCCTAAAATTAAATTCACAATACACAGTTTCCAAAAATATAACATTAGAAATATCTAATATAATATCTGGGCATAGCATTGAATAAAAATGCACAGTTTGTCTATTTTTATTACGCGAATGCGTTTTGTTTCAAAAACAGCATTTTTTCTGTCATTTTCTCTTCCTGTCAATCATCATCAATAGTTTTTCAGATGAGAAATATAGTTTCTATTTGTTTATTTTTACCAATAGGGATTTGTAAAAAAAAAAACAGAATGTTCAAGGCTGAATCTAACGGCTTTAATGAGGAAAAGAACCATACAGTATATAGCATTACTAAAACATTAGCAGATTTAAAAACCAGGATTTATGAAGGTAAACTCAAAAGACCTTTCTACAGCCAAACAAGGGAAAGGTAAGGAATAAATTAAAGGCAACTCAATAGTTCACTATGATCTTCACATAAATTAAGACTGGAATATAAACAGCTTTTATTATACGGTCTGACTACACTGCAAAAATAAGCCAAGTGCTATCAGTATTTTGTCTTGTCTTCCAGAGCAAATATCTAAAGATTCTTAACTCAAGACATTTTTACTTAAGATGGCTCAAAGGTTTGTATGTAATTTAAAAAGACATCAGAAAAACAGTTAACTTTGACAGATATTTGTTCAGTACACAACTCTTCGTATCTTCATTTAGCACCTGCAGTAAGTGTATGATGTTGATTTAAGGTTTAGATATCAATATTGGAATAAATATAACTGATATTTACAAATGCAAAAGGAAACTCTAAACTCTGTGTGATGTCCATTGGTTGCAGGCAGTTTGTTGGGACATGCTAAAACGCTTAACGTTAAAAAAACGATTAGGAAAACCCAAATTTCTTATAATGGACTTCTATGGGGGAGAAAACGCTTAACGTGATATTATTCTCCATCTGTCGAATATGGGCTCGTTCTTTTGACAGTAGTTAGTGATTATTACAAGGAAGGTTTGACAGATTTGAGTTTCCCTCGTCAATTTTTATGTGCGTTAAGCCACGTTAAGCGTTTTTAACGTTAAGCGTTTTAGAATGTCCTGGTTTGTTTATCGTTAACAAACTAGTATAAACACACGTTCACCGTTTCTACACTAAACCACTGCGTTTGTGGCTGAAATAATGATCTTACATCTTCAATCAGAGGTTAAAAGACACAAGTGAAAGTAAAACTAGTGCATCACTTACTGTTCGTTCTGTCACTTTCCAGCACATCAATCGTCTCCATTGCTGTTTGAGACACCTGCGTCCGGCTCCTCTTGCTGTTTCCACGGCGGGAACATGTAGCAGATGACGTTCGTCTTTTCCTCTGCGTCTAAACCAAAAGAAGACAGTGGGTGATATGGCATAGCTGTTGGGTAGCGGGAAGAGCGCAACGCCACACGCTGCAATTGTTTAAATGTAATCAGAACTAATCACGTGACTGCCCACGTGGTCATACTCACAGCAGTACTCATGTTGACTTGTGTTGGCCACTGAGAACCCCCAATATACCTCGAAATGTTACCTAGCCACCAACTAACTCCGATATACTTTTAATAACTGTAAAAATAGAAATTAGTTATATTATAACACTTATAATTAACACATATTATAAGACAAACTGTATTTACAAACACTCAATCGACTGACAGTGTATCAAGCAAGACAGCAACTGCAAATGAGCCTTTCAGTCTAAAGATAACAGTGCTGTTTAGGTCTGGCGACACAAGCACTCGTTTTAAATAGCGTGTAGAAAACATGCTTGTGTCAAATATCGTCTGTTAGTAAAGCATCGAGCTAAATATCTCAGCATTTAGCAAACTACACTCATTAACATAACATACTCTTAGTCACCGCACAGATGGCATTAAAATCAGCTAACAATAAAAAATAGTGAATAAGAAGTGATTAAAGTAGCTGTCAAAGTGTTTTTAACAGCAGCTAGTTCGCTAACAAGCTAACAGGATCTGTTCTTTGTTAGCTGACAGCTAGCTTGATTCTCGCTGCTCTGGAAATTTCCGCTTGATTAAAGTATTATACAAAATAAATACTGTGAACAGCGTTTAATATCACGTATCAAATTAACATTATCGCTACATTAACAGATTAGCCGGTTACATACTCGGTACTGTCCAACAGTCAGCCTTCAGAACCGCAGCTAAACCAGCCGAAGGAGACACAGCTCTGAACACTGCGCCACCTGTGGGACTGTATGAAGGGGTTTGGTGTTTCAATTTGAAAAAATCAGCATGACGATACAAAACATCACAAAACACAAGCATCTAAACCGCACAGACAAACCCCAACAGACTAGTTGTCTTTATAATCTTATGAAAAACAAGAGTCATGTTTACACCGCATTGTCGTGGCTCAAATAAGTTCCAATTCAGACAAAAAGGCTCAAAACAGCGGAGTTTCAGATATTGAAGAAGTAAGACTTTATTAAGTAACAAAGCCGAGAAGAATCAGACTGCCTCTCCTCTTCTGTGGTGTGTACAGAACATATTATACCCCTAGAGATGAAACCCCATCATTGTTCTTGCCCGTTATCTTTGTTTATAATTTCTTATTGGTTGACCATAACATCTTTGCCCATCTGTATTCTATGTCTTCTGTTTCATTGGCTGACCACCACTATCTTCTCGTCCTCCCTATGTATGATCTCATGGTGGCTCGTTACAAGGCTGCACTCCTTGCCAAAAATATAGAGCCTTGCTTTAATTGGATATGATTTCACAATTCAGGTGTCCTTGATGGTCAACATCTTACACTTGGACAATGGATCCTTTCTTGCTCAGTTCATGGGAAGTTCACTCAATTCACTCTTTGTCACACAGACCTCTTAGTTTAACCCATTATTCAATATATGGTTTGCTTCCATGATTTACATTCTATTGTTAGTATGACAATATAAGTTCTATATTATACTGCTAAAATTCACAATAATACAAAATTGCGAATTAAAACAAAATACGCCTATTACCAAAAAGGTTTAGGCTCGCATGAGGTGTTTTTTCAGGCAATTCGAAAAGGAAGTATTAGGAAATGGAAATGGTGTTTTCGCATTTACAGGTGACATGGCCTATGTAAAAAGTCATTTGATCATTCTTCAATGTATTATAACCTCCAAGAAACACTTAATGCGTGTTCGTTCTCGAGTTTAAAGTGTTTTCCCTGCCATTAATGCTTCGAAAGTTTTAACTGCACACGTCTGCGGTGCCGTTCGGCTCTGATACGACACTGAAGCCATTCAGTTGATGTTTGTGTTTTTTTCACTTATTCATTTATCAAATATCGCCAAAGTTTTGCGCAAATCCGTAATGGAAACGCGGCAAATGGCAACATGTTATCTGGGTTGTTGCTCTAATGCACCAGGAGGTGGCATGTTGGAGCAGAATTAGCCACTTCAGAGATATTAAATAGCTATAGTAATAGAATAAAATACAGTGCTCTCTATCAGATGATTAAATCAAAGCCCTGAAGTAACATGTTGAACCATAAAGTCAAAAATTATATATATTGGTGCTGTCATGTGATTCATTGCAATTAATCGCAGCCAAAAAGTTCTGTTTACAAAATATATTTGTGTACTGTAAATATTTACTATATATAAATACACATACATCCATGTATATTAAAGACAAATATGTTATGTTTATATATTAAACATATTTTTGTACAAAAAAATATACAAATATTTATACATGTAAATATTTTCAGAATATATATGTGTGTGTGTGTGTGTAATACGCTATAAACAAACACAGTAGATGGATTATGGATGCAGATAAAATCTATAAGATCTCTGTCTATCTATATCTATATCTATTCTTACAATTTTTCAATCAATTGAGGTTTCTCAAAGACATTTAAAAATGGCCATCTATAGTTTTAAAGTGTCACCTGGTGACAAACCTTGCAGTGATGATATCTATTTCAACAGATTGAAGACTGAAAACTCAGTGCTCTTTAAAGAATTATGTACATTTTTGCAAGGTCTCACTGTATGTTTTAAAGACCATTTTCTTTTAAAATAGACAAGCCAACATTATTTTGAAGAATACAAGTGTATTATTATAATAATTACAAAGCAAAATGTACATTTTATGTATTGTGTGATTCAAAATGTGTCTGCAGATTGTGTTAAAGGATATTTCTGTCATACAGTTGGAGTTTCCACCTGTTTCATTGCTAAACACTGTTGCTAGAGAGCACAACAGGTGAAAAAACACACAGATTACAGAAACAGAAGTGATGGCCAGGGTTTATCTAAATTTCTTACAGTTTTTGCGCTTGCAATAAACGCCTAAAACTGAAAGAGTCTTATGTTTCTCTGCTCATTCCAAGGATTTAGTCAAAGATGTGGGTCAGGTGTCTGTTTGCATACTTTACATTGCACCAAATGTTCCCACAAGGACAGATAGAAATGAAATTATACCAAGGGACTAGTTAGTATACAAAATCGTTTTTAATTAAAATGCAGAAATATTTTGATGACAAGTAGGTTATGAGGGGTTCAAAGCATCATTATCTAAAAATAATAATACAGGTTAATAGGAAGTCGCCATGACAGAATGATAGAAAAACAAATGTGTGTGTGTTGATTTTGGGGGAGGGAAGGACAGGGGGTGTTGGGATTTGACAATCTCATTGGCTTAAAGAAAGATCTGCTTCCTTAAAGAGAATGGAGAAGCCGTATGGGAAACCTATATAAACCCAACTAAAATTAAGCTGATACTCCTTCCCTCTAATCCCTCTGAACGTCCTGCTGTGTGCTAAAGGTGAGTCTCCATTATTCTGTCTATCTCTAAGATTAGAACATGCCACAGATCTTCAAACCATCTTCTATCTTGCTGAGCAGCCGTATATTCAGCCAAGAAATTAGAGCAACAAACAAGATAGTAATATGTTTTATAATGTACTGTTTGTTGGAGAAAGACTCTAGAGACAGAACTAGTTGCCAATTACTGTGTCTTCTTTATGGATAAATTCTGATCAATTTTAACTTTACAGTGTAATGTCAAATGCTCAGAAAGCTTTTATTAGACCCCTAATTTCACATATTTGTAGTATGTGTTGTTGGGGTCTTTTTGAGCAGGCTATGTTTATTTTTTTGTCAAAGTATTATGAATCTCATTAAGCACATGCTTATAGTTAAATATTTACTCACTTACTTCATCGGCACCAGTGTTTAATTACTGTAAAAATGTAAACACATTTAATTACATGTAAATTTTACAGTTTAAAGTGGTTGTGAATTACAAAAATGGATGATCACTATTAAAACCAGTGAATCCAAGAGCTATTATCTGTTAAATTACCATTTTTGATGTTTTAACAAAACAAATACATAAGGTATACAGTGTCACATACAAATACAACATATCATCGTGGTAACTCACATGACATTAAATCAATGCAATAAACAGTAATTTATCAACATACATTAGCAACAAAAACTATAGTTTCAACCATCAAATATGAAGTACTGTATCATGCAAGAAATTCTGTAAATGTCTGTAAATTAAATGACTTGTTCTTTTTACTTTCTATAAACTTCTTTTACTTTAAAAAAAACTTTTAAACTATAAAATTACATTAAATATTCCAATAGATCTGTTTTATGTTTTTTACTATGTAGAGTATGGCAACTTACCGTTAACCAGTTAACAGGTTTTACCATAAACCCAGGGCGATCCTTTTTTCCAATGTATATATTTCCTTCATACATCTCATGATATACACAGGTATGGAGACCACAGCTGATTTTACAAAACAGAACGTCCCATCTCAGTCCACAACCAACAATCTTAAAACTTTTTTGGCAAGAAAAATTTAGAACTAATAGAGCAGACAGTATTTTTACAGCTGTGGAGGGTTTCAGCTGTTGAGTGTTGAAGTCCAGGAGATTCTTTAAGAGGCAGCAAGTAGTCTGTCAGCTGTCTCGTCTTCTGTATTGATGTAGACCTTCTGCTTCCTACAAAGGAACACTAAAAAAAGAGCACAAGACAACTGCTTCTCAAATTCAAACCCTGAAACACCTAACACTTCTGTGGGTCTCGACACTCACAACCATCTCCACCAGCCGTCTCTCTTTCACATTATCCCAGCCAAATTTAGACCTGCTGCGGGACTGATGACTAAATACAAATTGTTTCCATCAGATTGAAGGCGGTAACACCCCCACCTGCCACCCACAGGCGTCTTCACCTTCACCTTCACAAAGGCCACAAAGAGCCTGGCAAGATGTCTGAGTAAGTATTGAGTTACAACATCATAATGTTTGAATGGTGTGAAAAATATCAAGTCACTAATCCCTGATTACTGAACTCAGCAAACACATTTAGCCTCATGATCATTTTATATTTATTATTATACATACTAGGCATGAATGCAATTATTAAAAGTATTTAAGCATCGATGTTCCATTTGCTTTTCCCATGCATAATCACCCCAGCCACTTAATGAAATTGTAAACATTTGCTCTCTGATATAGGAAAAAGATGTCGTCCAGCCGCAGGCAACACCTGAAGGTGAGGTCATGTCTTTCTTCATGTGATCTGAGCTATATGAACTGTCAGTGACTCTCTTGTTGAATGCTGTCTATGCTGTTTCTTTGTTTTTGTGCTCCAGAGCTTGTTGCTTCAGATTGCGCATGGCCTTTTGGAGGAAGAGGCAGCTGAGGCTGAGGAGGAAAAACAGAGATACATGGATGAGAACTGCCCTGTTCTCTCACTGCCTGGAAGCATGCAAGAGCTACAGGTACACAAATAAACACACACACATATGGGGATGTTCCGTTTATACGCATGTAATGGCCTTTTTACTGTACACACTGGATTTTCCTCCCCCATTACCCTAACTCAATCACCAAACCTAACCCTCAAACAAAATTGTATAGTCTATATGTGAATATGTGTATCTTTGTGTACAGGAGATGTGTAAGAAGTTGCACATGCAGATTGATACCGTTGATGAACAAAGATATGATATGGAGAGCAAAGTGGCCAAGTCAAACAAAGAGGTACATTTGTTCTATTCTACTAGATAATGTTTTTAACTTGCGTAAATTCTAAAACCTAACCTTTATTCTTGATCGCCTAAGATTGAGGATCTGAAGATAAAGGTTCAGGACCTGAAAGGTAAATTCAAGAAACCTGTTCTGAAGAAAGTGCGTATGTCTGCTGATGCTATGCTGCAGGCCCTGCTGGGCTCCAAACACAAGGTGTCTCTGGACCTGAGAGCCAACCTCAAACAGGTCAAGAAAGAGGTCAAGGAGGAGGTGAGCACACATTATTAACTCTAAAGCAACGGTGTGCAATAAAATGTGGACAGGACTCTTTTAAAGAATTTTACAAACACCAAAAGCAGACAAAACACATAAAAGGCTTGTAGTTTTGAAACATTATGCTTTTTCTGGTGCTACAGGAGAAGGAGTCAGTGGGAGACTGGCGTAAGAACATCGAGGATAAGGCTGGTATGGATGGCAGGAAGAAGATGTTTGAGTCTGAGGCCTAAATCTGTTTTTCTTAAATACATTTACATTTCCACACCATGATTTATTCAGTCAGGCTGTCTTAATTCTGGTGGTCTTCAGGGTTTTAAAAAATGGTATCCGTTGTGTGAAGTGATGTCACAGTTGGTTATGTATTGTATAAAGGAGGCTTTGATGTATGTGGTTGGTTTTGCAGCTGAGGCTTTATTTTGTAAAAGAACAATCTGACTTTGGGCCTTTGTAATTAGATTAAATGAATATATATTCATCAACAATAACCCATTGAAATACTCAACACAATTCATCAACACATGTAAGATGTTTGCTGGGAAAAAAACAATAAAATACGAATCAAACAATCAACGTTTGAAGTTTTTACTTTTTTCATCAAATGTGTGGCTCAGTGAGACTAAAGAACAGCAACCCATGACCCCTAGTGGTCACAAGAGAAAACAGCCATCACGCTACTTTAAATGTACAGTGCTGTCCAGTAAAATCCAAGTAGTTATCGCTGAATCCTGGAGGATTAGACATGGATATCCATGACAGTGGATTAAGACTGTGTTAAGACAGCATCTTAACACTGAATGTGTCTACATTAATTAGACCATACCTATGTAAGTAGCCTACAAAAATATTTTAAGAAAAAAAATATTCATTGGTCAATATACAATGAATAATTATAAATGATACAAATACTGACATAAACAATTTACGCTATAAATACTAGAATTGAGGCAATATTTGCTTATAAGTCATTCAGTTTTATTACTCACTGCCCCTCAAGGGTGATTATGAACATGAAAATATCCAGCCCTGGCTTCCTGTTTCACAGAAATAGAGGGAAAACAAAGCCCAAAATCCCTTAAATTATCAGCACAATGAGAAAAAACAAATAATGTATTTCTTTTATGCTGCAAAAGACAATTAAGCTTCACAAACCAGTGAAGTGGCTTTAAGAAAAGATCTAGAGCAGTGAAAATGGCCTTTTCATTAGGGAAATAATAATAATTTCCATTCAACATAGCATTAGAAAAACCGCCTGGAAGAGGATGTGTGTCTCTATCTAAAAACTGTCAAACAGTCCCTACATCATCACATGTTGTTCAAGGAGGGTTTAAGAGAAGTTCTCCTTGCTCATCCAAAAACAATCTCCAGCATGTTCAGTTGTCAGACAGGACTGGAATTACAAATGGGACTGGCTTCTAGGATCAGATGAAACTAAAAAATGAGTTTTTTAGCAGCAAACTCTCAAGATGTGTTGAACATAAAAAGTACTCCATGTGTACAATGAAATATACTGCTGTGTTTTTGATGTTGTGGGTCTATATTTCTGCTGGAGGTCCTGGATGTCTTGTTTATGACATTATGGATATCATTAAATACCAACAGATAACAAATCTAAAACTGACTGACTCTGTTAGAAATCTTATAATGGGTCATCAAACAAGACAATAATTCAAAACAAACATCAAAATAAACACAAGAATTAGTCACTGAGCACAAAATGAAGCTTTTATCATGGCTGTCCCAGTCCTCTGACCTGAACCCTGAGTGAGGTGAACTAAAAGAGGAGAACCAACATGGAGCTGGTAATCTAAAGGGTCTGGAGAGATTCTGGATAAAGGAATGGTCTCTTTTCTCTTATCAGGTGTTCTTCAAACTCTTCAGGCATTACAGCAGAAAACTCAGAGCTGTTATCTTGGCAAAGGATGCAGCAATAATTGGGTGCCAGTAGTTGTGGCTAACATGTATTGGAGAAAAACATTTGGGTTTTTTTCATCATGAGATTTTCTCTCCATTTTCAATTATTTTACTTCAATGGTAGATTAGGATTTTATAAATTTTTTGAATGAAAGATCAAAAGGATAAAGAATGCAGATTTATTATATATGCAGAGTGTTGATATTAGTGGAGGGCACTGTAGTAAGTACAATCACACACACTGTGCTTAACCCCGGGTTATCTGCGTTCTAAACGCCGCTTTTAACCCCGGGTAAAGACGCGTTTCACACCTCTAATTTGAAAGCGGTGTTAGCACCGCATTTTACACGGGGTTATGAAACCCTGCTTCGGAGCGGTGTTAACCCCGCTATGCGGTGCTAAGTTTGTTCAGTGTGAAACGGAGCGGTGTTTGCGTGTTGCTGCTGGACGCTTAGCCACAGACAGCCAATCAGAAATCAGTGAGCATTACGTCAAGTCGCTAACAGGAAACG
>JAUCNO010001819.1:12696631-12735838 GCA_032353835.1 Enteromius viviparus
CATGATTACAGATAACCCAGGATTCCATTTATCCGGGGTTTAGGATAACCCTGGGTTAACAATTTCAAGTGTGAAAAGTCCTATTGAGATTGTTCTTTTAACAATCAAAGCAAGAGTTAAATGAAATCTCCAACTGAAAGAAATATTATTACATGTTCCAAATGGTTGCGTTTTGTTTTCTTGTCTTTCATTCTTAAATAAAAGTGTATTGTGTACCGTACAAATCTGAAGAGTTAAACATACTGATTCCTTAGTATATTAGCTGGCATAATTACATCTTGACATGCACACCCTTTTATCTATGTAGGTTTACACATTTAACTCACTGTTGTGCCATGGCTAATACAACTTATTATTATTTAACAATTATTTTAATTCTTCTTTTTCTTCTCTTCTTCACCACCCACACCTTTTCAATATATTTCTATGATTCATTTAGTTGAATTACAATAATTTTAATGAATACGTGCTGATCTCTACTTATGTACTTACCTTAGCCTACCTGTTTATTGTTTAGGCAGGTAAGCAATGCATGTGGATATAATAGTTCTGAACTGCGTGCCTGACAACACACAGACTATTAGTGGTCCTGCAATGCTATTGTTTTGAGGTGTGTGGATGTGTGTGCGTGTGTGTGGGGTATCATCTTACTTTCCCAGGGGATCATCACATGACTGCTTAACTTTCTGCTGATTGGAAGAGAGAACTGGAAAAGACAGGAGCCAGAGATTCAAAGCTCTGAATGAAAAACACATGGAGAGAGACAGAGGAAGGGAGTGAGTGGAACAGAAAGAGAGAGAGGCTGACTAAATCCTGCTCAGTGAAAGAAGGGGAGCACATTCACACCCTTTAGAGGACTCACAGGAAAGGAGAGAAACACATAGTAAGATATCATTTCAGTCACAGCAAGGCTGCTGGATTTTCAGTGAGGAGATTCAGTGAACAACAAGAACATGTCCAGCTCAATTCTACGACGAAATTCCAGCAAGAAGGGATTGGAGAAACTCCAGAGGTGAGATGATGTTTATTTGTTCGCATGTGTGTGTGAATGTGTTTGTCTGTGGCCATTTGGTCTACAGAGTCACACTAGTCTATTTGCCCTTTAAAAGGATTGTGCTGTAGTTCATTAAATGCTCTTTTATAAATCTTAACTTTTTTATCCTAAATCATGACTTTTAAATGCTTAATGTACTGATAGTGATGATCTGTTATCTAAAAATGCTGAGTAGCACCGGACAACCATTACTACAGAACGGATTCATCAGGCAAAACAGAGGGGTCAAGAGGGGAAACAGAGAATGATTTCTTTCTGCTGTTTATCAGGTCTTCAGGGTGTTTAGGGGGAAGGGTTAAAGTTCTTGTGGGTTGTTTTGCCGTCACTTAGTATTTCATACAATTCTATGGTCAAAGAATTTGTGAACGCGGATAAAGTGAAACTCATATCATCAGGCCGTCCCGGAGGGTTTGAGGGTATATGATTGTGTTGTTATTTAGTTATGAGTGATGCCATGAAATGATAACGTGCCTGCCCTTAAGTGTCTGCAGTTAAAGTAAAATCTGTCCTAAAGCCGTCCCAGATGGCTGTTGTTCACACGCCACATGGTGAGTCAATTCATGACATCATATGAAATGGCAATGACAGGCTTCAATAGCTTCTTTTATTACTGGAATTTTCCTGAGGGTGGTGACATCATCAGATCACCCCCTGCTCTAGATCTGCTGGATCTGTGATACAGAGCAGCGGCCCCCTCCCACTCTGCCCTTAGGACCTGGAGCTCCTCTAAACTGTGCCGGAAAATTTGAGCCATTCCACCACCCAGCCATTCTCAACAAAGAAAAGAGTGCAGTTATTATCAATATTATAGATTAAGGCTACTCTGCTTTAGTACTTGTTACGTTCATGTACTCAAAATGTTTTGTAACGGATTCAAAAGTTTAGGCAGAGTGCGAGCTGTAAATGAATTTGACGAGTCTGAAGTATGTGTTTTTCTTCTTCCATATGTCTATATGTAACATATGTGATTATGGAATTAAGATTTACTGTTTACTTAGAGAAGAACATTCAGAATATTGTTTGATGATTTATTATACAGTCATGGGTCTATATTAACATCACAGATTTAGTCAGTAAAATATGTGTTTTTGAAAGAAGTCTCTTAACAAGGTTGCATTTATTTGATAAAAAAAAACACAAACAAAAAGTATAATGCAAAAAAATGTCATGCATGTCTTGCTGAATAATTATAAAGAAAAAATACTACTTGCTCAAATATTTGAATGATATTTTCTAAATATGTTATTGTTTCTTTTATTTTATCTTCTGGCTTAGATTGCACATTAGATAAATGGTGTCATTATATACAGTAACAGTGCATGCCTTTGTTGCTCATTTAGCACAGGTTATAGAAAATATTAGCAAACTGTGCATCAGTACCCAGAGGCATGTGTAATAATCTTCCACTTCCACTGAAACCTCACTGATGAATGTACAGATATGTTTTCTTCATTTTCAAAAAGAATAAAAGTGTCTGTTAATCATCCACCTCTGCACAGTTATCGTAAATAATCAGTAAAACAGTATCTCTGCAGAATTAGTTGTGCCATTTGTTAGTTTAGTTCTCTTAATGTAACTCCCCTGTAAAGGAAGGCAGTGAGCAATTTCCTGTCTCTGTGAACCCTGCACTTCCTGACTTACTTCCTGTCCATCCTTGACCCTACCTTCTGTCAGATTACCCCTCTCTCTATCATAATCGTGGTGATGTATTATTAATTGATCATTTTCAAACTACTCCCTAAAGATTCTTGTCGCAGTATAATACTTTATACTACAGTATACAAGTCTGCACAAATGCAGCATTCATGATTTAGCTATAAAAATCTATTCCTGAATATTATGAAAATGATAAAGATTAATGCTAATTTGTGTCATATGAATTGTTCTTACACAGAATCACTGTTCAGCGCAGTCTGGAGGATGCAGAAGAAATTGAGAGAGAGCGACGACGGCGTGCAAGAACCAGTTCCTCTTCTGAGCCTCCTATGACCCCACAGGACAGCCCACGCACTGCACCGACTCTGGACAGCCAGTTAGTTTCAAAAACCTAAAATATACTCTAGTCTTCATCAAATACATAGAAGAAACTGTACAGTTTGTGTGTTTGTTTTGTTTCCATGGAATCTCAAACTCCAGAATCTGGTTTAAGCCAACTTTCTCTATCTTCTTTGTGTGCTTATTAATCTGTTTCTATGTGCAAGAGTCAAGGCCACACCTATTCTTTTGATTCAGTCACCTATTCTATTCTATTCTATTCTATTCTATTCTATTCTATTCTATTCTATTCTATTCTATTCTATTCTATTCTATTCTAACATACTCAACAGGTATAAGTGGATTTGCTTTTCTTATGTTGACATCCCAGTGAGAGGCATTTCTGAAAGTGTTTTGCTGTTTGTTAGGAGTCAGAATAATCTGGTTCCAAGCTGTTCTTTGGAAGAGGATGAAGGATTCAGCGATTGGACACATCTGAGCAGACGCAAACAGGGACAAATGGACCTTAAAGATGAAGAAGCACATATCAACGGCTCCCGTCACTCAAAACTCCAGCTCTGTTCCAGCTCTGCTCCACAAAGTAAACTGCATGATAGAAATGTGTATGACAGCACCCCATTCATACAGACCCGACCCCCGCTTTCAAACCAGCAAAACCTGGATGAGGATGGTGATGATGGAGACTGGGGTGCCAGAGAGCAGGAAAGGAGGGAGAACATTAAGGCAGCAGAGAGAGAGGAGGGAGAGACTGGACGGCGGTGTGTAGAGGAGGACGATTCAAGTAGGGTGAAAGGTCATGAGTCATCTTTCTGGAAGAAACCAAATCAAAGATGTGACATGGATGAAAAGGTGAGAAGGAATTGAACAAAATAGTACTTAAATAACACTTCTTGCCCTTAAACCCTTAATCCAGTCTACCATTAAAACCCAGTATATCAAGTGGTAAATATATGCTTCTGCATTTGTTGTACGCACAGAGAGAAAAGAAGACAGAGATGAAGATTTCCTACACCTCCACAGTCCTCCTCCAACAGAATGGGAGACAATACAGCACTAATGGACAAGAGGGGACGAGAACAAATGACAGGTACAGGCATAGACAGGCATAGATTTCAACAAGATCAAACTGTATATACAGTCACAGCTACAGCAAAAGAGACTATAAGCTTAAACCGATATTAACTTAAGAAAATAAATATGCTTTATTGTTATGTTTATATAATTATAATTATTTACTGATATATGTAGGGATTGAAAAGTAGATCTGAAGAAGAGAAGTATTGCTTGAGAGTTTACATGTTTCAAATCACTTTAAATCTCGAGCTTGTTCGTCTCATTCCTGTCTGTCACAATATTAAGTCACTCGTCAATCATATGACTATTCATCCAGTGTCCCACCATCTCCATACTCCGCCTCCATTTTTAATCTCAGTATCAAGGGATTTAGTAGAAATGCATTATTTTATATGCCAGTAGCTTCAAGACAAAACCTGGATATGATGTGGATATAAGTTGATATATATTTAATTGACTTTGATGATATTAAAAGGCCATGTACAGTGAACTACAGACAAGAAAACACACATTTTTATGGAGCTGTTTTCTTTGGCCACATGCAAACACAAATATACAGCAAGAAAAATAATCTGATTGACAAATGACTCTATTGATTTGATTCTTTGAACAAATCACTCAAAAGTCTTACAAACTCAGTAGCTGGATAGAAGCAATATGAGGAATTGAATCAGACGAAACATTTCTGAATCAGCATCTATTATAATGTGTGAAGACCATAAGCATTGTTACCAATACAATGCAACAACCTTAGCACACTGCAGGAGAACAGTTTGAGAAGAATGTGTCAATGATTGGGCAGCAATAGAGTTATGTCGATACTGGCTCTGTGTTATGAAATAACATGAGAAATCAGGTGACTTTCGCAATTTCCCCAGAACAAATGTCCTTCCTGAGTTCAGCCTGTTTAATCTTTCTTAGAGAACTGAAGATACAGAGCAACATGGAGTCTTCAGTCAATTCAGCAGCTGTCAGCAGTCCAGAAAGGTGAAACTAATTCAAATTCATATTCAAATATTTTGCCCTTTCTTAATCTTGTTGTCTATAGTGTGTCTGAGGAGGTGTTTGTGAAGAGCAGTGAGGAGAACCAGCAGCATACAGACACCGGAGATCAGACTCATGAGGATGTGCAGAGGAGAATGAGAGAGGAAGAGCGAGAGAGGAAGAGGAGGGATGTGATGGAAAAGTTGAAGAGGTTGAGTATATCCAGTGGAGATCCAGAGGAGCCTTTCAGTCCTCTCAGCCCCAGAAGCCCCTCCTATATGGTAAGTATGGCATCATCGTCATTAGACACAAAATCACAATATAATTTAAAATTCATTACCGATATATGCACACATGCTTGTTAAATAGAGTTACAATTAACATGAACATACTTTAATTTATCTCATTTCATCATTTGTAATTGCTTTTGACCAGCCATTATTATCTGACTCATAATGTTTAGCTGCAGAACAATATCTGCAGTGAGTAGTGTTTTATAGAGAGCGAATGGCGTGTTTTGCACGTGTTGGTCTGGTTAAAGGGTATCCCGCAGAGTTTAGCTCCAACTCTTATTAAACACACCTGAAACAACAAATCAAGGTCTTCAGGATAAAGCATATACGTGTTAAGACGGTTACCTTATATTACTATGAATGAGACAAACTGATCACCAATCACCAAGTCATGATGTCACTGTGGGTGTGGTTTCCATAGAAGAGAATTTTTATGGGACGGTTCATGTCAGATTTAAATTTTTGAGTTTGGCCAGCTGTTTTTGAAACAGAACTTCTATTTAGGCAGGTTGGAGCTAACCAACCTGCAGGAGGGTGGTCCAGGAACGGGATTGAACACCTCTGCAGAGTCTGGGTGGTCTTGTTTGGTTATGTTGGAACAAATGGCTCCAGCATTTGTCCCCAAATCAACAAATGTCTCCAATGATAATAAAATGTAAAAAACATATAATGCTTTATTACAGCTAATAAAATTGTAAAAAGTTCTCTTTCATTAAGTTCTGTTGCAGTTTGACAAATAGCATGAGATCGGGGGCAGGGCTATGCCTGGGTTGGGGATAAATGTTTGAGAAATTTATTTGAAAGTTAATTTCACAGTGTAGTTTTTTTTTTGCCATTTGGTGATGCTTGTGACCCAGAAAGACCAATGATAATAGTGGTAGGTCCCCAGCCTGATATAAAACCTGACATGCTGTACAAAACATGTGTTTGTGCATCGTGCCCGGTTTTGTTTTTCCTCTAAAATTGGATCCGGTACCTTCCATGTGCTGTTTGCGTGACTCAGATGTCTTCCATGTGCTATGTTTGGTTCTAATCTTTTCCTTGCAATGGTGGCGTGGGTTGAGAGAGAAAGATGACAGAACATGAGGCATCTGCTTTACATTGCTGAGGTGCTTTGTATGTGTGTTGCTTGCTGGTTTCAGGCTGTGGGTGAGGAGTGGCAATCTGAAGGTACAAGCTCGGTGAGTTGCTTACTTTGTGCATGTGCTCGACAGCTTACATTGTGCATTAGAGGGTTTATGCATGTCTGCTACTTGCATCTTACCTTTGCTTTATAAAGCTGTGGCTATAGTTGCTTTGTTTTGCATTTGTTCTGTTTTTTAGTCACATTCCCTTCCTCTTACTTTTAAAGTGGTCTGACAAAACTAATCCTGAAACACTGTACAGCTTAAGCAATTTGTGATAAACTGCGTCAGAGTGATCCAGTTATGTCTGAGAAAAATAATAGTTACATTTTAAAGGCAACAGATCAGTTCTTACCAAACAAATAATAAACAGAAACTGTATCATACAGTACAGTCAGTTTGTATGTTGATGAGATTTTGGACTTTTTTGGCCAATGAATGCATTCTATCCTTTTGGGCAAAAATAAAAATAAAGGGCAACAGGCTTCTAGGGTTTACAGGATCAACAAAATATATGAACAGCCAGATACAAATCCCCATGTGAAATTATGAAATAAATCTGTTTACAACATCAATGGGCTGAACTGCCCTTCAGTATTGACTTACACTTTTAGCAGACTATGGCTTTACTTTGTGCAATCATCGTCTGTTACCCAACGAAGTTGCACTGTATTTCATTTTTTTTGCCTGTTGCCTAAAAACATTGCACAAGATGTCACCCTAATTTTTTTCATACTCAGTACTGTAAAAATTCACAAGTACTCTGAATCTATTTACTAATTAATGTTCTTTAACTGTTCATCTACAGATCACTGAGAGGACTGAGTCCCTAAACCGCTCCATCAAGAAAAAGTAAGAAGACTACTGAAACACACATACACATTGAGATGAAAGGGCACAAGTGATTTACTGCATAACTGTAAAAACATAGCTCCCCCTCATAATATAGAATGTGAAAAAAAGCAGGGGTGAATTGTTGTTTTTCTGTGCTGCGGTATGACAGCATCAGGATTTTCTCTTTGATCGAAACACTAAACCACACATGAATGATTCATTCATTAATAATCAACTGTTTGAAACACGGTTCACCTTCCAGTCAAGCAGACGTGACATGACATGTTTTTTTCCTGTGTACTGTAGCCTTCGCCTATTCACTAAATATGACATGATGAAGGATTTCTTTAGTCGTTTTTGTGCATGTATCAGTCTCAAAATCCAATTTATCACCGGGTATTCTTTTTTTCACATTGTTCCTTCTTGTATGTAGTATAAACAGTTTGCTTCACAGTGCCTTTGTTTATCTTGAACTACTCTATGAGTCATGGTGCTCTTCATGTCCATGCTTGTTCTGAGATGGTCTTGCAAGAACGGTGGTGCTTTAGGTAATGTTTCATCTGTTTATGAAAACAGGAACAGCATAAAGAAGACTCAGCCTCCCACGATCATCTCAAAGTTAGATGGCAGACTGGAGCAGTACAACCATGCCATTGAGGTAAACTACCCTCACGTGCACTTGTATACGTTTCATAGTTAAATCTGGAAATGCACCTGCACGGCTACATGCTGCTGCTTTTGCATGAATGTATTCGTACACAATCTTGTTATTACCACACCCAGTGCTTACATTCACCTGCTCTGCTGTTTATCGCTCTGATCTCACTGCTGTGGTGCTTTCATACACCCTGCATGTCCAGGCACTTCCTCATGCTGACTCGCTCAAACATATTTGTTTTCAGCCGGTTCTGTTTTCCTGCCACCCAACTGTCAGGAAATGTGTAAGAGTCCCATGACAGATGATGTATTGTGAACCAGGTGTTACTGTGCTTTTATTGCAGAGTCGAGCAGGTGTTTCGCATGTCCCAGATAACGTCATATTTCTGGTCATGTAGTCATGTGTGTGTTTTGTTGTGTGCAGGAGTCCTGTAAAGAGGGCAGTGTAGTAAAAGCAATGGACGTCCCAACACCACCAGAACCCGTATCTGCTCGGAAGACCCTGTTCGAGGCGGGAGAAGCCTGGAATCAAAATTCAGCAAAGGCAGTGTGCTCCAAGGTTTATACAATCACATTGATCATCTACTGTTTATTAAAACACTTTTTATTATGTATGTTAAAGGGATATCTCCCCCTAAATGCCAATCTTTTTTTCAGTACAACATTAGTAATATATTCTGCAAAAAGGTTTTTTTTCTTTTTAGCCGTACAATGGAAATCAGACTACAGCAAAGATGAAATATTTTTGTAGGCATTTTCATAGCAGTTTCTATAATTTAGTATGTTTCTGGAAAAAAAGTATTTTTCTACACCAAGCTTTTACTTGTCTTGATAAAGAGTTACTAACATGTAACTGAGTTGTAATTCAGAGGCACTCAGTGTGTTTATAATTATGCTCTATTATAACTCAAACTTTCAGGAAAAGTTTCTTAAGACTTCTTAAGTGAAGTAGGTAGTTTGCTGATGGTGATGTTAAAAACCTACATTTGCCTGTTTACTAATGTATTTGGGCTTTAAAATTGATAAAAGGGTGCTAGTTAGGTAAACAAAACATGTAAGTATCGTAGAATTATGTTGGTCATAAAGCTTTTCTGCAATAATCTGAATGGAAATATCCTACGGGATTTTTGTTGAGAGAGTCAGTGTAATACTAAAAACATCCAGGTTTACCTATAACATTATGTTATCACTGCTGCACTCTATTGGGTTTAATGTTATTTATTTTATTATTATTTCTTTTTTTGATAATTGTTTTACACTAAAGAAAGATATAAAAAAACATGTGGGTAAATAAATAAAGACAGGGGTAAACTATCACCAGATTCTTTACTGTCATTCTTTAGTTGCTGTAACTGAATTTCTGTTCCCTTGTGAGAGGGGCCAGTCACATATATGTTGCATATTTTTTATCATTCTGGTGTGACTCAAAAACGTGAGTAAGTGAGTAATTTAATAAATAAAAATTTCTCTGATTCAGGATACAGAGGGCATGAAGGTGGGCGTGGCAGATCTAATTACCCAGTGGGTGAAAGGAAGCAGTGATATCAGCAACAAGAGCCCCTCCTCCAAAGCAGCTGTAAGTTTATATGATATACAAGTCTCTGAATGTTAACCACATAGTTTCTGAAGCTTCTGAATCTATTGTATTTCTATCTTCTCTTTCTTCATCTTTAGTTCTCTTCTTTACACTTTTCTTCTGTCTGATGTTCTTCTCATCCTTTTCAGGAAGGTAAATGATTCCGGTCTCTTTTTTTCTCTACAGATTATTTAAAGTTGAGTGGATGAGTTTTCTCACTCTTTGAAATCAAACTATTGTGAAAGAGTTTTAGAAGACACTTGTGGTTTCAAAATGTCTGCATTGACTTTTTTTGGACTTGCTTATAGGTGTCTACTGGATATAATCAATAGAAAATATAAAAGATGTTGTATGGTTAAAGTTCATGCTGTGGCAAGTCATGTGATGAGAGAAATCCATGAAACAAGCTTGAGGTTTAATGACGCCATCTAGTGGTTACGATCTGAACCTAAAAAATAAGAACCGGTTAGAATGTCTGCAGTTTGTTTTTGTATGAAAATGTAATCTTTTGTTACTTTACTTTGAGCTATTTTTCTTTGTGTGTGTTAGTGTCAGGATGTTAAGGCTGGTGAGGTGCGTAACATAAAATCCATGTGGGAGAATCTGGGAGACACACCACAGGACAAACCAAATGCAAAGGTACACGACTCCTCATGGGACTGAACCATGATGAATCTCACAGAAGCAACCTCACAGAAACTAAGTAATACTTGAATTACCTTTTAAGTTTTACAAGGCTGTAATTTGACCTTTACCTTTTCAGGGACTGGCTGGAAAAAGGTACAAATTTGTTGAAAGTGGACACGGAAAATATGAGAAGGTCTTTATGAATGATGATACAAACTAAAGAACAAGTAAGAATTTCTTTCTTTATTAAAATCTTTTAGTCAAAATAACAAAATATAAACTCAGCATTTTCTTTACTACACGGACATAATTCATGCTTCATAGAAATTCATACCATGGCAGTCAGATGGGTTTTGCAAAAGAAATCCCTGAAGTATAAGGGCTGCCATAATTACTTGCATATAAAGAGGTTTCCCTCAGAAATCAATCTAAGCATTAAAACACTTTGCTAGAAATGAAGGTATGAAAACATCCAACACTGATTTTAAGCTTTAAAAAGTGAAAAATAACACATATGAAATTTTTAGAAGACATGGGGATCATGATACATTTAGTCTTATTCAATCATTAACATCTTGAGAATTAGATTAGATTATGCCATTCCTACATGTTCTAGTATTTATTTGTTTTTAATTGAACAGGACCATCACATCATAGCTCATCCTGGCTCTTGACACGGCTCAAATTGTCACATTCTGAAGCACTCTATTCTAAACATGTCTGCTCTCACCACCTGTCTCAGCTGATGTGAAGCAAACCTAAACCCAGCATCCATCCTTTCGGATGCCACGCCACACTCTGAGCCACTTTCCTTGTTTGATCATTCTCACCATTACGTTTTCAGCCCTTGCTCACTCCCTCACTCACCACATCCCGAACAGCTGCACCCATCAGTCGGCCTCTCAATGCAGGAATGCACTAGGCCTCTATTTCTGCTGACCAGCCCCTTACTACTCTGCTCACAACAGACTGCAGTGCATAGCTTGTCGTTAATTTATAATAGTTAAATAGCTTGTCTAACTGTTGTTAATTTCATGAAATCAATTTAAAAAACTACAATGCTACATAATTTTATAAATTTGTACTAAAAACACCTGTACATTTGAAATGCAATCAAACATCTGCTGTTTTTTCTGCAGATGCACCGAATCCTTTGGCTGTTCTATTAAAGTCTTTTGGCTCTTCACCTTTCTGTTTGCGCTGCAGCAGCCCTCTTTCAAAGGCAGTGGCTATTTTGTTGAGGGGTTTTGCAGCCGCCTCCTTCAGCTTCCGGGCATTAAACCGCGGACTGTAGAGAAGGATGGGCAGGCGATGGACGAAGGATGGTACTAACTGACCATCATTATCTATTTTTTTCTGCTCATCCTCATTTTTGTTGCCATGTATCTGCTTCATAATATTCTCCTTTGTTGCAAACATATGAAACAGTACAGCATCCCACATTTTTGTTGTCCTGGGCTCATCTTTCTTTTTGACCACATCCAGTCCACTCAGTGACTCTTCTTTGGCCTCTTGAGACTTGTCTTTACCACTTATTTTTATATCTGCTTTCTGAGCATTTTTCCCCACCTCAGACTCTGGAAAACTGGGGGCCTCGGGTTCAACCACCATGTGCTTTTTCAACCTTGTCCAGCCACTGAGCTTGGCCTTCAGGCCTTTGGGTTTCTGAGCACCCTTTGGTTCATCATTGTGCCTCTTCTGATCATCTGATGTGGGTTTAGAGAGAGTATTTTTGCCATCTTCAGTGGCTACAGCCTCATTGTGTCTTTTATTTACTATCGAATCTTTCAAACTCTTTAAAGGTTTTGAGGTATCAGACCTTAACTCTTTAACTTTAGCATCTGTGACAGAATCAGTTTTTGAATCCGGAGCATGTTGTGTCTTTACATCCATATTAGGTGCTTTAGCTTTTGTCTGGGATTTTGCAGAGCTTTCTTCAGATGAAGAGAGTGGTAAAGATTTGGCAGCCTTGAGAAGCATGCTAGCAAGACTATTTTCTGCACTTGGAGCTTTTCGAAGAGATTTCACATTTAAAGATGGTAAAGGCTTTTGAGTATCAGAATTTACGGATTTGGTCTGCACACTTTCCATATTTGATTTAGTGTCTTTGATAATTTCCTTCACATTTATTTGTTGCATTGTTGATTTGCTTGATTTAGATTCAACTGTAACTGTAGTTGCAGTGTTGGAATCAGTGTTTGTTTTATTTGGGTCCTGTAAGTCTGATGCTAAAATTGTAGGTGGGTTTGACTCTTTAGCACTATTAGCACTTAGGAGTATTAATCCTTCTTTGCGGTTGTCTGGTTGAGAAGCCAGGTGTTTGACTGGGACTTCAATGTTATTCACAGGTGAAAATATCTGTCCATCTGAGGGGACTTTGAACGATCTTTTTGTTTTGTTTAAAGGGCTTGGAATAGATTGCACAGTGATGTCATGTTGCATCTGCTGACCTTTGGTTTCTTCAGAAGTTTGATTGAGTTTAGCAATGGGATTCAATGAGGGAGGTGTTGAATTTGGGTTCATTGAGACTGCAGTTTTAATTGCTTCTGATTTCGAGTAAACTACAGGATTAGATATATCTGATTTAAATGTATTTGCAAGTTGAGATGCCTCTGGTTTAGAGAGACTTGGAGAATTGCATATATTTGTTTTAGCAGGAGTTGGAGGATTAAATATGTTTGGTCTGGGCAAAACATCAGGATCGTCTGCATTAGACGTACATGAGGCTGTAAAGTAAGATGGATCAAACCTTGAGTGAGCAGTAGATTTAGTTTCCTCCAGCTCTGAGAGGTCTGTAGGTTTAATATCAGGGGGGACTTTAGTGTAACTTCTGGTGTCTGCAGATGGCATTCTAGAGTCTGTGACATTGGTTGAGTTTGTTGTGAGTTTATTGAAACCTTCATTTTTGGTGTTTATGATATTGTGAAGTTCATTGCCTGTAATGATAGTAGTTGAGTAGTTGCAGATAGCGGAATGAGTTTGATGGGTTTCTAAAGAACACTTGGATAAACATGATATGGATTTCTGCTCTTGATTTGCAGAAACTCCTAATTGCATTGATTTCACTGAAGCAGGATTAAAGCTTTCTGTTGGATATATAGATCTGTGTGCATTCTCTGACTGCACCATTTGCTGTGGGATATTTTGAACCGACAAGAAGTTCTTTCTTAGCAATACGGTTATATCTGAGTTTGGAATATTTGATTGTACCAGGGGAAAAGGGTAAGTTGGCATTTTTTTCCCCTCTGCTGTAAAAGGAGGGACGGTGATCTCTGTAGACTCTGAATTTAGTTGTCTAGTTGTCTCTGCTACAGCAGTGGGGTTTATAGCCAAAGGTGTAGTTTGAAACCCATTGTACATAACTTCAGGATTCAAAGCTGGAGTCATTGGTTTTACTGCAGGAATTGTCTCCTGCTCCTTTAGAATTTGAACTGACATTTCTGAAGTGGAATTATTGACAGTTTGTATTTCAGTTATGTCAGTTACTTGTACCTCTTTTTGGTTTGTCATTAAGACTTGTGTGGGCAGCTCAGCCACTGAAACTTGTAATGCTTCTGAGGATTTCTCTGCATTGAAATCAGATATAATACTGTACTTTTCTTGAGCTGGAGATTTGTAATTCTCACATGTCATGTTTTTAAAATCTTCTGGTACTTCAGGTGTAGACACAGAAGGATCAGCATTATCACCATTAGAATTCACCTTGATTCCACCATAAGCAACATATTCAGCGGGTGTCAAACCATAGTATGTTGACTTTCGTTTCGGGATGTTAGTATCATCATGTGATGGCCTCTGGTTGCCCATAAAGCGTGCTGGTGGTCTTGGTGACCAGTAAACAGGTGTACTTGCTGTTTGATAGTTTCGGGAGAGTACAGGCATGGGTGTCTCTTGACTTACATCTGTTGGAACAGCCTTAGCTGGTTTCATCATACAGGTTTCTGAAGTTTCAGTTTTAGTCATTGGATACTCCTGTGGAAGTGTAGATGTAAGCACCTCACATGCTCTGGAGCTTGACTTACTAGCTTCAGCGAGGGTCTTAGATAAGGAAACTTCGCATTTAGAAATCTTCGGTGTCAAGCATTCCTCAGAATAGGCATTAGAAATGAACGGTTTGAGTCCTGTGGTGAACACAACACCATTTGGAATGTAATTCCTTATTTTATTCAAAGCAATTTTTTTCAAGGCATCATCATGATCAACAGCTGAACTTTGAGCTTTTACACTAGTCGATGAGGAAGGCTGGAGCCAGTGATTTTGAGGTATGAACCCCTTTTGGTTTTCTTTAGAGACCATTGTTGTAGATAAAGTAGAGTTAAATGCAATCAACGGCTGGTTATCTGCAGAGGCCTCCAAAATGGGTCTTTTTGCCCCTGTAATTGGGCTTACATTTATCTGACTAGAAGGTGTTTGAGCTTCAGACAGCATCCCTAAATTTTGTTTAACATCAATCACAGGATTGTTTCCATTAAATGGTATTTCTCCTTGAATAGATGAACCACAAGTCCAGGAGTCCTGAATTTGTGGTTTTGATATTTCATAAAATGAGGTTTTTGGAGTATAAATCCTTGTTTGTGGAAAAGCAGATATGTTCTCCGTTGTGGAAGTCTTGAAGTGTGACCCAGCTCTTTCCATGACGTGATTATGTGTGTGACTAATGGGTGCAGGTGCAACATTTTTATATCCTTCCCCGCTGGATTGGCTCACTGGAACCTGAGAGATTGAAGGTTGTGTCTGGTAACCTGGCACACAGACCGATGTTAAATTTGGAGCGGGAAGTCGAACCGGAGTCAAAGGGGGAGCTTGTGTTTGCACTGGGGCTTGATAGGTCTGTCGTTCACTGAATGTGCCACGCATTGTCCCCGCTCTTGAGGAACTGGACTGAAGTGTTTGACTGAAGGCTATCTCAAAGTCTGTATCTGGGTCAGCTTCTGTGGCCTGCTCTGAGTCATCATCAAAAAGTATAGATGAGCATGTGTATAGAGGTGCTATCTGGTGCTCCAGTGATCGGGCAGGGTAAGAGTACGATTGGGCAGTCAGTGTGGGCGTAGAGCTGTAGTGTGATCTGTTGGCAGGGTATAAGTATGGGGAGGAGGAGTGACGGTTGAACAGGTTTCTGGAGGGATATTGAGAATCAGGGGTCCTGCTGAAGAGAGGGGTTTCTGGAGTCCTTGGAGGGGTGGAGTGGTCACTGTGCTCTAGGTCAGGGCTGGCCTCGTTGACTGGTGACAAGCTCGACCTAAATGGGATGGGTGTCTGAGAGGAAGAGCCCACTTTCTTCTTGGCACTTTTCTTTATGAGTTTTTGTAGACGGGCATTGTCTCGCCCTGGTTTTGGCAGTAGAGGAGGGGGGTACTGCTGTTGGAGCAGATTAGGCTGACTACCATAACTTAAAGCCATCAGCATTTCAACACCTGCATTAAAAACAAGCCACAAATAGATGTTTGGTGTTAAAAATAAAACTTTGGGTAAGACTGAATGCTAACTTTGGATTTAAACTTGATCTCTCCTTTTCCACACAAACTGTGAATTTAACTACATAAAAAATCAAATAACTGAACTTTCTTTACACTGCAATATGATTTTTTAGGCTATAAAAAAATTATTAGTTAAGTGATATATATATTTACACACACACGCACACACACACACACACACACACATATATACTGTACATATACATATATATTTATTTCTCACTTGATGGGATTTGTGTCATCTGCTCTTTTTTTGTTTTAAATATTTTTTTTTTCTCTCTTATTTAGCTGGCTGCTAATCACAAAGATGTCTGAAGACAGGATGCCGATGTGATCATTGTCCTTCAGTTATTGCACTGTACAAAATTTTAACCCACTAATATTGAAAACTTCAATTGCTGCCGTTCATTTTAAGTAAAATCAAAGTGGTGCCAAAGCCACAGACACTTCACTGATGAAGAAAACCAATTCGAAACAATCAAGTATAATTAACAGAATTATTGTGACAAGTTTGATATTTGTTGTTTTAATAATGGGAAAAAATTCTAGTGGGTTTTTTAGTTACTTTTATTACATCTCGTTTATGTTTCAAATCTTAAATCATTGGTGTCCAACCCTGCTACTGGAGAGCCACTGTCTTGATTTTTTTCTAAGCAAATGTATTTTTTTCCACTTAAATGTGTAATATTTCAGAGTTTTTCAATTCAGTAAGTGTTTAGTACAGATGGAGGAACAACACCAGTCAGTATTAAATACAGAATGTAGTCTGGACAAGGAAATCAGACAATAATCTGAACTGTCATCTCTGAACCAGTGGCACAAAGTGCTAAATATTAATTTACTGAAAGATACATGAACGTTTGTTTTTTGTTTTTAATTTTTTTGTCAAAATGTTGGATTAATTATTATTATCTGTTAAAGTTCTCTTGTTTAGTTAAGTTTAATCCTGAACATTTTAACTCTTATCAACCTGATCTCATTTTTGTAATTTTCCTTGCTGATTTTTTAAAATATTTTCTCCATATAAGTGAATAACATTCTGTCAAGTGGCATTACACAGTCCTCACATGTAAACACATCAGTGGAAGATGTCATTGTCACAAATGTTAATAAAACATTAATTTTCTGTAATTGTTTTGCCACTTTGTCCAAACTGTTGAAAATCTTCAGTTCCACATCTTTAATATCATACACAGACATTCATGAACACTCCAATAGCAAGAAATTCTGCAAAGAAGTATGTTTTTCCACCTTTGGTTGATAAGTCTGCATAACACTTGCATAATATGACAGAAATTACCAAATTTAAATTATACAGAATTTCGCCAAACTAATATTGTTGCAAGTAAATCCAGTCTGTGACTCACTGCATATCTAGGTTACTTTGCTATCTGAATGTATTCTAGCGCCTGTGTGGCAGTAGTGTCGCTGAAATGTGATCATGAGCTGCCCTACGTTTTATTTTTGCTTGCTGAAAGACTGCACATCCTGCAGCCACAATAAGACTGGAAAGATAAACACCTCAGCCTCGATTCTCACACAACAGCATAGACGTGAAGACAACACTAATTGATATATCCATTAGAATATCTATTTAATAATTCACTATATTGAATTTTATAACCTCAGTGACCTAATTCCCTGGCTGAATAATAAAACTGCCCTAGGGTCTATAGTATGTGAGTACATGCTTTCCTTAAATCTGTGTGAAATCTGTGCAGAGACCGGAGACGTGCCTGGTTCCCTGTTCCTCAACTTAACAGAGAAAAGACTTAATGGTAATAGGTGGCAACTGCAATATATTTTTTCAGTTATTTACTTTCAGGTATGATGAGTGTTAAGAGCATTTGTGAGACTTACGGTAAATCTAGAGAAGAGATGATGCTGATCTGCAAAAAATATGAACAGATATGGGAGGGATATCAGTTACTGCAGCGCTGTACAGGTACTGTGAAATGCAAATACAAGGAGCATATGGCCATAAACTGGTAAATATCATATGTCAAATATGTTAAATGATAAAGGCAGCTTGGTTTAAAGCAGGCACTTTAATACTTCAGCCAGCACAACAAGCTGAGGCCTAATGTCTCTCACAGAGCCATGCACCAGACACTCACTAACAGATCCCACTCACACTTCAAGAAAGATAAACAGCATTTTTTTTT
Source organism: Enteromius viviparus (assembly GCA_032353835.1). NCBI lineage: Eukaryota > Metazoa > Chordata > Actinopteri > Cypriniformes > Cyprinidae > Enteromius > Enteromius viviparus. The sequence goes on from JAUCNO010001819.1 coordinate 12,714,492, forward strand.
TTTTTTTTTTTACCTGTGCAAGTACCGCTGTGCAATTAAGTGTGCAGCTGCAAGGTCCAACTCCGAGTGTGCTGGGGGAAGATTAGTAGAACAGAGCAACAGGACATGGTGACCTACCCCTTTTCCATGCCAAAAATAAAACTCCTTGCCCTGAATTCAAGCTGCGCTCTGACAGCCGTTGAGCTGTAACCAGGCAGGGGTTTTCCACTTCACCTGAAACCCGGTGCATGCATTAGGTTATCAAAAGTTTGCTTAGCTATCTTTGCATGTATTTACGAATGCTAAAGCTCTTTTGAAGACCACACGGTAATATTGTCTGTAATCTATAATCTGTTAATGTCTGTGGATATGGTTTGCATGAGTGTAGCTTTAGGTATGGATGTTGGATATGCCTTACTAAATGTAAAGGTAAAACAACTTTGTCTTTCAAAACAAAATGCAGCCATATTATTTGCCTTGCTAAACTGTGTACAAACTTTGAAATATTAGTAGAACCAGCAAAGTCACAGTCTATGTAAAAACACATTTAATTTTAGGGTGTATTCACACACAGATTGAACTGAAGTTCATTTCTCCCTTGGATCTTTTGGGCAGGTTTGAATACAGCACTTGGGTACGAACCTATCAACCATACTGGACAAAAGAGTTCTTAAATCTAAACAGGAACAACTGATATGGTGTAGAAGTTTAGCGTGAGACAAATAATATAGTTTGATATTAAAATCTACTAGTTGTATGAGGTGCATTTAGTAAATCCGAGTTAGCTACAACTTTCATCAAACTCATCTGCCGTAGGTGTGTTCAACATGAAGTAGATCTGTACAGTCCAATCATTGTGTGACATCAAAGTACTGAAGGACCGATTTGATCAAGAATATTTGATCTGGAACCACTCTCATAGTATATTGGTCATACACCGTTGAACACACATAGTAACTTTCTAGTAATCCTGAAGATATGCTTGTTCAGGCGAGATTGATTAGGGTTGGAGCTGAATCCTGAATTCCTAAGGAAAGTGGACCTTGAGGGTTAGAGTTGAGAACCTCTGCACTAGTCAGTGGCCGTATAATGAGCTGTTTTATTTGACATGGAGCCGGTTGTCACATGGGGGCAGTCATGTTGAGATCACATGACTAGCCAAATAGTCCTGCCTTTATTTCAGTCTGCCCTGAAATTGGATCCTTTCTCTTGTGGAATAAATGAATTGTGTCTGACTGTAACTAGACCTTTTCTACACTGGCATTTATGTGTGATGCTGCATCATGCAAATATTCAAGCCGAACATACACTTAAGACAGTTTTCATTTCATTGGTCGGTGTACACACTTTAGGCAATTATACCGTAGATTGATTGATTGATAGGCTATTTTTTTTTTTTTTTTACATCATATTCTTTTACTTGCTCCACAAAGAATCACTTGTGGACAACAACACAGGTGTGTACAATAATCATCCAACGTAACTCAACTAGAGCTGAACTAATTTATTCTTTGTACATGTATTGTCTCATTGGTCCACAAGGACTGTGATGTCATCCCTGTGCCCTGCTCCCGACAGCATCCACAAAGACATTTTGTGTCCCTCTGTTTACAACAGCCAGACTTCTAAAAGAGCCTCAGACCCTCAGCATGCTCTCCGTCTTAACTTGGGCTTATTTTTGCTTGCCTTGTGCTATGACGAATATAGCGATTGGGTGCCTCAGCTTTCCAAATCTGATCGTCCTTTCATCCAGCACATTCTGTGGGTCTCCTTATGGTCCAGATGCCCTCCCCCCCACATTAGCTCCTCAGCCAATGGGACTCCTCAGAAGATCAAGTATCAGTATAAGTCAAGGACTTAAGAAGTTTCAAGGTTTGCAGAACCTTGCAGCCCGTCTTCGCCATCAAGACACTCTCTTCTTTCGGCTTTTCTGAGGTAAGAGTTTAAAGGTTTGGCATCTTAAAAAGTATAAAGACAGGTCTGAGTGTACAGTTTGTTCCCTTTGCTCAAAACAGATGGTGCTTTTTTCTATTAAATGTTAAGGAAGGATTAAAGTCGTTAAGAGTCACTTTCTGTTATTTGGTATAATTTCCTCTCTCACATGTTGTGAATTATTGTTGTAAAAGATAAACTTGAGAAATGTGAAAGGAATATGCTAACAGATTTTGCTTCAGTTAACACCCTTGATCATTTGAGGGTGGGTGTGGACTCTTCTGTAAATGGGATGGTTCTTTCCCAACTTCATAGATAACACACTAAGACCAACACAATGCAATTTAGGATTTTCACATTGTTGGGTTCCTCTTTGTCTTATCCTGTAGATCACAACTAATGATAACAATGACAATAGAGGCTTAACAAAGAACAGGTGATGACAGATAGTAACACAGAGAGGGTGGTAGCATTAGAGCAATGCTCTGATGACTTCTCAAACACGGACTAGACAGTTGTCATTTCAATGCTAATTCAATGGATATCATAATATCATTGGTATATTGGTTTTGTTTTGATACAGTGTTCCTTTTTTGATTCATGTCAGAAAAGAAGAACATAAATAATCTGGCATTCCTTCCTTTAATGGCTCATAATAATGTAAGCAGACAGTCATGCCCACATAAGGCTGGGCTGACAGGACCAGAGCCTCACTGTTAAAAAAAAGAGAGAGAGAGCTGATGCTGGGAAATCTGATCATGTGTTAATCTCCAAACGCTTCTGCAGCTGTGCTAGAGATATGAGTCACAGCACACACACATTTTTGGAGCTATATTAGTGAGGACATATGGAATTTTTTTTTTTTGTACTAAGATCATGATATTTATTTTAGAATTCCCAAAAGCTCTCAGCAAATAAGTCAATTGACATTATTGGATATATAATAGTTACAGCCAAATCTACGCACACACATTCGTATTTTTTGTTGTTTTTTTGTCAGATATGAATTTAAACATCGCGCTTTAGATTAAAGACATTATTTATTATGTTTTTTTCTTTGATCTGCTCTAAGCTCTAATTCTGTCAGATTCATTCTGCTCTGCTTTGATCATTTATCACTTCGTGTGATTACATTTAGAGGCAATGTTTAATAAAAACCTGACAATCAGACATTTTCAGCATATTCAGACATACACGTTTTTTGTTTTTTTTACAGTTAACTGGATGAAAAGATGTCATAAAATGTTAAGAGTTACCTAAAACGATTAGCACTTTGAGGTGGCTTTCACACCTGTCATGTTAGTAACTAACCCTGTCACACAGTGGTACAAAACAAAGTCTAAAGAACAATTACAAAGATTCTCCCTGTTGCTTCATATAGGTCTAAAGCTCCCTGTCATCATGTCCGACACAGAGGACGTGTAAGTATTCTGACATTTGATGTAATGAAATTTATATTCATATATATATATATATATATATATGTGTGTGTTGGTCAAAACAAAAAAAATTATACATCTTTTTTCCCTCTCTTCAATCAGTGGGGTCGAGGGTAAGTACTAAATTTGAATTATTATTATTATTATTACTATTATTACTGTTAATATGTAGAAAAACACATGCCTTAGCCAAAATTTTCAAGTCTATTTCCATTTTATTTTAAATATGATGTATATGTATTTTTCAGTCAGCATCAGTGATTTCTTGGTATGCCAGCAGTCACATTGATTATATTTAGAATCAGTGATAGCCTTGGTTATATTTTTGCAGGTTTGGCTTTGCTCTATTTAGCATTATAAATTAAGTCATAAAAAGCACATATTTCAAATATATATTCAATGCAAGAGTGCCCTGAATTTGCTTGTAGTGACTGATATTGTGCCACCTGGTGTTTGGCAGCTGTTTAATGAATCCCATGCCAACATACTGCCTTCTGCCACTGCCTCAGAGAGCTTTTTTTAGAACATCTCTAAAGGCTAACATGTCAAAAGCATCCAGTGGCTGGGGGTAGTATTAATTATGCTCATGTTACTGGTGTTCTCTGAGGTGAATGCTCACATGAGGCTACAAATGCCAGAGATCAGACCAAATTATTAATTTACAGATTTCCAATAATAACTTGGAGTTTACAGTAATAACTGGCCATATAGAATGTGATTCTGATCAGAGCACTGACTCCACAGAACACCAACAAAAAAAGGCTCGGCATGCATTTAATGTATAATTCTAATTCTAATAGTGTCAAAAATAAAAAAAAAATAAATGAAGAAAAAAAAAAAGAAGCATTTTGTAATTTTTGTATTCCTTTACTGCTTTCTTTTCTGGCATATGAAGAACTCGAAGAAGGAGGTAAAATAATAGACAAACAAATAATTAAACACCACCACTACAACCAAACCATCCAAGAGGATTTGGAAATTAACTAGTCTTTCAATATACTAATTCAGCACTGTTCCCTTATTCACTAAAAAAATGCCTGACACTGTCTGTAGTAAGTTGTAACTAAATGAAAAAAACGAAGAAAAAAAAATTAACCGAAAGCAGAAAATCATTTGCTTAACTAATTGTTTATCTAATTCAAGAACCTTTCAAGTCTCAACATTTTCATTTAACTCATCATAAGGTAAACTAAAACCAGAAGTATATTAATCATATTTATGGTAGGAAATCTAACCAGAGCTAACCAACATGTGCTGCCCCCTACAGCCTGAAGGGTGCCATGACCTTTGATGACCTTTTAAGCAGAAATCATAAAGCAGATTGGAATATTGCTGATTTTGGAGACCTGAGGTTCTAAATTGTGTGGCTGCTGAAAAGGTCATTAAAATAAACTCTTGTTTTGATGCCTTGTCTATGTTTTTCAGATGTTAGTATGTGGATTTTATTTGTGCATCAGGTGTGAAATTTATTCTAGTTTATTTTCCTATCAAACAAAATAGTGATGGCTTTAGAGCATTAGAATCAATGGCTTTGGCAAACAGGGAAAAGCAAAGTCATTTCTTGTGGGTATTTTATATGGCATGTGGAATCCTGGTGTATTATCTTTTCATAACAGGTTCTCGCGCTATGTGCATACTCTCAGCCACCTATACATTTCACACATGACTTTCTCTATCTTTCTCACTTTAACCAATACATAATCGCCCATTTCTGAATGCTCCCTCCTCTGCAACGCATTAACTGTTGATAACCTTCCTTCCCCTGGTTGCTTGCTGCATGAATTATTAGCTGAAGAGGTAGTAGAGGTAGAGGTAGCCCCAGAGGCAGCTCCTGAACCGGAGCCTGAGCCTGAGCAAGAACCAGAGCCAGTGCCAGAACCAGAACCAGAACCAGAAAAACAGCCAGAACCAGAACCAGAGCCAGAACCAGAGGTGCATGAGGAAGGTATGTGGCATGAGTATTCATTCATCCTTCCCATTTCCCCAAAACAACTAAAAACAGGCAGTACACCTCATCTGCTACTTAAATATCAGCCACATTAATGTAGTTCCCCAGTAGTACCCTTCCCCACAACCCAACAAAACTTTCACCACTACTGGCGGTACCTCCTCTTCACTCAGGCCCACCATGAGACTGGTGTGGTTCTACTGAATGGTGACAGAGCTTAGATCCATGCCATTTTCCTTTGTGGTGCATTTGAATTATTTTTCAGAATTGGACAAATTCCGTCCTTCCATGAACAAGGAATATTTTCCAATTCAAATTCACTTGCAGACCAATGGGGAGTGAGCTGGAGCGATCAAACTCTGACAAATGCTCGTCACACCTAAAATGCGGCTTTGTTTACGGTGGACGCAGGAGGCCTGCGGTGTTGGGAAACAAATGGTAGTTTAGCCATCAAAACACTGTAGCTATTCCCATGACATAAGATATATACCTTATGTAGAGGTATATATCTTATAGGTATATATATATATAAGGTTAGGTTACAAGGGGGTTAGGTTACACTTTCTTTCTGCTCCTGTAAATTCAGATTCAGATTCATTAACAAAACAAAACAAAAAAAAAGATATTTTTGTTAATCATTTTGCAGCTGAATTAAATATTGCTGTTCTTTTCTTTTCATTTATATATTTTGTTTCAAGGTTATTCTAATAGTTAAGATCGTTATTGTTTTGTGTCATAGTTTTAAGGTATTTTATTGCAAAAATGAATCAGATCATCAGATTGCATTTATATTTTTGAAAAAAAATAAAAACAATAAATACACTGCCCCCTTAAAATGCTTCAGTGTACTTTATTTTGTATATCTGGAGTAGCTTCCCCAACACTAGAGGCCTGAGCTGATGATAAATCTCACTACAGCTCCTGCTCTTACCGATTACACTGAAGCAATGACGCTTATCAGATCACTTTTCAACATTGAGAACTGTCTCTGAGTTGCCGCCAGCAAAATGCTACTCTAGGATGCATCTTGAAGAAGACCGTATATTCTATTGCAGGCATTATAATAATTCTGCAACAAATGCAGCTGTTTCAGTTGCTATGCTGTTTTATAATATTCATGGAATGATTATGAATTGGTCAGTATATTCCAGATAATTTTCAAAGGGACAAAAAGGGCTATGATAACTTATAACATCTAATTTCACTGGCTTAACACCGGAAAGGCTCTCTTTGGCACACTGAGCTTTACTGAAACATTAAATATTCAAATTAAATGTTCAATTCTAACTTCTAAAAGCAAAATGCTTAAAGTGTCAAACAAGATGCCATCCAGAGTTAAGGTGCTTTTGTCCACTTTGAAATACCAGACAATGTTTTATGATAATATATATGCTAGGTTGGTCATCAATCTGTTTTTGTTTAGCTTATGTTCTTTTAATGACTTGCTCATATTGAGGTGTCCCGTTAAAAGTGATTACCTAATTCGTTTATCTGAATGTTTCTTTATTTTTGATTTTGATTTCTGTCAATGTAACCTGATATATGTCTGCACCTCAATTTGAGTGTCCGCTCAGCTGAACTCTGCTTCTGAGCACGCAGCCCTGCTTAGGGCAGCAAAAAGCACACAAAGCAATATTAATGTTCTCTGTTTTACTCTTGCTTTCAACGCTTCATGCATGCAGAGGCCTATGAAGAGGAAGGTATGTTTGTCATCTTCTTGTATTTGTGATTTCTGATTAGAAAGAAGGCATGGGGGAGGGGTTAATGCCTGCAAGGAATACAGTGAAATCAGGTCCAAAACCTTACAACATAAGCTTCTGAATGGGGAGACACAGTAAACTGGCCTGAGGTGTTAGTCGAAACTTAAAGTCAGTTACAAGGGTGAAAGAATATGAAATGCTGACGTTGCTCTGTGCTTTGCTTCCTTTTGCATGAATGTGCCACACCAGTGGAAGAAGGAGGACAAGATGGTAGTTTTTTTATTTCCTTCTGGAAAATATCTGGTCTGGATGTGGCTTTTTTGCTTGTGCTTTTGGTTACGAAATATTGCAATGTCTCAAACATCTCATCTAGGTCACCTGCAGAGTCTAGTTAGATATATAACAAACTAAGATTTAGATGCTGTTAGTTAGAGATGGGAAAATGAATGAAGGATAAAAGATTAATCTTTTCCACAAGGCTTTGTTGTTATGTTCGTTCTTGGAAGTATGAGAATGGTCCACTTGCCAGGAGTTCTGTCTGTTTATACTCATGTACTCATAAGCACCTCAAGATTTGATTCTTATGCAGTGATTCTTCTATATTTGGTTTGATTACCTATTTGTTTCACAACTTTCGAACTAACCCAGTTTATTAACATTACTGAAACGATTGAAATTAATATATGTAATGTACTTTGTAAGCATACTTTCAGAAGTTCTTAAAGGTCAGGTAAATAAATCAGCACTGAGTTGTTACTAAGAGTAACTCTGTGTTCATGGATATGGCTAACAGAATTCCCACTGATTGTTGACTGAGCTCGTTTTAAACTCTCTAACCATGTTACATATCCCTCTCCCTTTTTTATTTTCTCATAACAGAGGAGAAGCCCAAGTTCAAGTAAGTAGAATTATCCACTAAACACTTTTTACAGCTGAACAGCCAATTTCAAAGCTGCGATGCAATACAGCATCCTCTGAGTTTTACTGAGGAGCTGGGGAAGACTGAGATACCCAGAATCCCACTAAAACACATTTTTCTCTCATTCCTTTCAGACCAAGTGCACCAAAGATCCCTGATGGGGACAAGGTGGACTTTGATGTAAGCAAGGACTTCATTTTATACATTATGTATAAAAGATTTTAAGAATACATTTATATTTATATTTACATGTTTGCAAACAGGACATCCAAAAGAAGCGTCAAAACAAAGACCTCGTTGAGCTGCAGGCCCTGATTGATGCCCACTTTGAGTGCAGAAAGAAGGAGGAGGAGGAGCTTATTGCCCTGAAAGACAGAATCGTAAGTGTCACTCGTCTGTACATTATCCCACTAAATAGACAGCTACTCCACAAATAACTAAATAAATAAATAAAGTACATGGACATTAAATATTTGAATTGAAAATTATCTTATCTTAAAGCTTCCTCTAAGGAAAAAAACAGACATAAACAAGATGATCAATGCAACAATATTTCAGTAATATTAATATTACTGTAATATTAATACTAATATTAATATTAATAAAACTCCATTTTTACTAACCGATAACTGAGACGCAAGTACCTAAAAGTTATGTAATAAATCAAAACAAATAAACATGTAGCTGAATTAAAAAATAAAATGAAGCTAAATAGATTAACATAAAAATGTAAACATTAAAAATGAAAACACAATTAGTAATAACATAAAGAACATAGATTAATAGTATATACTGTAAATAAGGCTTAAATAACACTGGGCGACATGAGCAGAATGATACAAAAAAAATAAATAAATAAATAAAATCTAATATCTGACAGCTGATATAATATCAGGATGCTACTGACCAATCAGAATCGAATATTCCAAAAGGCCGTGTTTCAGAATATTATAATGGACCCATTTAATGTGTGCGTGTGCAGGAGAAACGTAGGACTGAGAGGGCAGACCAGCAGAGGATCCGCGCTGAGAAGGACAAGGAGCGTCAGGCAAGACGTGAAGAAGAGAGGCTGAGGAAGGAGGAGGCTGATATTAAGAGGAAGCAAGATGACGACGCCAAGAAGAAGTCTGCCCTCTCTAGCATGGGCTCCCAGTACAGCAGCTACCTGCAGAAGGTTTTTCTATCAACTCCAATTCTGGATCTAGCAATCGTTACTCTGTGGACAGTACTTCATATGACTGTGAATAGTAAATAGGACTAAGTGTTTTGTTTACTTATTAAAAACAGGCTGATTCAAAGAGGGGAGGTAAGAAGCAGACTGAAAGAGAGAAGAAGAAGAAGATTCTGGCAGATAGACGCAAGGCTCTGAACATCGACCATCTGAATGAGGACAAACTGAGGTCAGCATGAATACAGCTCTATGGGAAAGACAACTAGTTCTGATGAAACAGAGTTTGTGTGTGTAATCTAAATGCATTTTGGTGCATATGTGTGTTGACAGGGAGAAAGCTAAAGAGCTGTGGGACTGGTTGTACTCCCTGGAGGCTGAGAAGTTTGAGCACATTGAGAAACTCAAAAGGCAGAAGTATGAGGTGAGGGACCAATAAGCATTTACACAACACAAAATTATTTTACTTTATGTTTCATCATGGACTACTTTGTTTGACTGCAGTACTTTGTAAGTCGGATAAGTTATTTTGCACCTTGGATAAGTATAGCCTCAAGAAATGTTGACCCAAAAGTAAAAAAAAGAATGAGCATCTCAGTCACCATTCATTTTCATTGAATTCAGTGTTGTCGGAGATGCACATTCTACCAGTCAAACAGGTTTGGAAGAACATAGCTAAGAGGAAATGATTCAACTAAATATAGTATCTGTGCAGTGAACAAGCATATTGTTCAAACACAGTTTATGTACAACTATAATATCGGTCCACCTATCTGCTTTTAGAAGCTGAAACAGAACGTCAATGCATTGATAATAATTCACACAAATTTTATTTTTTGTGCATATAAGTGTCTGGGATTTTTCAGTGACTCTCTCTGCAGGTTACATCGATACAGCTGTTGGTGGTGACAAGTCTTTATGAGTAAATCATGAAAAATTGATTAATCTGATTCATTCAAGAAAGCTGATTCGTGCAGAAACTAAACACTATTGTATGTTGCTTGGAGACACAATACTCTCTTTAACAAAAAGGTGCTTCACGATGCCATAGAAGAACCCTTTTTGTCTAAATGGTTCCATAAAGAACCTTTAACATCTGAAGAACCTTTCTGCTTCACAAAAGGTGGTTTGTGTTGAATAAGGTCCTTTATATTATAAAAAGGTAAGAAAGGTTCTTGCAAGAACCTTGGACTGAAACCAAAATGGTTATTCTATGGCATAAATGTGAAGAACCTTTTGAAGCACCTATTACTTTTAAGAGTAAAGTTTATCCTGATTTGGCTTTGTTTTTTCTGGCGGAACAAAAAAATGTTAAAGAATTGGAAACATGTCTGGCGAAAACATTATCAACATTATCAGTAGTGTGACCTATAAAGCAAAGCTCCCACAAAATGCACTGTTAATTCAAGTAGTTAATTTCATAAAATGGTATTTGTGACTGCCTCTTAAGTAACAGGCAAAATTGTCTTAAAAATGCAATGAACTATTAATTTATCCAACTATATGAAAGCAATAGGCTAGTGCATTTCTGTCATTCACATAATTAAATTACTATGGCAGTTTGACATCTATGACATGAGAGCAGGTCTGAGTGTGTCTGTACAGGTTATCTAGAGTGTGTGTATGTGTGGTAGGTCAGGTCTCAGCTGTGTTCTGGTGTTCTGCAGGTTACTACCCAGCGTAAGAGAGTGGAGGAGCTCAGTAAATAGTGAGTAACTGGAACTGTAGGAAGTTAAGGCTTTGTTCAGCAACAGGGACATGACGGCATGGTCTGCATGCATGAGACTCTCTGGTCTCCATGGCTTCTGGGAAACAGGTCGATTCAGACCACAGGTGAAAGGTCAAACATACTGGGAGAGTTTTCACAACAAGTTGATCTCTTTCATTGCAGCAGTTAAACCAAACCACTATTCCAACAATCTATCAGTAGAGTTAGTTGGCATCTGAGTTTTCATATTCCGAGACGTTTCTCCTGCAGGTAAGTGTGTGTGATTGTTTAAGCTCAATACCATTGCTGAGGGATTCTGCACAACAGCACAAAACACTCAAGCCCATGACATGGCCATACCAGCTCTTGAGGTTGGCACGTCCTGGGCATCGAGCCAGAATGATTTGTGTGTGTTTGTCAGCACTCGGTGGTAGAGGACAGCTGTCACAATCCAGGACCCTGTGGTTAAGGTACGATCTGGCAGGTTTAAAAAACGCTCATGTGTTGTTTTCAGGTCATCTCTCTCAGAAACCGCATTGATGAATTGCAGAAGCAGTGAGTAGCTCCTCGTCACCACACACAGCGCACGGATGGACTGACTACTGCCCTTCTCCCTTTACTCTAATATTACATCTAACTTTACTCTAATATTATTATCTAATCATTTCACACCCCTATGAAACCTCTCAAAGATACTGTCACACACAAGCTGCCAGTCTTGTTGGATAAAAGGTTGGATAACTGTCATTGGTAGCACGACTTTACAAAACATGTCCTAAAACCTGATATAGAGCTGTAGTCTTGAAGCTGTTGTAGAGATGGTAAGTATTTGGGACATTTTTGTAGCACTGTGACAGAGTTACTGAAGCCTGAAGCCTTTGAGAGTGAGTTTCTGTAGAGCTGTATGAGTTGTCCACCACATTTAGACAGTAAACCCTCATTGCAGTTTCCTCATACGAGCTCCCCTGAGTATGGTTACATGCACTACATTTTGATTTCAGTAGGACTAAAGCAATCAGTTTTAAATGTCATGTAAAATTTTTGTTTGAGTAAAATCACGTCAGCCTGCTTGCAGTGTGACTGCAAACTCCTACATTCAAATGGAGTATTATGGCATGACACCCATTCAAGATTGAACCATAACACAGAATAAGTCAAAACAAGAATTTTAGGCCTATTATGCAGCACGTATTTATCTACTGAATGACAACTAAACTAAACTAGATTTTGCTAATATAAAAAAATAATGAAAAGTATTATTATTAATTAGAAAAATGCCTTTATCATATGGCAGTTCAGTCCTTTAAAGCTGTCCAAACAAATTTAATTAAAAATATATATATGTTTGAATATTTTTACGGTAGGACATTAAAAAAAATATCTTTATGGAATGAAGAAAAATCCTAATGATTTTTGCCATAAAAGAAAAATCAATCATTTTGACCAATGCAATGTATTGTTGGCTATTGCTAAAAATATACCTGTGTGACTTAAGACTGGTTTTGCAGTCCAGGGTCACATACTTGGACAGACAGATAGCTGTAGCTGGATCATAATTGTGCATGTAAACATACTTGATTTCTGAAGTGATTTTCAGACAATGAAAAATAAAGCTCACTCTTACATCGCTCAACATGCAAAACGTAGCATAGTCTGAGGGCCACTATAAAGTACTTCCAGATCTGGCTTATTTTTCATTGGTGCCAGCAAATCTTAACTGTGATGAATGTGTTTGGTATAGATGAGGTAATGAGTGGTGTAAATGTGATGTGTATCAGCTGCTGCTGTGATAAACACTTAAGACTAAGACAGGCCTGTTTAACAAACTGACAGAGCTCAGAGAAAGAGCGGTAAGTCCTGCATGCGATTTCAGTTCCATGTGCATGAAAGACATGACTTTGTGCAGTAGTGAAAAGAACATCCTCCAGGACTGGACTGAGAAAACTGGGAAACAGCATTTGATGTGCACATCAAATCCCATAATAAGTACTTGCATTTGAGAAATGACAATAATACAAAAATAAATAGATCCCTGTCCTGCAAGGTGTTTTTTTCCCTCTATCTTTTTACTAGCATGTCTTTATGGTCTGCACTATTAACTTGCTCTTTCTTTGCTGTGCAGCTCCAAGAAGGGTGCTGCTGCTCGCCGCAGAAAGTAAGCGTTCATGGAGAAAACGACACTCGTGGTCAAGACATGCCTGCTGCCTGCGTCCCCGAGCGCTGCCTTCATTTACCAGGCATCTCTGATCCCAACAAAAGTTTGCAGTTTACCAGAGGCTGTCAAAGGCGATCTTCCACACCCTGCGTGACATTAACAGTGTCTGGTCTTAGCAGTAGTTGCAGTAGGAACCCCCCTCCCCCGCTCTGTCTTTAGGTTCTCACCTTACGTTTTTGTAAATAATGTTTGGCTCGCCAGCTTTATCTGTTGCATCTGGCAGTTCAATAAAGTTATTCTTCAAGACTGATGAACTAGAATTGAGCATGTTTCCTGATTATGCTGAGAAGCTCTGGTGCTGAAACACTGAATCAAACTGAATATAACCCTTAAAAGTCTTCTGTTCTTCTTGATATGTTCGCAGTGGGCTCCATGCTTTGAATGCCCTGTCTGTATGCATTCATATTGCTGGAGATTGATGGGTAATTAGCCAATCACATACCTCATTCACTCCAAAATGGATGCATCTTATCTATACATGGATCTACATGTCTTAATGCATGGTTAAATATTTCAAAATCTCAGTTCTTTATAGCATTTTAATCCAATGAGGACAATAGTTTTTGGCCTGAGCAACATATGAAGGGAAGTAGACAGGAAAAAAGTCTTAAAAACTCTTCCAATGAAAAATTATTTTTAACCCGCATGGATTAAAACTGAAACACAAACTTAAAAAAAAATTATTTTGTAAAGATTTTTTTATTGAAAATGGAAATATACATACAGTATAGTACACAATTAAAAACTAAGCATATTATGTATTTAGCAATTCTTCAGCAGGTAAAATGTTAAACCAAGAACCTAAAGAGGGCTCCACAATAAAATATGTAATCCTATAAAATATATTTCAGTCTATACAGAGGTATTTATTATGACCATCCATTTGCATTTTAATGATGCAACATTGCAATACTGTGGATACAGATATAAAAACAGAAACTTCACATATTCAGTTTTACGTCTAGTATCTCACACACAAAAAAAGCTAAATCTGTAATTAAAATGTGCCATACTGTATAAATCAAATTTATGTTGACTTTGCAACTTCAACCAGATCACGAAGATAAATTATTTTGCATTAGCTGAAGTGCTTTATCAATAAAAGCTATGCATAATTCATAATTACTGCATGTGTATAAAATCTTGTATTTTGAGTGAAGCAATTGTTCTTATATGGTAATAAATAAATAAAGTGCTCAAAATACAGCATAAGATCAATTATTCAATAAACATGTGATTGTTATATAACATGTTATCAAATCACGTAATATTCAGATCATTAAGAAGTATCGTTCTCTGCATCTAAATACAATTAGTAAATCTTTATTTGAGTGTGCTCTGGTGGTACAATTCCATATATACAGATCAGGAGCACACAGCTAATATTATTACTGTTTCTGTTGGATTTATAAGCTTCCACTTTACTTACACTTTATGCAGCCACCAAGCTTAAAAGATTTTCTGAAAGATTGAACCATTTTGGTAGAACAAACTGTATATTCTGCTCAATGAGAAATAGGAAACTTGGACAGACACTATATTTAACACTATTTAAACTGCAGGTTTTATGGTTCAAGTTGAATGATAAGTACAGTAACACTTTCTGTTATTGCAGTTTAAGGTTTATGACCACTGGCAGGAACAGTCCGTAGGCTCCTGTATGGCGTAACTAACCCACGTGGAGTTTCCACTGCAGTAGAGCTGGACTGAACGCCGCTGCAGCCCCATCTCTCTGCAGCACTTACAGAAGCGTGCATACGTGTTGATGTTGTAGTTGTAAATACTTGCAGATGGACATTTTCCATCACATGACACTATGTTGACCTGTGAACATGAACATATCCTGTAAGCCAGTTTCCAGCCAAATTAGAGCCTGATTATAATGAGTATATATTCTGAAATGAACTCACCGGTCTGTTACTACGGCAGTCATTCTTTCTAATTGTCATCCTTACTGTCACTTTCTGACATGACTTTCCATCCTCTTTACCTATAGTATGAAAATTCAGGAAATTGATTATCTTTTTCATGCTGTATGATGGTTCTAATTCATTTAAGGAATATCTTATGCTCTCATTTTGAGGGTTAAGCATCTTCTGATGTGGATTTAAAGTAGTCATGAACTGAGAAAACAAAGTTCCCCTGATATTTTGACATATACAGTAGGAGGACATTGTGCTAAAAAAAATTCCTGTAAGTTTCAGAACTCAAAAGTTTCTCATTAGTCTAAAAACAGCTTGTTCAGAAAACAATCTGCCAAAACTGGAAAACTGGAGATTTTGGATTATGCCACACTATGATGTAATAGCGTGAATAAACTGCATTCTGCATACTTCTGCAGTACTGCATGTTTAGTCCTGCCCACTGATTTGCGCTCGTACTCCTGGTTCCCTTTCAGTCAGTCACTCCAAGTCATGTCGCATATGACCGACCCATTGGGATCTCGCTTTGAGTGACCAATTCACTTCGAGTGTATTAAAACACTCCAATGAATATTAGCATGCGCGGATTCCATCCAGCTGCACCACGAGTGTAAATGAGCAGCTGATGCAGTGCATATTCAGCTTTTAGCTGCGGAGCTGAGCGTGCATCATTCAGCTCCCTTTCCTACTTCGAGAACTAGGTGCTGGTCTGACGGCGTCGTCAACGATGGTCGTTCCAGAGTCGAGTGGCTTCGACATGTGTTGCACTATCAGGTTGCACTACTCCCCTGTTGTGTGCAAGTGGCCTCTCCCCTGTGCGCCTCAGAACACTAAAGGAGCTTGCTAAAACAGTAGCTCATGGGTGGAACGTCTTTTTAAAGATGCCCTTCCACCCGTGCGTTTCTGGATGCAGTCGTTACCCGGTGCTGGGTGATGGTCACGATCGCTGCCCTTCGTGCCTGGGCTTGAAGCATGCATATTCTCATTATGGAACGATGATCAGATCAGACTCCGCTTCCTGCAAGAAAGTTCTCTGCCCAGATCGAGAGCTCCCCCTGGTGAGAGCAGCTGGGCGAGCACTACTTCTGATGGGGGATGGACTGGTCTTATGGCGATGGTGAGGAATTTCCCTCCGAGGGCTCCTCCTTCCACCGGCTCTCCGCAGTCAGGGGAGCTGTCATCCGGACAGTCTGGACTTTCGCAAGGGGTACCAGCTGTTACCTTTAGTGCTCCCCGATCGGATGTTGATCGATGCATCAGAAGGTAAATCAGAAGGTTCTGGAGATGAAGTTCCGGCTGGCGCAGTGTCCACAGGAAATTCCACTGGCTGGACAAGGATCCAGAAATGGTGGCTATGCTTGGCCGAGCCCCTGAGGAGGTCGGGATCATGTGGATCTTTCTTACTGGAGGTGCATGAAGAGCTCACCAGGACGTAGACGGTAACTTTTACTGCCAGAAACCATACAGGTGGCTCTTCCTCCTTCACCACCCTTGATAGCAGTGCAGCTAAGGGGTATTCGGGGTTCCCTCCGGTTGAGCGGCCGAGTCCCAAGGTGGGCGTGGCAACGCGGCAAGGTGGTCTGCACTCCCGTCACATTGCAACTCGCCCGCCACCTCCTTTTTGGTCAACGAAACCTGCCTTGAGTTTGGGCCGGCTAAGTTCCAGGTAACACTGAGGCACTGAGGCAAATATTCATAGAGCTGCGGGCTGGGCGACCCCTAACATGTTCGCTAGATTCTATAGCCTTTGTGTGAAACCGGTATGCTCCTTTGTTCTCACCTCAAATGAGTAGAGGCACTGAGAGGCCCGGTTTCGTGTTGGCTTGTTAACTTCTTCAGAGTGTCCATACAGTAGACCCTGTTGAGTTCCTCCATCCCCTCAGCAGCCGGATGTGGGGAAGCATCTGGCACCAGGCCCTCACTCAATGAATCCTTGAGAAACGGTAGAGGGCTGGGGTCTATGTGGAGTACCTGAAAGGACTCCATGTGTGTATTCCACGGTTAAGACCTAGAGCCTGTGTTTTCCCTGGCAAACCTTCTGCTACCTTAAGAGGGTTCAATCACCTCCAATTTTCCATATGCACTGAATTACTGTCCACATTAGTCCTATTAATCAAGGTCTTACTAAGTACACTTGAAACTTTCAGGCAGGTTTGTTGAGGAAAGTTGTAGCTAAACTCTGCAGAACATTGGCCCTCCAGGATCAAGTTTGATGACCCCTGTATTATAAGGGGACTTCAGAGATCAGTACAAAATAAAAAAAGGCAGTTCATGACCCTTTTAATTGCTTGACTTCCAGTTACTAAGCTGACGTTTAAACGACTAAACAGCTTACCATCAATTTGGGTGAGGAAAAGTTATTGACAACAGCGCATTCCTCAAAAACTCTGCTGAGATGCCACTTTAAGTGACTTCACTGGATGGCTTTGCCTCAGGTTATAAATTACTGTTTGGATTCAGCACATGCTTGAATATGCATTAGATCATGCTCATTTGTAAAAAAGCATAATCTGTCTGAAAAGGATGAAGCTGAAAAACATTATCCTTTATGTGCACTAAGTAAATCCTGATGGGCTATTTTAATCTGGTTTAATCTAGAAACTTTAGAATTTTTCAATTCAATGAAATTTCAGTATATGAATGGAATTTAAAAATTTTTTTTTAGAATAATAAGTTTTTTTCGTCCTTCACGTTTTTATAAGATTTTACTTTTTCCTGTGATAAATAACTGAAAGAAAAAATTATACTATTCTTTCCCCACTTAGCTAACAAAAAAGTAATCACTATAAAACTACTTAACTACTGAAAATATATATACATATGAATTTACTTATTCAAGATCAGTGTCATTCATTCCACCACCTCATATACAAAAAAGACCCAGATGAGCCCCACAACTTGATTTTCCAATAAAAAGTGCAGATCAGTAGAGAGCAGAAGCTGTTATGGTTTGGGTAATGTGGCAGAAAAGGCAACAACATTGAAAAAAGACTGAAAATTTTGAAAGACTGAAGATTTGGGAAATGCATTGTATTAGTAAGGTTGCCAAATCACCCAAAACATTATCAAACACCCCATTACCACAAACTACACATACTATGTGATCAGAAGCTACAGCCTAAGCACTCTGAATCATGCAGAGCTACAGAGTGGCCACTACCAACAGTACATTGTTGGCAATCAACAATGCACTGCCCGACACAGCAAAATGGGGAAAGATTTAGCTGCTTCCACGAAACATCTGGGGGAAAAGTGACTAGAGGTATAAATGGCTTCACTGAGCAGTTATCTTCAAATCTGTTGAGAGTCCTGTATTATTTTATTAGGGGAGTACATTGTTGGAAATCAACAATGGTGATGGCGAGCCTCGAGGTCTGACGTTAGTATCAGGTACCTTGTTCACAGTTTGTGCTAACTGTGGGTTTCAAAGGGCTAACCGAGAAGGGGAACAGGGAGTTCACAGCGCCTGGAGAGATTGTTACAGAACATCAGCCTGATGCAAGAAATTCAACTTTTTGCTGTTGTGTGCATATCAGTGCTTTTAAACAATGCTTTCAAACAATTCTCGATTGTTCCCGGAATTGATTGTTTTTATGTTTATGTCTGTTTGTTTATATATGTATGTCTGTTTATACATACTGTACATACATGTTTATGTATGTTTATGAATTTTGCTCTTTCCCTTACAGAACAAAAGTCCTGTGTCTTGTTTGTTGTTTTCATACATAATGAGTGGAAAAACACTTGTTAAAGAAATAGATGGTGCTTTTAAATGATTACCCATGTTTCTTGTTATAAACAAGAGAGGAAATGAACAAAGTAGTGTAACCTTTGTACTCACATGTCTTGCAGCACCCATCCATGTAACTCACAACAGTGCCCCCAATCTAAGACAAGATGAACATTCTAAAAAAATGTAGCAGGGTTCAAACAGAAAAGACCTTTGCTAGACATGTTTTGCAAAATGTTTATAGTACTTGCTGTTTTACAATCATCTTTTGTTATGAAGGAAGCTCTTAGTATAGTAACCACTTTTTAATCACTAAATCAAGACCAGCATCATAAATGAATTATGTATTAGTGTTATATAGTAAATCTCTGTGTCAGGTACATGTGTTTGTGTGATGAATTTGATGTATCCTTGATGCATTATTTAGGTTTATGTTTATCAAGAAGTGAGAATTCACCTTCATGCACTCAGTTTCATTAAAGGGGGGACAGCTGTAAGGGTGGGAGACGAGCACAGGTCCTGACAGAGTGTCCATACAGTCATAGCGCATGCAGTCATACACCCAGCTGCGCCCTGGCTGAAGAGGGAAAATCATACAAAATACTGTAGTTTACATCACAGCAGAACAAACCCAATAAGAACAAAGTGCTGCAAGGGAGTCCTTGGACAATATGAGATAAAGAAAGTCTTTCTGTAAAATTTTGAACATGTTGATATATAATGTCTTATTCTGCATTGATGCTTTAACAGTGACAGCACTGATATTTACTGTGTAATATTATTTTTTAAATTCATTTTAATTTAATTTAATTTCTTTTCATATTTCACCAAAGAATCTTTAAAATATTAAGCAGCAAAAACTCTATTAAAGATGAGTGGCAGAGTGTTAGTTTAATTTTGTACAGGGTTTTGAGTGGAGGAAAGCTTTTGCTGAACATCACCTTGTACATCGTTACAGATCCATTCTCACTCTGGATCAGGCAAGAAATGTTTTTACACACGCCACAGCAGCTGCTGGGGTCTTTAGGAGGGATGTATATCTGGTTCTGGAGAACACATAGCACAATTAGGAGGTCTGGAGGCCTTTGTGTTTACTTTTGTGTGTGCATTTGAGATACGTACAGGTTGGCAGCGTGCAGTGCAGTTGGTGCCAGCGGCTCGGAGGAGAAAGAAACCTGTGGCAGAGTCCAGTGTGTGTGTGCACTGTGTGGTGTAACACACACCCTGATCGCGGTGCTCAACCAGTGTCTGCCCGGGTCGCATCACTCCCCGTTCACCATCCACACACACTGCCTCTCTCACTACAAACACACACAAACAGAAATGCAAACATGCGAATAAATAATTTCAATATAATTTTTTTTGTATCTTCAGAGCATTTTAAACAGACGTGTGTGTTCTCACCACAAGTGAATCTTTTGCAGGCACACCGGTTTTCTGGATTAGACAAAAATGCTCTGTCTAACTGCATACTTTCCCCCTGCAACACATTACATCTGACATCAGATATGAGCCAACCAGATGAATATGTGTCTGATCAGACAAATAGTAAAATAAGAAATGTATGCAATAATACAAGGTCGTTTCGATACAGTAATTTCTGGTCACTCACCAGAGCACATTTAGGCCGAAGGACTTTCTCACATGCACATTCTATGAGAGAGAGGAGATTTAGTCTTTTCCAGAAACACTCACTCACAAACACCAACAAGCAACCCTCACACTGGTATCACATGAACATGTACTGGTATCTCATGTACAGTAAGTATTTCTAAAAATAGACCATTAAGAAATTATCCTTGGGTTGGTGGGCTTACCACATGTCTGTGATGGACAACACTGATCTTGAGTCCTTGTGGAAACCACTGCCATGCCAACTGGACACGTGATGTCTAAGCATCGAGAGGTCTCACACACTGCATATATATACACACAACACAGTTAAAGTAACACTTCACTCTTTTGTTAATTTGCTGTTTTAAAGGTATTTCTTTTTGTGGGGTTTGAGGGCTGAGGAATTTTTACCTGACTGTTTATTTATATGCAGGTTTAGACTCCTTGTTCTAAAGATAATGGTTGTTGTTCCATTTTTTCTACTCTAACTGGCTTACTATAAGCTCAGAACTGGGAATGAAAATGGCAAATGTCGGTATGTTTAATCATGTGTTTGTACTCACAGCAGTGATAAACTGGACAGCAGCGCTCTGTGCTGTTTGTGTCCACAATCAGCAGTTCTCCATCTTGACACACTGGAGCTGCCTCAGAACATCTGTCACACACTAACAAAATAATAAACACACAATAAAAAATCATTAGGTAGGCTGAAATCAAATAACGATGGAACGAGGTGGAATTTTTTTAAAGGAAGAATTGATCAAACTATTACAGTACTTACAGTATTATTTACTCATAGAACATGACTTCTAAGGACATGGAATTAGAGGCTGACATTTTTTCAAGAATCCCACGGGTAAAGGGATTCCCGTGGGATTCCTGCAGGGAAAGTCATCTTTGCTATTACTGTAATCAAGGGATTGGGACGGTGCAGGATAAAATAGTTAACGGGAGCAGACGGGAGCGGGAATCAACCAATACAAAAGACGAAAAAAAAAAAAGTAAATCATGCACCATTTTGTAGTTTCCTTTTAATACGCCTACAATGTAACGCAATTAAAAAATAACTACAC
>JAUCNO010001819.1:12737176-12752626 GCA_032353835.1 Enteromius viviparus
CAAGTTTATTTTGTTATTATTAAAAGTCTTTTATTTTATATTACGTTTTGTCTCCCTCGTCCTCCTTCTCCCGGAACCCCACGTTACACTAGCATTATACATAATATCGTCTTTTATGTTCAACAAAAGAAAGAAACTCGTATAGGTTTGGAACAACTTGGGTGAACTATCCCTTTAAGTATAGATTAAACACTCACAAGTATCTATTCCTCATCAAATCTCACATGTATATAAACCTAAATAATACATTAGTTATATTAGTATTATAGTTACATTAATAAGAGTTATACACATTAACACATACAATGTTAAATGTGTTGGGCAGTATGACAAAAAAATGGATTTTAGATTTAGTAATTTGACTGGAAATTCAACTCCAGAATGTTTTCAGAAATTGCATCATGTAATAATATCTATTTTGTTAAAATCTACTAAAGAGTAGATTTCTAATTAAATCTATTAAATCTTTATAATTTAAACATTTAATAAATCTAATTAAAGAGACTTTTAATCTTATTTAAACTTGATGGATGTTAACAATGTTTATTCTGCCCAGCTTTTCAGTAGATGCGTGTGAAAGGATTGTGTAACAAACCACAGGTTTTTTGGGGGCAGCAGCTACTGTCATCAGCCAGGTTGACTGTAATCTCTCCTGTACGCGTGCAGACTGGCTGAGGGATGTTGCTGCAGTTATACTCCACCGGTAGTATGCTGTCGTTCTCACACTTATACATGCAGCAGCCATCCAGTGAGGCTTTCCAAACCTCTCCAAGAGCACGTGGGGTTCCAAAACTATCTGTACATGCTGCAAACACATATCATAAATTAATAATAAGTGCTAAATCCCTTTAAAAATAGAGAGAAACAGACAAAGAGCATACCACACTTGCTGGGTGGAATGCATAGGGCAGAATAGGGCCGGTGTAATAGAGTTCCCTCTGGACACACACAGCCCTCTGATAGGCCTGTGCATTGCTCAGGAACAAACTCAAAATCTTGGTTTGGGCAGGACAGGGCAGTGCAGGCAGACAGACATGCTTGGTACCGCAGATTTTCAGGGCACATGAATGCTACATAGGAAAACATTAGAGAACATAATAAATGGTATTTAACACCAAATGCATCCATTGTTGCTTAAGGCTGTGTTGATACGCTTTGGTAACTACATACGGCAGAAATCAGAGCTCCTCCATTCCATGCAGATATTGAATTTGTGGCAGGAAGCAGCATAAGCAGCCAAAGCAAGACATGGATTATTCACATACTCCACATCTCTCACCCACATCTCACAGAACATTGCTGGAGGGACCTGCAGAGCAAAAAAATTAGGAAATTTAGTCCATAATTACAGGTGTGGATGCAGGTTTGGTATTGGTGGGATGTGCATGTTGTGTGCCGTACATAAGGATGGCAGATGGTGAAGGTTTGGTTGCTCAGCATGCTTATGCACTGGGAGCAGTCGCCCGTGGTACAGTTGACCTCCCTCCGTCTGCTGTGACTGACGTAGCTGGTGGTGTTGGGAATCTGCCAGCTATCGATGAACACAGCCGGATCCTCTTGCTCAGGCACAACTGTACCATTAGACAGAGTCAGATCATTCAGAGGATTACCATCACAACTACCTGCACAGGGTGACAAAGAGAACGATGAGAGAAGTGGAAAGCAAAGAGCAGGGAAGTAGATGGCTTTAAAATACGACATGATAATTTTTCCAGTGCGTATAATCTGTGGTAATTGATCTCGTACCACACAAGCCCATTGTGGGGAGTCTGTTGTTATAGCTGTCCATCTCAATCACCATCATGCCTGTAGTGTGGAACCACTGGATCTTCAGACCAGCTGGACTTCGGATCAGATACATGTTTCCTGTGTCCAGAATCTCAAAACCAAACTTCTTAAAACGTGGCTTTGCATACCTGGAGTTCACATATAGCTGGAAAAAAGCAACCCATTGTATATTTTGAACCTCTTTCATTATATATATATATCTGCAAGTCTATAATAATAATAATTAAAACACAAAAGTTTTAATAACAAAAGGTATTTGAAGAATTGCAAACAGGTGGATACTCACTCGTCTCTGCAGACGATTGATGAGCACTTCGTTGGATTTGTGAGTAATGTTTAAAGCTGCCAGACACAAATTGGTAAAGTTCCACACAAGCTGGAATGAAAGAGAATGATATTATGGCTTTGATATTTGATTTTTTGTACACAAAAAAGGAGCATAAAGAGCACTAGATTTGTAAGGAGCTAGTCGAAACAATGGAGTTGTGCATATCTTACAGTGTCATCTGGTCCAGAACACTCTTGTACCAGGATGCTGATAGTCTCATTGGGAAGCTGAGCCACCACATATAAAGCAGCTTTATAAATCGCAACACTTTTCCCATCAAATGTGATCAAATTAAGATCAGGAAACACTGAACAACGACCTACATGGCAGAAAAAGAAAACATTAATTTAAAAAAATAATTCAACAAATTAGATCTAGAAAATCTAGAAAAGATTATAGTAATATATATAATGCAGGTGTTCCTCACATGGACAGTCCCATCGTGGACAACACTTATCACCATTGACCAGTACAGCAAAGCCAAGTAGACCACAGTTTGGAGGTGTAGGATCATATGGGCAGCTCTGAGACTTATTGAAGAGGAGCAACTGGCCACTGACACAAATAAGCTTTGTACATTCATCCACTACCTCTGAATATGGAGACTACAGACACATACACAAATTCTTTAGATTAGCATGTTATAGCTTTGGTTTATCCAAATATACACACAAACACACACACACACACACACATATATATATATATATATATATATATGTGTGCCCTAATACTAGTGCCCTAATATATATATATATATATTTATATATATATATTAGGGCACTAGTATTTTCACCAACAAAAATGGTTTTAAGTCGGTTACTTCTATTTTTGCGGTAGCGTGTCAGTTGGAAATATTAGTTTATATTTCCAAACATTGTTTTTATCATTAATTGTAATAATGCAGTGAGATTATTTTCTGCACAAGGAGTCTGACAACAGCCAGTGCTCCACATAGAGATATGATCTGATCATCATCCAGTCTGTCTGGAATGACATGAAGTAACAGAACAAACTGACACAGAGTAAATCCAAAAGAACTGTGGCAACGTCTCAAAGATGCTTAAGAAAAACCTACCTGTAAAGCTTCACTGCCCTACAAAGCAAAAAGGCAGTAACTACACTGAGTGCAGAACTGAGAAAAATTACTTTAAAGTTATCCTGTCATCCAGCTTTTTGCAGTTACTGTACAAACGAGGATGCTTTCAAAAATAATGCCATAACTAGATTTAATTGATCGATTAACTTCTATTAACTAAATCAAATAAAGATTTGGTATTACAGCTTTTGGTAAAACAGCTTCTGTTCCGAGGTACGGACGCCCATAGTTTTCAGGTAGCTTTCCTGATAGGTTTTTTTTCCCTTCATCTTTGAGACGTTGCCACAGTTCTTTTGGATTGAGTCTGTCTCAGTTTGTTCTGTTACTTCATGTCATTCCAGACAGACTGGATGATGATCAGATCATATCTCTGTGTAGAGCACTGGCTGCTGTCAGACAATAATCTCCCTGCATTATTACAATTAATGACAAAAAATAATGTTTGGTAATGTAAACTGATATTTCCAACTGACACGCTATCACAAAAGATAGAAATAACTAGTGGCACTGTACTATATTAATAAACATTTGTTCATACTACCACATAAATGAAGACAGCTACAGTAATACTATATAAAAGTGTTTTATAATTGACTTACAGTGCAGACTCTGCTTGGCTCGAGAGCAGTAGTTTTTGGAGCTACATGCGTCTGACTCGTCATCCAGTGCTCTGTTTCTATTGTGTAGGGCAGGCTGGTCATCACTGATAAACTTAGTGTTGTTTGAGGAGTGTCTGGAGCAGGTGGCACAGCTGTGACTGCGGTATGTTCATCCACCAGAGGACGCTCAGTAGAAGCACTTGCACTGGTTACAGGACTGCTCTGTGTGACAGTAGAGGAACTAGGGGGCTGTGTAGTAACGGTAGTTTGGGTAAAAACTGATGCCACACTAGGCACTGGAGTTGTTCCAATTGATGAAAGCAGTGTTGTGGGGGGACCAGTTTCAGTGGTGTACTCTGTAAATCCAAAGGTGTATTCAGCGACGTCAGGACTGTGCGTTGGAAGTGTGCTAGAAGTAGCAACAGGCATACTAGAAGTAGTTACGGAAACAGTGGTCACTTTGTCTGTAGAAGTGGTTGCAGGTGTTGTCAATGTCGTTGCATTCCTAGTTGGAGGTGAGATGCTGGTTGTGGCCACAACTCGTGGAGTTTCTCGCCTTGTGGTAGCCACAGCCACCCTTGAGGTCAGGACCGGTGTGACACGGGTTGTGAATTTTGGAGTCATTGTGAAAGGAAAGGCGCTGGAGGTCTCATGAACCAGTGCTGGTGTCTGGTTTGTTGTGGTGGTTGACAGCACAGCTCTATCTGTGTCAAGAGAAACCCTAGTTGTCTCAGTGACGGAATGAATGCTCAAAGGTCTAGCTGTGGATGTCTGAGCAGTAGAAATGATCTCTTTCTCAGCTGCAGTAGATGTTACCAGAGGTGTCTCAGAAGTGACAGTTGTTTCTGTGGTTTTTGTTGGGGCTTGAGATACTGATGTTGCCATTGTAAGTGTGGATGGTGTAGATGGAGAAATCTCAGGCAGTGCAGATTTGGTGCTTGGAGTTGTCAAAGAATACGGAGGCTGAAATGGTGATGTGCTGACTTTGTCTGTAAGGAGAGCAGTGGTAGAAAATAAACTCCAGTGAGATTCTGTAGGGCTCAGGGTAGCAGAAGCAGAGACATCTCTAGAAGTTGTCTTGTCAGTAGGTGACACATGTGATGTAAGAGGTGTTGATGTTTCTTCTGTAGGTGCTGAGGTGAATGGGATGCTGGTATATGTGGTAAGTGGTGTCTCTGCTATCCTGGCACTGGTTTGGGTTGTTTCTGGTGATGGAGTTGATGTGGTTTGGATCACTCTCCAATCCGTCAGTAATGTTCTATCAGTTGTTGGAACATCAGGGTAAGGATATATAACAGATGTTGGTTGATAGGTTGTTTTTGCTGTGGTTTCTGTTGGCACAAATGCAGGAGCTTTAGAGGACAATGTAGTGATGTAGGTTGTTGGAGCAGCTGTGGAGACAGGCACTGTTGTTTTTGAAGTTTCGGGTTGCTCTGTGGTTGATGTTGAAGGAAGGAGAGGTGTTGTTTGAGTCAGTGTGGGAAAAGCAGAACTTGAGGTTTTTTCTGTAATGTAACTGGTTGATTCTTCAATATCCGTAGGGGAAGTGGAAATGGTAGTGATTTCCAAAGGCTTCTGTGTTTCAGATATGCTCTCTTGAGATGTTGGAAAGGTCTGTTTTTCTGTGGTGACAGAGGTACTTAATTCTAATATAGGTGTTGCAGTGGATATTGAGGTGGACTTTGTTGCACTGATGGTTTCAACAGGAAACTGTGTACTGCCACTAGATGTTACAGAATGTGTTGTGGTCTTTTCAGTAGAAAGAAAGGCCTCTGTGACTCTGGGGGTCTCAGTACTAGATGTGAGAGGAGAAGACACTTTGACTGTTGGGGAAGTGGCACCTGTTGAGCTTATGCTGGTTGAGACGGGAAGCACAGGTAGAGTGCTTACTCTGGTCGGTTCTTTTCTAGTGGTAGAGGACAGAACGGGACTGAAAGTAGAGGGTGAGGGGATAGCCGTGGTACTTGTGAGAAGCATCAAAGACTCTGTTGGCCTGCTTGTTGTATAGGTCTTTGGGAGAGTTTCTGAGAGAGACATTGGGCTGGTGTGTGATGTGGTGGAGGAAGTGGAACTGTGGATGATGCCTGGTGCTTTAGTGGTTCTCTCAGTGGAAGCCAGTGGGCTTGAGGAGGAAGTGGATGTTGTTAATGTGGTAATGGTTTCCAGCATGCCAGGTTTGACAGAAGAAAATGTAAGCTTTTCAGTGCTTGGCATGTGTGCTGTGGGTGTGGAAGCAGTGGTGCTAGACCCTGGCACTGTGGAAGAAGTGAGTGATATAGAAACCACTGGACTACTCATGGTGGAATGCTCCAAGGAGGATGTTGATGATATTGCAGTAGTGGGTGGCGTGAATGGAGGAATAACAGCAGGCTTAATGCCTAAACACAAACAAAATATTTATTAGACACTGCACAAAATATATAATTTAATATTATATAGCGAAGTATGTAAATTTAAACTAGCTAAATTGGAGCTTGGATTTTAAATCCCAACCATCATTTACCTTTGATCTGAAAAAAATGTCAGTGATTTTATTTTACACCAGCATTAGTAATACAAATAGTAGCTTACAGTCTTCCATAAAGACACATCTGTGAGTGACCTCGTCTAGAACCATGTGACTTGGACACTGAGGCAGGCATCCCTCAACCCTACAGAAAGGTGCATGTCAACCATTTAATTTTACACTATTTAGATACTTGCAGAAAATAAATGTGTTCATGTTTTCATGCATAAATGTGTGGGCTCTTACCTCAGTATACTGGAACAGCTCAGACCTGATGGGTCACTGCATGTCCTGAAGCATGGACTCACACATGATTCATACCGCCACTGACATCGAGGACCCATTGGATAGTGTGGAAGGGCACCTGTAGTAAAAATCATCAAAAAAATGTAATATTTCTGTGATGAGCAAGGACATGCACATATGTTGCCACATGCTGACCTGTTAGTTTGAACAGAGTAGCTCGGCGGTACCGATCGGAGTGACTGTATTTCATGAGTTGAAGTCTGGAGAGCATGAAATGTAGAAAAAATCCTGGCTTTGCCAGAGACTCTAATGAATCGAAGCCTGAGATCCAGGTGTCTCTATGAAGAACAAATGTAGCTGCATCCCAGAATGCCTCACTTTCTTCCCATTTCTGCAGTCTCAGCTGACCACTGTGCTCTGCTTTTAAAAAGTAGTTGGGTCTGTCTGCCGCCTCCAATGACACTAGTGATGTATCTGCAGCATTAACAACATACCCATTAAGAAAAGCAACACACACAGTATATACATAGAATAATATAATACATTTAAAGTAGAAAATTCTTGCTACAAAAAATGTATATTGGTCTGAAAAGTACACAAATATATATACATACATAAAAAGTGACTAACTGAAAAAAAAAAGTCTGACTGACCATGTGGCCTGGCTTTGCTGATGCCTGGTGTCATCATGAACAATGTCAGGATCTCATCAGCACTGGTCAAATTTCGTCTTGGAAACACCAATCCACTTGTCTTATTGGCTGTCAACAGTGTTCCTCTCTCTCTGTAGGTCAACAGCTTCAGTGGCCCTTTCCCTAAAGCTATGAAGACACAAATACACACACATACACACACAACTGTTAAAGTTTCTTTATCTCAGACAAATAAAAATATTATTATCATTAAAAAACTACTGATGTACCTTTGTTGTAGTATTCACAGTCATAAGCTGTAAGAGGAAGAAGATAGTGTTGCTCATTAATACAGTACCATAAAAACCAATCGTTTGATAAAAAACTAATGCAGATTGCTCAGTTCCTTCTTCCTCTAAACTATGATTATCTTTTAGAGGAAAGTATATTCTCCATTATATATTCAGTTATTGGTTATTATCGCAATGATTGATTTCAGGAATATGACAGGGCTGAAGTGTCACTCACGGCAGACAGAAGGGGAGCGCCAGTCGATGGTGACACCCTTTTGGCAGCAGCGGTGAGCATATGCTGCAACACTCGTGCAGAAACACTCACAGTCTCCACCACGGTTGCAGCCGCAGGTGTCCACCAGGCAGTTCATATAGAACCATGTGACATCTACCTACAGAGCATCAAACACCTTTAAACACAGAAATCCTCTCTCACTCACGTGTTCATTTTTTTTTTTTTTTGTGTGAATGTGAGAATCAATGTCAGCTGGATATCTGTGATCAGCTTACCACCGGGTGGCAGACTTGGAACACTTCACTGAGCAACATCCCACATTGTCTTTTAGCAAAAGGCTCTCGAAGAGGATTCAGATTGCAGGGGTGCCTTATATCAGGACTGTTCACACACTGATGAGACATTCACACACAAACAGATACATTCAGTCTAAAGATTTTTAGCTACCACCTGTTTTGAGACATTCTGAAGTAGAAAACATGTAGTGATATAGTATTAAAAGTTATATAAGTCTCGTACAGTATTTAAGGGAATTAAAAGAATAAGCATTTGTGTTTTGCATACACTACTGGTCAGAAGTTTGGAATAAAGCCATCAAAGTAATACATTACATTTTAAAATATTTTAAAATTAAAAATATATATTACTTCAAAATTGTAGTAATTTGGCTGGAATATAAATGTTATTTTCACATTACTGTATTTACTGTATTTCAATCACATTATTATTTTGCCTTGTTTTGGATAAAAGATTTCTTTTAAGACCTTAAAAAGTCCTAAATATTCCTAACTTCTGACTGGTAGTGTATGTGTGTTTATATGTTTATCATGCCTCTGCTGCTGTCCAGCTGTTGCCAAACTCCTGTGGTGTTGATGAGTCAATGTTCTCTGGTGTTCTCATCTCATTCACGGTCTTCTGATCAAAGTTCCCACAAAGACCCGTAAGCTTCCCCTAAAAAACAACAACAACAAAAAACTCTTACACAAATACACACTTAATAATCAAAATTGAGCATCAAATTATGGATTCACAAAACTGCTAAAGTTTACGCTTACTACAAAGTCAATAATCAGTTTCATAATCACTTCCTTTTTTCCTGTATTTTTTTTTTTTTTACCTGCCAGCTTGGTCCAGCTTGTATATGTACAGTGGTTTTTCTGTCCCACAGCACTGTGAGGTCTTCCCCAAGCAGATGCACAATGGTATAGTATCCTGCTTGCCAGATATATACTTTCTGCCTGTCAATCACACTGGATGGGTTCTGCATGTGAA
Source organism: Enteromius viviparus (assembly GCA_032353835.1). Taxonomy (NCBI): domain Eukaryota; kingdom Metazoa; phylum Chordata; class Actinopteri; order Cypriniformes; family Cyprinidae; genus Enteromius; species Enteromius viviparus. The sequence continues at coordinate 12,746,175 of JAUCNO010001819.1, forward strand.
ATACATCCACAGATTATTAACAACCATAGTTAAAGTACCTCAATTGTTTCACACCAAACCAACTTTTTGGGCAACATAAGACTACAGTTGCAGCACCATCAGATCCATGAGGCATTATGACCAACAGTATGATATATTAAATATATATTCTGCCAAAGTATGTTCACTCCTACCCGGAGAGTTACAGAAATGAGCTGAATATGTTTGGGGCACATTACATTTATTTGGTGACAACTGTAGGCATTTTAATTCAGGCATGTTTACAGTTTTTTATGATGTAATTATATTTTAGGGTTTTATACAGAAAGAGAAAAGCTCACTCACAGGTTTGCCGGTGTCGTCATCAAACACAATGAAGGAGCGTCCCAAAGAGATGAGGAGAGATTTCCTGCAGATCACGCCACTCTCAAAGCAGTCAACATTCTCCGCTGTCACAGTCAGCATTGCCTCTAATGAGCTCTAACACATACAGAAGAACACATTAGCAGTCAACAAAAATTAATTTTTATAAGAATATGAGATAAGTGAATATTTGGATCTGTTGCTAAAAGCTCACCTTGACCAAGTACACCTTGCATGCACCAATATAATCAAACAGGAACCCATCAAATGTTCGGTAGTGTCGATCTCCATAAGCCGTGCACATTGACGGACATGGGCGGAACTTACACTGAAATGTGCCATGCTGACACACACTGTAAAACAATATCATACAGACCGGATAAACAGTTTCAGTACACATTTTCTCTCGTCCCTTTTCCCTAGAGAGATGCTAAGTGAATAGGTTTCTTTCAGTGACATTTTACGTCTCTACCAAATCTGTAAAAAACAGACATTGGATGCAGAATTTTCCTCATATTTATAATCTAAAATGAAGCACCAAAATTCAAGTGACTACATAATCTTCTTTGATATTTTTTGTAGTATTTACATATGAAGTATGTAAAAATGTAGCATAACAAACTGACTGATGTAAAAGCACATATGCACAGAATATGGGTTAATGTAATCTCACCACTGATGGCAGGGGGATGATACTCTGTCTCCTGGATAATATTCTTTCCCTTTCCACAAACACGGACACGCGTGGGGCTCAAAACATTCATCTCCATGCTTGAGGAGCCTGAAATACACACATGCACAGTGTATCATGCCTGTGAACATAAAACAACACACAGCAAGTATAATGGAGGAGCTCTGAAGATTCTTCCTGAGACAAGAATGTTTGTAGGGGCGGAGGGATGAAAGAATGATTTGACTGGTGACATGAGAAAACCAGCCTATTTGCATTCTCACAGATCCAAAGTGCTTCTCTCTCTCTGATAAAGATCTTGTAATATTGCAGTGAATCATTTCCATTGGCCTGAGGGTCTCTGAGAGTTCCCAGCACACTGTCCGTTAGAACTGAGTAAACTTACACCCCAGATAGACAGGCGTTAACAGCTCTCTTTATCCCACAGCCAGCACGCTGGATCACTTACTGCCATCAAAGAATGTGTGATCACCTGCTCCTGTTCTGCATGCATTAATTAAGAGACAAAGAGATGGATCCATAACTAAACAATCACGCACTCCACTGCTCAGCAATTACCGTCATGCACCAGTGATGCTGCTCTCTCTCTGTACAAAAGCAGACTTGAGAAAATAAAACCATGACTTAAAAACTCAGAGGGATGAAATTACACAAATACTCAAAAGAAGGTTTTGTGTGCATAATTATAAAAAATGTTTTCAAATGGCTATTTTTTTTTAAAGCCATGAGCAAACTGAAAGGTCTTATCTTGTATTGAGTACAATTGATGAGGTAGAATTTCATGAATATGAGTAACTAACGTGCATTTACAGTACTGTAAGCTTTTATTCTACTAGACTGAACATTGGCTGGGAAAGGAGCTGAAATGATTTGATTGTTAAATATTGAGCCTTCTGAAAGTCCATCAAGTATTAATCATTGATTTCAGAACAAACAATATTCGTAAGATCAGTGCACACACCGCCTAGGTCTCCAGCAAATAGATTTATTTTGATATTACTGGAGATTTTAATGTTTCTGGTGGAGGGTTAATGGTTGCACAGGTATATTCTAGCCAAAGGCTCAGTTAGATGTTGATATGTTACTAGGTTTACACTACATGTGCATGGTTTCACATATACCCGCAGTGTACAACCTTACACAAACCCAGACCTCTAACACAACACTTAAATTAGTGCATGCGGATAATTACAATTATCATACAAACACACAAACTTTCTCCAAACAAACCACTAACTGAAGACTTTCTCCATTCTCATATATTGAACATTTATAAAAAAATACACATTCTAAACTTGTTAAAATACATTAATCGATTAAAACAGACAACACAACCTTTTTATGTACTAAAAAAACAGAAACTAAAAAAAGCAGAAGACTATTCAGTCCAAACTAGGTTAAAGTCAAAACTGGTAGTGCACTGATAAAATTCAAAGCACAATCTCTGGGTAAAGTGCAGTGAGTACCATTGTATAGCTATATAGAGACTCAACTGTGAAAGCTCTGATCTCAGACCCAGTCAGATGCATTACACCTGAGAAGAAGTACATAGAGGTCACCTGTATTGATCCCTGATCTTAACCTTTAACCCTAAACCTGACCCTGATCTTTTTTACTTCCTTACTAACCCTAAGGGAGAAAACAATTGTTCAGGAAACATCTGTATTCACTCAAGCCAAAGGTCTACAAGCATATCAAAGCAACAGCATAAAAACATAAAGATGCCTTTCATTTCTTGTAGTTTCCTTTCTTTTCTTTTCATCTTGACAAATGAAAATGTGCTGATTTTGAAGTATGGACTACAGGAATGTCTTTAAGCAGCTTATCAGTTATTTGATCCAGCTGTGCACCTGTTTACTGCGTAAATAAGCGTCGCTGCCATTAACCGCTTTGCTTGGAGGTGAAGGAGGGGGTAATTACTCCCTCTCATTAGAGCAGGAATTCCCCAGCTCACAAAAATACTTCTATACCTGCTGCTCCCATGAGGGACAGGGGTCTCAGCATCAGCCTTAGCTCAATGGACAAGAGAGAAACAGGGGGAAAAGATGATCCACGCTTAAACATCTTTAACAAACCTTGACAAAAGCTACAGAAAAAAATCAACTCTGTGACACAATGTACACAACTAATGTGAGAGCTTTAGTAGCAGACTCCAAAGTAGCAGCACACTTGAGAGATGTGATCATGTGTAATAATAGAAAGAAAAAACCTATCTTCAATAATTAGTGGACTAATTTTCTGGGCATGAACAGGTGCACTGAGGAATTCAAGCAGCTTGTAAGGTCTAGCTCACGTTTCAAACACAGCTAAGACACACACATTAGAAGCGAGACACTGCGCTCTGAATGAGACTGTGTATATATGTGTCTGTGTGTAAAAGAGTATGGCTGCTGGAAAGTCCCTGTAAAAGGTCTAGAGCGTCAGAAGTACACTGACTGACAATCAGCGATGGATTCCTTCTGCATCTCTTTTAGGAATCAGCTAAATATCATCTTTACTAAATAGGTCAAATCATAGGTAAAAATGTTAACACCTTTTTTTAACGGTTATTAGCTAATAAGCATGTTACTAGATTATTAGCCATATATAAGTGCTAATTAGGCACATATTAATGTCTTATACATTCCTAATCCTACGCAATACCTGAACTTAACAACTACCTTACTTACTATTAATAAGCAGCAAATTAAGAATTTATTGAGGGGAAAGTCTTAGTTAATAGTTAAAAAGTGTTACCTATTCTAAAGTGTTACCGGTAAAATGTAGAAAAATTATTAAAGAAGGATATATTTGAGAAGCTAGGTTACATAAGATATTTTGTTTTCCAAAAAAAAAACAAATAATAATAATAAGTAAATTTACACATACACTTATAAAAAAGTCAAAAAATATTTAAAAAGAAAAATGTAGTCAAAAACAAAACATTAACACTGCTTTTGTTTATTTAAATCCTATATTCAATATCCTGCTGCTACTGCATCACTCTGTAACTGTAATGATGTTAGGTTACATATGGTACATTTAATTTCCAGATTTATCAATAATCTCATCACTACTTCACAGAGTGGCATAAGGGGCCTTTGTGCCATATTTACACCAGCCCAGATGCCAAACTATCAAGTTGCAGGAATTTATTAAACATTCATGACAGAATCTCAGCCATGATATTTCTTTCCCATGATGCTCTTGTCTAATGTTTTTCTGTTTAAAAGGTCAATAAGTCAAAAGAAGGTGAATCACACACACGCACACACACACACAGAGCCATCTAAAATATCACCTCCCCTCTGTGTGCAGTGGAGACTCTAGATGCTCTCGAGATACATCTGTGACCTCACAGCCCTTTCACTACGTGACTGATGAATGTTCATGACTCTTTCCCTTTGTAGCGAGAGTATTAGATTGCCTGTAATTCAGCGTCCGCAATGTCCGAGCATTCACAAACAGAGTGTTACACTCATCCAAAACTCAGAAACAAGTCTAAAAATAATTAAAAAATCTATCAAAAGTGAAAAACAACTACAGCAATTAATCTCAGAAGAAAGCATTCGGCACATACTACGTTATGCATTAACCAAATTTGAACTTCTTTAGTTCTCAAAATTCAAAAAATTCTCACAAATAATTTAAAAAAACAGAACATGGCATATTCCCAGACTCTCTCTTGCTGGTGTTGGTAAGAGGATAACTGAGACGAGGTCTTATCATGCTGTTATGGCTGAGGATGGCTTTAGGAAGTTAAGCTTGTGATATGGCACTTAACCTCAGTTTGCTTGTGTAGACACTGGTATTAAATGTATCAGATGACAAAAATCCATCTATAGAGCAAGAGTCGTGCTCTCTGAGGCCCCTTTAGTGGGAACGTGACGCGAGGGGGAGAAAAGAGGGGGAAGTGGAATTGAGCGACAAAGAGCTCTTTTCACCTGCAGTAGACAGCAGCAAAGGTTCCCACTGAGTCAGCTGAGACCCTTTAACTGATCTGTATCGACATCATCACCTGCTCCGGCAGACACCATCCGAGTGAGACCTCAACATGTAGAGCAGAATGTCATCTGTCCGTGAAAGTGCGCCTGGGAGTTTGTGCGCTTCTGAAAATCTACGCTACTTGGCTTTGAATGTGTGTGGCCTGCATCTGCCCGTTTTTTTATTATGTGGAAAAAATATTTGAATGAAAATTGTTTAAGAACACTAAGTGACACAGACACGCTAAAGAATCCCATCTGTAATGGAAATGAGTTCCTGACGCTACTCGGGCGATTCCACCCACTAAGCTTAGCCATGGATCACTGCCCTATCACACACGTAAATACACATACAGCCATTCACCTGCTAAATCCTCTCATTCACACACAAACACGGAAACATTCAACCTTTCAAATATATAAAAATAAAACTACCAATAACGGCGAAGAATGAACATACTAAGGACCATTTCAAAAGTCTTCAATGTCTGTAAAAGTGCAAGACACTGAATAGATGTCACTAGAAGCAATTACTTTACCTCAGTAAAGCTCAGATTCCTTCAGAAAAACCAACTTAAAGCAGAGACTCTAACAGCAGCGTAAAAAAATTCTACAATAGCAGAATCACTGACAAAAAAAGGCCATGATAGCCTTTAGAGATGCTTTTTTTTGGTAAATGTGATTTTTCAGGACTGTTTGGTGAAAAGAAGGTTTAAAAGGACAGCAGCATTTGAAATAAAAATCTTTTGTTAACACTTAGGGACCGATTCTCAGTATTAATTAGCTGCTTATTAGCATGCCTATTAATAATATTTTGGCTGTTTATTAGTAGCCTTCTTACAAAGCACATTTTCTGCATGACCATGTTCTACATCCCTAATTCTACCAAATTCATTCAATTCTAATTCCAAAACTTAACAACAACTACTTAAGACAACTAAGACCTCACTCACCCTGCGGGACAGACGCAGCCAGGTACACACGGCTCATGAGTGGAGCAGGTGAGGTTCAGCAAATACGACTCACAGGATTGTTCACAGGCTAAACCTTTACTGGCTGAGTGGCCATCTACTCGGTTCCCACAGTCCTCATAAAACTGCCCGGGTGGGCACAGGGTATCTGAGAGAGGAGAGTGGGAGAAAACACACTCCATCACTGTAGATATGAAATTTAAACGAACTGCAAACACTACGGACATTCAAAGTTTCACACAGATAAACGACATCAAGATGCTGAAATACAACACTCACCAATAACTGAGCTCTGGGAAACAAGTTTCCCATCTTGGCAAATTCTGTAGAGGTAAAAAAAGATTTAAACTGATGTGAGGAAGTGAGTCTATTGTACTGGGCTGCTGTGATTTATATATATATATATGTATATATATGAAGAGCTCTTTTCCAAAACGCGATAAACGCCAAATATAAAAAAAATGAGTTTGTCATGCCATTTTGTTG